>VWZD01001544.1:333305-371665 GCA_013396695.1 Sakesphorus luctuosus | reverse complement strand
CGGGCAGGAAGGAGGGGGAAAGGGGCGGGAGGGCAAAATGGCGGCGGCGGCGGCGGTTGGGCGCGCGCCCGGGGAAGGGCGGGAAGCGCCTCTCCCGGCCCTCTCCCCTCTCTCAGCCTTCCTCCCTTGTACCTGCCCTCTTCTCTCCCTGCTCTGCTCCCTTCTCCCCCCTGCCCTCTCCCCTTCTCTCCCTGCCCTCTCCCCTTCTCCAGGATCTCCTCCCGGCGCTGCGCTCTGAGGGCGCGGGGGGAGCGGCCTTTCCTTCCCGCCCCTTCCCTCCCTGCGGTGCCGGAGCCGCGCTCGTCGCTCCGGGGGCTGCCCCGGGGACCTCCCGCCTGAAGGGAGCGCTTGTCCCGGAGCTCCATAAGAAGGAAATTCCCGTGCTCCCAGGCGGATTTCCAGGCCCTGGTGGGGTTTGTCGGCGTTTTCCGGGGCACGGAGGAGCCGCCACCGCCATGTCGGTCGTGAGGGAACGGCGCCCCACACGGAGCCTTGGAAAGGCCGCGGTAGCGCTTTCTGCTAATAACTAATTTATTTTTACCTCCTGTAGTTTTCCACCCTGCTTTTTCCCCCCTCTCTTTGGACAGTGATTTCTTCTGCGCGATGTCTAAGGGTAGGTAGAGCATCTGTGAGTCGCTGGGAACAGCCCTTTTTCATTGAGAGGTACGGTCTGTCTCAAAAAATAAACGAAAGATTTTAACTGAAGGTACAGAATTTATGCGGATTACAGTTTGCAGTTCACTGTTTTGGGCGCGTTTTGATCGAGGTTTCCTACCCACGGATTACAAATCTTCAGCTGTTATCCATTAAAAAAATTATTTTGTTTTTTTTCTCTGTATAAATGCTGCTCCCTCTGCCAGGTCCGCGGGAGTGGAATGGGGATCCCACGGGAGAGATCGGGGCTGGTTTCCCCCCAAAGCTTCGGGGACTCATCTGCATTTCTCACTTTCTTTTTTTGTATTTCTGTGGTACCACCCAGCGGTGGCTCCGCGTGGTGCTCCAACCTGAATGACTCGTACACAGGATTAAGAAAACAAATCTATTAATAGCCGCAATGCAGATGCGATATTGTTTGGGAGAAAGTAAAAAATGAGGGGAGAAAGGAAAAAAAACCCCCAAACCTGTTTTGAGTTCTTTGGTGGCTGTCTCGTATTTTTTTTCCATTTAAAATAAGCCTGATGGCAACGTGGAGATGCAGTTCTGGGGTTTTTAATTCCACGTGTTTGTTTATCCAGGCCGGTAACAGCACGGGGGTTGTGTGTGTAACTCTCACTGCACAAGGCTCTCCTAATAGTCCTAAGACAGAGAATTCCACTGTTGTTTAAAAATAAGACACAATTACTGTAAACATCAGCTAGAACTAGGGTGGGAGGCAGGAAAACACTGGCATGATCTTTCATCCACACTTCTTGTCACTACTTGTTAGTGAAATACTTTCCAAGTCGGGTTTATCATCAAGGGTAGCTATTCCTAAATACTCCCTGCTGAAGTTTCCTTTCACTTAACTTAAACAAATACAGAAAATTAGCTTGAGAATCTACATGAGACACAGATTCCTCATCTGTTCCTTTTATTCACATGTTAACAAAAATGTATTTCAAACAGGATTTCTGAAAATAACAAAGGATATTAATAAGAGGCAGGAGGAAGACTGTGAGTAAAACACTAAAAACTTCCCTTCAACTTCTTATTCATCTTCCTCATTAGGTATAACTTAATATTTTTATTCCTGACATTAATTTTAATTCCTGACATTGATTCTAATCAATGTGTTTTCTACTAAGAAAAATCTAACCCCCACAAGCTAGTTAGTTAGTTGTTAAACTAACCTGTTATATATATAACTAAACCTTCATAATAATAACTATTTAATAACTGGTTTAGTTATTAAAATTACAGCTATACTAGGTGTTTTTTGGTTGTGTGATCTCTTCCAGATAGCCTGAGAACTCCTATGATGGGAGAAAAAAGAGCAGTCTAGAGTATTACTAATTTTCATGTTCTGCTCCTGCCTGACTTAAGGTAATGACCACCTTTCTCTCCCACAGCACTGATTTCAAAGCTTGAGATCCATCAAAAGGTGGATCAGAGGAATTTCTGTTGTCCATATGCATTAGTTTTCATTAGATGTTATTGCTGCCTTACCTTTTATGTGTCCAGATTATTTCTGTTATCATAGAAAACCTTATTCTACAATCTGCATGACCTGATTTTAATTTGCCCTTTCTGCTTTTTCTTCCTTCTACAGACAGGCCTTGCAGTAATTTCTGTAACTGAATCAAAATGAACTGCCAGAACACCTTGGATTGTTTTCCTGCCAGAGCAGCTCTTTGATCTGAGAGCAGCCCCACAGAAACAGAGGCAGGAGGAGGAAAAGGGGCCTTCTGGTGTCACAGGCCAAGCCCCAGGAGCACAAGAAGAGCATGGGTGACCTTGAGTCACTCCTGCTTTTGTGCAGCCTGAATACTGAAAGCCAAATTCCTTTTACTGCACACCCATTTCTTTGAACCGGGGATTTTAACCAGAGATTAAATTGCAGAAGACAAGAGCTGTAACTGCTGCTCACAGTGATCATCAGCCTCCTGCTCCTCTGTGCTTTGCCTTCTCCTCACCTTTATTCTCTCCCTGTGCCATCCCAGCAAGGTTGTTCCATCCCCAGGAGGTCTCTTCCCTTCCCTTGACTCTGATGCTGCTCATCTGGAAATATTTGCTCTGGTGAGGTGCCAGCACAGCTCTGGAGGAGTAACAGAAATACGAGACCTGCACAAAACTAGAATTCTTAATCCAAATTTAGGACTGGATTAAGAGTTTGAGAACATACACTTAGTTATATCCCAGCACTGAACTAGTACTCCTGTTTAACATAAAGGTGGAGTCTGGCTCTATCTGTGACCTCTGCTGGAAATCATTGCAAGCCACGTGCAACAAAACCAAGTGACCCACTTTTAAAATTGCAGCACTTCACTTTCATTGCTCTCTTGGCATTCCAAACTTCTTAACAAGGTTCTTGTTCAATTAGACCCTGAGAAGCCAAATTTAATTAGTTTGGTTTACCCCAAATAGCAGAGACTATACTCAGAATTTGGCTGTATTAGGCCAAAAATGTAAGTACAGATAAGGTATTTCTAAACACGAGAGCCACCAGCAAGTGAACCATCTTACCAGAGTCCAGGCAGCTTCTGTTGTACTCTGGGACCATGGAAGACTATAAAGACTCAGAAAAAGCTGAGGCAATATTTAAAAAGACCTGAGATCTAAAATGTGTTCATCACAAAAACTGCCGGCCCCCAGATACAGGATGGGCACTTGGAAGAGACTTCCCAATGTCTCTCCTAGAAAAAAGTGGTTTGGCTTTTCACTTACCAGGAGTAAATAAAAGTGGTAATCTGTCTTCTTTTTATCCATACTCTCAACTTCCCAAATATTCCTCCTCAGGCCCATCTGCTTGTACCCAACAGGGAGGGGGAAACACACAGAGCAACAGCAGTGCAGGGGGCAGGTCTGCACATCTGGAATTGGGGGGGGTTCGTGGGTTTTGGGTCACTGAGGGGCATTGTGTGTATGTGGGAAGTGGATCCCTCAACTGGAACGGCCAGACCTTTTCCCAAGGGAACCCTCCTGGCCATTATCAGCCTTGGACAGTGAAGGATCTCTTGAAGCTGCAAATCCAAAAGTAAGTTCAGTCCCAAGGAATCGGGTGCAGAGGAGCCTCCCTGATGGGCAGCTGAAGGGAAGGGCGTATTTTTTGCGCACTTTTGGCACCAAAATAGTTTCTGAAGAGCAATCCAGCATTTCAGTTTTGCTCTGTAACATTTGGAGACAAACCCCCTAAGTGGAGAGGGAGTTCAGACAAACCTTCCAGGCAAATCCAACTCAGGGGTCTGGGACCAGCAATAACCCAGTGATGGCTGTGGGACAGTCTGGCCCCTCACCACAGCACCAAGGCAAGTTCCTCACCTCAGGCAAACTCTTAATGCATCATTTTCAGCAACTTGCCTCATTTTTTCCCCTTGCCTTTCCGGTGCTAAAAACTGTCAGAGGTAACTAAAACTTCCTGGAGAGATGAGCGTTTCTAAAGCTTTTTTTTTTGCATAAATATTAGCTTTATTGGAAAATAGTTCACTTAAACCAATCAGATTAACACACACCAAATTATTCTAGTTTAAAAAAACCAAAACCAACTAACCTAAAATGCTTTGGAAGAGAATCTGCTTCAGTTACAGTAGCAAACACATCATGGCAGCCTGAAACAAGTACTTGGGGTGTCTCCATCAGCTGACAATCAATTCATGTAAACACAGAAAACACCCCAAAATAATTCATCTTTATCAATGTACCTGGAGTACACAGAACTGGGTTTTGTAAAATCTGTATAGAAATATGCACAAAACATTGGTTTACATATAATTACAAGTTATGTAGATGTTTATAGGATGGTTCATGCTTTTTATCCATATATTTTGATTTACAGAGTGTGCATTAGAACTAGAACTTTCTTAGATGTACATTGTCATATTTTTTCCACATTCAGTATTACTGCACTAGAAATATGCACACACACAAGTCAGATCTTCAGTGGTATCCAGAGCTCTGCATAAGCTGCATTTTTGTAGCAGCTGCAGAGATCAGGGAAAGGCACCAATTAAGAGAACAAGACAAGACCACAGTTAAATTTTTAGATCTAAAAGGGAAGCAAAACCTAAGATTAAAATGTTGTTACTTAGATAATCCATAAGGTATCAAAATAATTAAACAACTCTTCTCTGAACCAACATAAAAATACAATTTGGATTTGTTGTTTTGAGAGTTTAGATCACATTTAGTTCTTCAGTGGACAACCCGACCACGAGCCCCAGACCAACTTCAGCCTTTGAGGAAGGAACATGAGTAACTTCATACCTGGATGTTTTTGTTCCAGACTGTTAATGCCACCACCCATCAGAACCAATTCAGTCCTAGTTGTGCAGCAAACTGACCATTCTGCCACCACACTGTGTGGGATTTATTTCCATTTCATACCCTTTTCTCTGCACAGCTGTTGATGACCTGTCGCTCTAACGCTGTGACTCAGCTGGTCACGAGCCCTGGCATGTCCTATCCAGGCATGTCCTTTAACAGCACTTCAAATATTTCCCTCTGAACTGCCCACTACAGACAATGCTACCTTCACAGAGCACAACAAAGAGCTCCACAGCAACGGGAAGACATGGAAGAGCTGAAATCGGGAGCTCCAGGGAGAGGAAGAAAGGAGTTTTGTCACTAACACAGCAGTTCAGTTTTGGTAGGCTGTACTCTAAGTCCCAGCCATGCAGGGTTTGAGGAACCTTCTCTCCCAGGATCAGCAAGTGCCAGCTGACCCAGTGCCAGCTTTGCACAGCACACAGGGATGGGCACCAGCACCAAGTGTGGACTGGAAACATCCCGGGCCCAGCTCAATTCTATGGGAACTCTGCTAACTCAGACACTTCTGCTGCAAAGGAACACACAGCACAAAGGGAGCCACAGCACAGAAACACCTCCACTCCTGCCCAGCCTCGGCTTTACAGCTCTCAGGGAACAGCCACACTTGGCATCGCAGTGACAACCTGGAGATTGGAGAAACTGTGGGAGAGCTTGACATCAACTGTTAGAAAACAGAGACAAGACATCACAGAGATGGGGAAGCCAAGACTGTACACAACCTTAGTGTCCATACTGTTCATAAATCTGTGAAAATCATTTAACTACAAAACTTTAGGTAGAAAAATAACTGTAGATCTTGTCTACACGTGTTATTAACACGGACTATTATTAACTGCTTAGTCAAGATACAGTGCAATACCTCTTTGAAATAAATTGCAAAGAGTCCAGAGAGAAAGAGCAAGAGTACCTCATTCCTGGCATTTGATAGTAACGTGGTATGGAATATTTATTCATGGAGGTAAGTCAGAACAGCTACTGTACTTCCAAATGGAACCCAACTTTAGTTCATGTTAACTTCAAGCACAGCCAAAGTCCTTGAGATGAGGCAAGCCAGAAGCAAGTTATCTAGACCTCAGGGAACTTCTCCTACACCTTCAAATACAAATCTTAAATATGATCACAGCATTTTCATCCAATAAAAGAATAAGCCAAAGAAAGAAAAATAAATGTAAACCAAGTTTATTTTGCTTTTAAGTAGTGTTCTTTAAGCACTACAGCATGGTAAACAATGTAAATTAGTATAAGTCATCTCAAAAGCCATTTTTTTTATTTATTTTATGAGTTGTTAAAAAGATGCAGCCTATTCTAACAGGATAAATATTTTAACCATTTCACTTCGAGTTAATGAAGGCTCACAAATGAGCAACACTCCTCATTGAGGAAAACAAAAAGCTGTTGTCGACAAAGCGACAGCACACACACAAAAACAAAAGAACTGTGTAAAAATAACTAACTGTACTGTGTTCCCATACTCTTTAGAAGTTGCTTTACAATGGGATGATATGCACATGATCTTGCTGCAAACTTGCCATACAACTTGCAAATACACGTAGCCTACAGCCTTACCACTCAGTCCAAAAAGCTGCTAACTGCTCCCAACAAAGGCAGCGCTAGAATCCTCTGCTGAACAAGGAGTTCAACCTGCTTTACTCTTTACCTTTTCCTCTAGACTGCAGGACAGGCTAGAAAGAAAACGAGCCCGAATTTAAAATCAATACTCTTACAGGAAATTGGATTATTTTGCAATATAGTCTTTTACAAGTTAACGTTTTGCCTATTTTCCCCTTAGCCACAAAATGGGCATGAAGTAATTACTTTGAAAATGCCTTAATTTTCAACTTCATGCAAATCTAAATAAAGATGACCAAACAAAAGCTTAAACAATGGAAGGATATTTCACAGAAAATTTCTTATACAAAAAACACATAAGAAAAAGGGCCACTAGGTGACATTTTAATTTACAAATTGGCATCATTTTGGTCAACAAATATCCAAGTGCTGTTTTCTTCTATCACAACAAAGTAGCTGTACAGAGAGAAAACTGCAAAACTTGTTTTATTTTCGTTTTTAATCGCACATCTCCTCAGGAATTTCATGTGGATTAAGGATGCCAGGTACAGACATCTGAAGTTTATGCTTCTCTTCTTGAGCCTGTCGAAGGGCTGTTTCTCTCTCCTCTAAGAATAAATCTGATGTGTCTTCACCTGCAAATTCCTGTGTAATTCACACAAAAACATTAGTTTGTTGTCAAATGCTTTGGGCAGAGTTATAACCTTCCAAACTGGTACAGAAAACATCTTCCCATTTTCTGACATGCTACTTTTGCTTGGGTTTCTGTTCCTAAGGTCAGAATTGATAGAAAGCAATGCAAAGTAACTGAAGATTCTGACCACGTTACCCAGAACTTGGGGCAGAATCCTTACAATTCTGAAACACCTGAGAATTGCCATTTCAAAACTAATTAACAAACTCTTTCCTACAATCTTTAAGAATTCCAGCATCTTTGGAAAAATGAAGGCATGGCATTCCTGCAGCAAATCTCACAATTGGCCCTGATTCCAAACAGAACTGAAACAAAATCTGGTGAAAAATAAACTTATTACCCATTAAAGTTCTGCAGTTCTAAGTTCACAGACACAGGAGTTGTGTGCAGAGTGTAAAACAAAAATGATGATGTTTAAGCCCAATTTGTAAAACTAAATCCCACTGAAACAGATTCCACAGAACACCCCTCAGTCACACAAGCCACAGCACTGAGCTCTGATTGCATTTTCAAGAGCTGTATCTCCTAAACAAACTCTGTCCAACAATATCCTGCTGACAATTCCTTTAATTTCTTGAAAGCAGCACACCCAACATACCTTGATTTGGACCAGGAAATCCCTTAGGTGTTCCTTGAAGGCAGGAATATCCTGGTTTAAACTGAACAGTCCTGTTACGAACAGCTTCACCTGGGCACTAACACAAACACACCCATTAGTATTGCAAGGAGGAAAAACCCACTTGGAAGCACCAAGGAATCGTGGCAGACTTACTCTTGCAGGTGAGGAAACGCAGACTTGAGGAGATTGGCCACATACTCCTGGATGAACATCTGGTTGTTCACAGGATTGCCGGGGTTTAACGGAGTACTGATCTTTCCCTCTTCCACCAGGTTGAACATGTAGGCCAGGATGGAGGCATGCATTGTCAAACCTGCAGGGAGCACACAGGGATTGTTCCCAGCAGGATGTGCTGTCACTCTGCTGTTCCCAAGGCTGGTTTCCATGCCCTGCCCCACACAGGTGCACATCCCTACCTGCAGTGTGCGAGGTGTCCGTCACCACGGAGAAGATGTGCTGCAGGATGTCGCAGAAATACGTCTGGTAGAAGCTCTGGGCAGCAGTTTCCTCCTGGGCAACGTTCTGTAGTAGAGTGTAAAGGATCTGAAGTCCTGCAAAACGGTGTTAGAAAACTTGAGTTACTCACAGGACAAAACACCTGTGGGGTTTGGGTCTCTCCCGGGCACTTCCTCAGGCAGCCACCAGAGGGCACCGCAGCACTGACAAGGCCCGCCCCCTGCAGCCACATTAGCACTAATTAGAATGTCATTAGCATAAATGGCCATCTCAGCACGTGAGGGAAACCCTCCACTCACACAGGTGACTGCCAGCTAGACAAGGGAAGGTGTTTTCATGGTCAGATTTACATGGAAACTTAAATTACTTTTCTAGGTGAAACATGACGGAACAGCATCTTTTATCCTCATTCTTTCCATGCACTGATACAAGACAAAGGGCTAAAAAAAAATCAGTGGTTTCACAGCCTTTTTTAACACTAGTTTGAGGTGTTCATTCATTCAGCCATTTCAGAAACTGTAACTGTGCTCCTGGTCCAACTACAGCAATGAAACAGCAGCCAAGTCTCTCAGCCCATTCAAGGATACCTGGCCAACACCAGGGAGCTGAGACACAGGAATATTATTCCTGTGCAAATGCAGTGCAGAATCCCATGACTGATATGCCAATTTTAACTAAATCCAGCATTCTACCAGAAAATATCTGATCTGTATCAAACACTTCCACTTACCTGTATCTGCAACGTTTCTCATTGTATGTTTGAAAGCCCAAATAATAGAATCCAGGACAAGTTTGAACTGTGCAGGTGGAATGGCCAGGAAGGCTGGGAAGCAGTGAGAATTTACAGCTTGGAGCAGCAAGAAGAAGTTTGTTCTATGTTCAGGATATTCTTCAAAGTCCTAGAAAAAGAAGCGGGGGGGGAAAGTCAAGTCTTCCATCTTAACATCTTCTGTTAAATAGAGCAAGTCAGCAGCTGGCACAGACCAGCACTGAGATCCCAGGTTTAAAGTGCAAAGCCAAGGTTACACTTCTCAGTGACTTTTTCCTCACCAAAGGTTGGCAAGACCATCTCCTACAGTGACACAACACTGAAAGGCTGAGCCACAGCCTCAGGCACAGCCTCAGTCCCTCCCAGGCCACACACACCTCACAGAGAGCATGAATTCTGCAAAACCACACTGCACACCACAGCAGAAGAACTGCACTGGTGAGGAAACACTCAACAGGACTGACCAGTACCTGTATTTATGGATTTAAAACATTTATGAATTTAACAGTTACTCCTACACCAACATTTGACTGAAGTAACACTCCTGCTTCCAGGAGCACAGCATTCCAAGGCCCAGAAAAATCAGTGATGGTTTGAGCAGAAATTTCATCAAGTACCACAAATTCACTTTGTGACTGGCAAAAAACCAGGGAGATGATTCTCAAGACACCACACATGGAAATGACCCTATACCAGGGACATGGTCTTGCCCCGGGTTTAACATCCATACCTTGTTGATCATGTTTAATGTGCACTCGAACACAGCATCGAAGATCTGAGGTATTTCAGCAGTGATGTGCCCCCCCAGCTTGTTGACGATGATGGCCATGGTGCTGAGCACCTCGGGCTCCCGCGCCGCCGGCACATTGCGCTGGTAGTCGATGAGAACGGCGTCCAACAACGGGGGAACAAAGTTTTCAGCTACCTGATTGGAGAGGAAACCACGGTGAGCCAGTGCAGCACAAAGTTCCCGAGGACAAAGTAACTGAACAAGGCCACTGAGGTGTGTTCCCATCTGTATCCACCCCCCACAGGGCTCCAAACCTACTTTATTCCCTGCAGGATCACTCTCAGCTTAAAAGTGAACTATCGCAAACAGAGCTAAACTTACCTCTTATGATCATAACTCTTTATATTTTACAGACCTCCTGAAGCAAATTCCTGTGACCAACTTCAGCCAACAACAGAATACAAACCAGAGTTCATCCCAATTCTGTCTTAGGAGTTATTTGTGTAAAATGCATCTACTTACCATCTGTGGATCATTGGACCTGCTCACCCAGCCAGAAATCAGTTTTAAAGTTTCCCTTTTTACAGTCCTCATACTTCTAATCAAGGGCTGCTTTGTTACCATTTCACCTGGAAAATTTTAAAGCTTCAGTTAATACTGTGAGGTGTAAAAAATAAAATATTAACGTCACATGAACAAAAAAACCCCAGAGAACGTTTGATATTCATATCCAAATGACAAAGACTAGTAAAGGCACTGTCTTTAATCTTCACCAATAGTAAAAACATTCTCTGAGGTAATTGCAAGCCCAGCAACTGCTGGTCAAGGAGCGCATCAGACCCACAGCCCCAGTAACAGCTTCCTCAGCTTCACTGTGTCTGACAAGGATAAATTCTGGCCATTGGAGCTGCTGAATGGAAAAGTATTGATTCCTCAGTCCCTTTTAGCCTGAATTCTGAGAAGCTCCTTCAAGATAAGTCTAATTCAACATTCCCATTTCCAAGTATCACTCTCTGCACTGGCCATAACACAGAACTCAACAACCGACTCATTTCATCACTACATTCTGCTGAGACACCACAGGCCCTGATGTCTCTGGTACAGACAGGTGAGGAAATGGGTAACTCCTCTGATGGAAAGCCTGGCTCCTCCTGCCTCTCAGGGCTCCCACTGCAGTCACAGCCCTGCAGGGCAGCTCTGGAGCAGCACAGGCTGGTACCAAACCTGCTGACACCTTGTGAGGAGCTGACTGAGGTTCTGCTCACAGAGAGGCTTTGACACTCAGAGTCAGCTCAAAGGGCACACACTACAACTCCATCTCAGCAAGATGCCTGTTAATTCTAAGTAAACATCTCCATTAATTCTAAGTAAGCACCTCCTGTGTTCTGAATCTTCCTTAAACCTCATCTAGATACGACTTTTTCCTCCTAAACCCAGTTCTTTATTTGAATACAACAACTGCTTAACAAAAAGAGCACTTTGAACCCTTTTCCACCTTCCCAAACAGTAAAATCAGTGACATTAACCTAACTGGGACGTGCTCTGAAACCTGATGGCAGACACTGCCAGCCCCCATTTGCAGGAAGAACATGGAATTTCTTACCATTAGCCTGAATAGCTGCAGAAATATTTTCACTTAGGCACTTGTACACATTCAGCATATCTAAATAAATTCTTCCCAGCTGAATCCCAAAGGGGTGGCCAACTGCTTTGCACGCTCTCACGTTGGTTTTCAGAATGCTACCAAGCTGCTTCACTGTTTCAGGATCCTTCAGGATATCAACATTCTGGTAAAAAAATTAGAGTGCATCTTGGTTAGTGAATGTAAGTGCCCTGTGGCCTTCAATGTAGAAGTTTAAACAATTTATCTATACATTGCCTTAAAGAACATACCACTGAAATTTATGGACTTTATATATATATTTAAATAAATACATGTACACACACACACTGCTCTTTATTTCGTGGCACTTGTCACCAGCTACAACAGTCAGGATGAAACTTTAGTTGATTTCACTCTGCTCTTCTGTAGAAGTATTTTTGCTGCAGTGGTGCAAGCACTACTGTAGTTGCAGAAAGAAAAAAAACTAAGGAGATTAAGCAGGTGAAACCAGACAGCAGTGGTGCAAAGGAAGTAAGTATGGTCTTTTTAAGAGGGAGGTCCAAGTAGGAAAAGAAACTCAAGCTCACTGAAGTTTCAGGCTCTTAATTAGATTAACTGGATTGTCTCTTGTGCAGTGTAAGTTGTTCTTTAATGTGGGGAGAGAAAAGTATTTTGAAAGACTGAAGAAATGGAAGATAAAATTAATAAAGATGTGCTTTACAGTATTTTTAGCACTTTTAACTCTTCTGTTACCCAAAAAGAAAACCCACTAAGCCAGGTGAAAGGTAGGTCTTAAGCTATTGAAACATGCTTAGTACAGTAACAGAAAATTGTGCTTTAAATCAGATTTAAACAAGTACTTGTCATTTAAATCTCCTCTCTCAAAACAACACTCTCGCTGCATGTCAATCCCTGTTTTAGCCATCATGTCACGAAGTCCACCCTAGCTCTGTGCACTTCATGTGACACCAGGGAAAGATAAACACAGAGCAGCTTCTCTTTACCTGAACACAGGAGACATTAGGCATTTGTGGCTCACCTTTGTTGCCTGCTGGATGATGCTGTCCCACACCTGGTTGGGCAGCAGCATGTACTTCTCTATCAGGTGCTCCTGCACAGTCTGGTCTGTCTGTGCCCCGATCATGTACCCCACGGCCTCGTAGAACGTGTGCACCTGGGGGCAACAGCAGCACACACAGGGAGGTGAAAGGGCAGCAAGGGAGAACCCAGCATTGCCAGCCAGGCTTCCACCACTCCTGCAAGTACCTTTTTCCACATGCCAGGCCTGCCCAAAGTTTCAGTACATTACTGCAGCCTCTCAGTGTGTGTCACACGTGCACACTGCTCTCACTTTGTGAGCTCTGCCCTTCCCTTCTGGATTGTTCCTCAACCCCTCCTTCACAAACACAAGAGCTGTAGGTACATCCTCTTACAGTACAGCATTGTCCTTTCCCAAAGCAGAAGCACCAAGTTGGATTCAGTGCCTTCTTTCTTTGTTAAAATATTCCAGAAATCAAAATTCCAACTGAACACACTTTAATTCTGCTTCCAATCATTCCACCTGACATCTCAGCAATGCAATCTGATTGTGCTGTTGTACCCCGACTGTCCCTAACAAAAACCTCAGGAATAGAATTCAACCCTTGGAAAAGAGCCCTACCTTCCATTAGTCTTTGGGAATTCTCCCCAGCACTGAGCCCAACATACCTGTTGTGGCTGAAGGTCACAGATGATGGTGTTGATGTTGTTCAAGATCTCATCAATGAAGGGCATCACCTCTCCCACCTGCACCTGCACGAAGTGTCGGCGGCATTTCTGTGCTATCTTTATGAAGGTGTCACAAGCCATGTCCTGGACACCATCGTGGGTTTCTGAAGGAAATCAAGGCAAATCAAGGCTTTGCATTTCCCCCCCTATACATGTCCATGTATAGGCATCTTCTTTTTTTAATAATTAAATGAAAAAAAAAAGCCCAGATAATTACCATGCATAAATTCAAACAGCTTGTTGACTACTGTCTTCAAGAACTTCCAGTGAGCTCTCAAAAACCGAGGGTATTGACCTACTATATACATTATATTTGATGCAATAATGGCTTTATTGTCCTTTCCTCGCTTCTGTTCACAGAGTCCCAGGAGATCCTACAACACAACAAATTCTTAGTTTCCTCCTCAAGTTTGTGCAGTTCAATTAAAAGCACTAAAAGCATAAAATCCTACAAGGAGCTATATTAAAGACATAATCAAGTTCAAAGTCCAAATGAAGAAATAAAAAACCAAACAAGTGGGTTGAGATTGGGGTGATGCAATCATTGAAGTTGCAGACAAACCCAGACCACTGTGTTTTAAACTACAGAATCTCCATTTTAAATGTAACTTGAGAGTCCTGCAGGGGGGACTTCCTCAAGCCTCACAGTCCCCTATACTGATTGAATAGGTGACATCAATAAAACACAGACTCCACACCACATGGAAGAAATTAAACGAAATTTTCTGTATTAGTTCATATGTCTTGTAAAAGTATTATGCATGTATTTGCCACAATTTGACTTTGATCAATGAATGCATCGGAAACAGCACAAGAGCAGGGGGCCAGTCTAGTTAAAATCATGTGTCATTTTGCCCCTCTTGTGTATTTCATCAACAATCCCTTTCCATCTCACCTGCATGTCCAAGGAAAATCATTTCATCATGAGCTAAATTTGGATCAATGCACTGTTGGTGGCTAACAGATTTATCAGCCCTGGGTTCAGGCTGCAAGGTTTCCCTCTCATTTATTGCTATCCCCCTGCACACAGGGCAGCTTTCCAAGAGCACAGGGCAGTATTTCTGCCAGCCTGGCTGCCCTCAGCTCTGCCCCAGGGTACCTTAATGACTGTGACAAGGAACCTCTTCTCGTCCTCCTCGTGCATGGCCCCGCTGATGGAGCCAATGGCCCAGCACAGCGTGTTCAGGTTCTTCCAGGACCACTCTGTGCCGTTCACTTGGTTGTGAAGCTTTTCAGTCATGATTCGTTCCGTGTCTGCATAGTCCAGATGTGTCAGGTACACTGGAACACACCGAGGTGGGACAGGCACGTTTGAAAGCAGCACTTGGGCCACACAGGTAAGTAAAACAACAGGGAAATGCTTCTCTGCTGAACTCATGACAAAATGAGGTAATTTAAACACAAACTACTAAAATGTGTTTTAAAGGCAGACAGTAAATTTGATTGAGTTTGTTCTGAGGGATCTCAGCAAAGCCTCCTACACAGGCCATGTGGAAAGTCCACAGAATCACAGAATGGATTGGGTTGGAAAAGATCTCTGAGATCATCAAGTCCAACCCTTGGTCCAACTCCAGTCCCTTTACCAGATCATGGCACTCAGTGCCACGGCCGAGCTCAGCTTAAAAACCTCCAGGGATGGGGAATCCACCCCCTCTCTGGGCAGCCCATTCCAATGCCTGAGCACTCTCTCTGCAAAGAAGTTTTTTCTGCTCTCCAACTTCAATTTCCCCTGGCAGAGCTTGAGCCCCCCATGCCCCCTTGTCCTATTGCTGAGTGCCTGGGAGAAGAGACCAACCCCCACCTGGCCAGAACTTCCCTTCAGGCACTTCCAGACAGTGCTGAGGTCACCTCTCAGCCTCCTCTTCTCCAGCACAAACACCCCCAGCTCCCTCAGCCTCTCCCCACAGCACTTGTGCTCCACTCCCTTCTCCAGCCTCGTTGCTCTTCTCTGGACCCACTCCAGCCCCTCAATAATGTCCAGATCAATGATGTCTCACATCAGTAAAGCTGCCAAGCTAAATTATTACCAAAAGGCACCTGTACTGATGGGCCATAGGGAATGTGGGATTGGCAGCCTATGGGGGGCATTACACAGAGTGCAGCCCACCCCTTGTCTCTGCCCCTCTGTTTCAGTGGTACCAACCCTGCTGGTGCAGGAACCCTCGGTGACAGGCCTGGGTGGGACATTCAGGTATCACAACTCAGACACACTTGCATCAGCCCCTAATAGGATTAGTGTCTCCAACACACAATTCCAAATCCCAGCAAGGCAAGAGCAATTTAAGGCCAGGTTCAGAAATAGATTTTTACAGGACCACAGAAAACTGCTTCCACCACATTCTCCCTTTTTTTTTTTTCAAGTGAATCGTCAAGATAATACACTATAAGCAGCATGAACCAAATATGCATTTTCATACAAATAATCCTGTATCTGGAAATACAGCTAAGGCTCAGGGCATACAGTAATTACTTTAATAGTCACTATTTAAAACAAGAAATCAAACAAAAGTGGTTTTCATGTTCCATATAATAATGTATCCCAACAATTAATTTTACACTGGCTGTACCTGTACCACAAATACAAAGGGGATTGGAAAAATCCACATATATTTTGCATTCCCCAGCTTTCCCACATACACTCCTAGTGCACAAACCTGTTATTAAACACTCAGTGTTCCCATTTGCATTTGATCAAAAAACATTGAAGTCTGATATCCTAAGTATCTGGCAACTCTACTCCCCTCACTCCTCCTCAGGTTGCAGTTGGGACTCTGCCTCAAAACCCAAGAATTCAAGTAGTGTTATTACTACTCAACCAAGTTATAAAACATGACATGCTTAAAAAAACAGCAACTTCTGAGCAGCCACTGGCTCCTCCTTTCCAGGTCTGTGTGTCCTCCCTGATAACCATCTCACCCCCAGTAACTGGGATCACAGGCCACCTCCCTGCAGGACACACACGCTGCTGATGCAGCTGCACAGCCCCCAAAGCAGCCACTCCACTTACCCAGCGTTTCTCTCATGTTTTTGTACAAGTTTATGGAATCTGTATCCTTCATGAACTCCCGCACGACCTCCCCTTGGTCGTTCTCCACCACCAGCACCTCCTCAGGCTTGGCCATGCGACTGACCATGAGCAACCGGACCTGGGGGACAGGGAAGGGAATCCAGTGGAACACAGGGGCACCCACAGCTCCACAGCTGTTCCCACAGCACTCTGGGCAGGCAGCCTCAACCATGCACAGGTTACATCCAAATTCTACAGAGAAAATGAACCCACAAGCCTGCTGACTTCTCTCCCTCTGTGAACAACCTGAGTAGTTAAAAAACCCCAGTCTATAATTTATATCTACATTTAGAGATTCAAATTGCACATGTCATAGTAGGGGTCTTTTAAAGACCATTTTTCCCAAGCACAGAGGTGCTTACTCCAACTGTAACACTCCAAGCCTTTCTGTTTAAAGAAACTAGCACAGATTTATTTTAAAATTAAGTCTTACATTAAGTATCTTAAGCTGAAACACTGTGTTAATACTCCTGGTGTCACCTTACAGTATTTTCACAACTGCAGCTGATTATAGAACTAGAGTTGAATCAACTACTCAGTGAAGTTTTCTTATGTTGCTCCTTGCCTGAAGCACAATCTTCAATTCACAAACAGCATCTGGCTGTTCCCAGTGCCTTTCCTTGCCTGGCTTACCTTGGACAGGACAGGCAGGTAGAGCTGCCTCCGTGGGGGCACATCGAAGTGTTGGCTCCCCGACAGCAGCGGAGAGGCCGAGGTCGAGAAGGGGCTTTCCCTGTACAGCTCAGCAGCCAAATGGTTCCAATATTCCAGACAGATCTTGAAAATTTCAGTTTCTTCAACTTCTGATACCAACAGCATGTAATGAAGAGCCTGGAAAAGTGAGGTTTGAACAGCCCATTACATCTGCACATAAACCCACATGGCTTTGAGTTCAGTTATCCCAATCCTGATAAATGCCAAGGGTTTGGAACAAGAGGCAATAACTTTGCAATGACATTATTCACAAGTCAGAGTTGTGACTGGCAGAGCAGATCACAAACAAGGAGTCCTGTCAATTATTGTTATTTTCAGAGTGTGTGTGAGTTCTTACATCTGAAGGAGCCTAAAGGCATCTTAAGAAATGCCACTACCAAACCAGCCTGTTTGTAAATTATCAAACTCGTGGCCTCTGGAGCTTCTGCAGAGCTTTTCCAGAGCCTCAAAGCCCTCAACAGCTCCTGTCAGTGATGGCTGTTCTCAAGACTATTACTGCTGCTTTCTTCTGGATCCTTTTACCCTGGAATACCGACTGCTCCTTTGCTTCCCACAGAAGTAATCCACCAAAATATTTTCACCTTGTTTGCACACAGAAGCACCACAGCTGGCTGAGAAGGGAAAGCCACTGGTGCAGCCCTGACAAGCTGAGACACCACCACAGAAATCAGAGCTACACAGACAAACAATTTTTGCCTAAGCTTATTTTTCAGTTCCCTGGTGCAAAACAACAGAGTAAAATGACAAAATCTGAAGACATTTTCACAGCTTGCAACGTTTTAGAAAGTAAAGACCTGAGTCAGCACCTCCATTTACAGCATCAACAGAAGGATTTCAAACAGTCACATACTCATCTTATACACATCAATTTCTTGCTGTAATTTCACTTGAAATAACTTCACTAACTCTACACAGATCCAATGCATCTGTGGAACAGTATCAGGAGAATCTACTACACCCCAAGTGCAGGAATAAACAGGTTCTAATGATACAGAGCTTTCTGAAGACTTGTACCCAGGTCCTATTACACCAGAATGTACACAAGGTAAATTTGCAACCATTTTAGGCCAACCCAAGTACTCTGTTACACATTCCAACATCCTAAACAAGACTGAAGTTGTTCAGAGCTGAGACTTTTAAGTTTGTTTTAAAGAAGAATTTAACACAGCTTTGCTGACGCAAAGGGAAGCCAATACCTAAAAATTGCACTTGCACACAATTGCCCAGGACATACAACAGCTTTGGCCATTTACACAGATCTTCCTAGAACAGCCTCAGCATCAGGAGAAACCTGAGCTTTGAGCTGTGCTCACCTGATTCCCACTTATTATTATCCCTAATTGCAACTTCAGGAATTACACCTGGGAACTGCTGACAGTTGTTATTTTTAAACTAAAAAAAGTGATACTCCTGAGTCCCTCTTCTAAATGAGCTGCACTTTGATATTTGTAAGCAAATTTATCAAGGGTTAGCTAAGTACAATGAGTCAGAAATTACATCAGTATCACATCCTGGAGTATGAGAACACACTTGCTACATTTTTAACCTGCATAAAGCAAGCAACTCACCTCCATTAGTGTTTCCCTCAGATTTAACCTCTTCTCTATAAGCAGCCCATGCTCCTTGAGGAACGTGCAGAGGAACAAACTGAGGTTCTGGATGAAGTTCTGCTCATCATCCTTCCCATTGGAGTATGCAAGTCGGATATTGGTATTTAAAGGAAGCATCTAAGGAGAAGAATGGAGGCACAGTCAAGGATTTATTCTTTTATACAGAAGAACTACTGTGTGGTAGCAAATATTTTGCTCTTTTGGAAAAAAAGACATTCTGCTTTTCATGCAGAACCTCCAAGATGGGCCAACATTGCAAAGAGAGATAAAAAACTGCCAAATAACCCCTTTTAACTGTCTACTGATGATGCAAACACAACAAGAAAAGGTACACTCATGGACCTGAATCTGAATGCTCAGAGGGAATCACCAAATTATACAAATTTAATGTATGGTTTTATATGAGAAATGGTTCAATCTGCTCCAAAAATTAAACAGCCAACTTGTAGGTGTTAGGTCAGTTTAAGTGTTAAGAGACAAGTAACACACATTTTGTTGTGCCTCTCTCCACCCTCTCCATCAGCTCGAGTGTTCAAAATTAATTAGTTATTTAAATCACTCAAATCAATGCAGCAGAAATACAGCTGCAATCACATCAGGAAAATACACTCAGCATCTTCTACTCATGCCACAGATACCAGAGAAGAACAACACCTGTCCATCGAGAAACCCAACCTAAGGAATATAAACGTGGCAGCTGAAGGAGGTTCTGCAGAAAGGGATCTCATGGAAGTCACAGTGAGAGCTTTATAAAAAACATTACCTGTTTTAACTGCATCATGGTCAGTGTGAAAAGTGTTACAAACTGCTCTTCATACTGGCTGACACTGACCCCTGCAATCTCTGTGAGGCACTTCAGAGACACGTTCCGGAACATGGGAACGTTGAGGAACTACCAAGGAAACAGAAATGCAGCATTACAGAAGGGCTGCACACGGAGCTTTTCTGCAACCTCAATTTAACAGCAGTCATTTTCTCTGCAGGAGTTACCTTGTATATTAGTGTGCTGATTAACTTGGTCTCAAATATATATCCCAGAGGAATCCAGTTGAGGAATCGTAGCAAAGTTTCCAAAGTTGCATGGACTAAGGGAGCATTTTGGGAGTTTTCCTGCAAAGGATCATTAGTTTTTATGACATTGTGACGTTGTTTGGCACAAGGAGGGGGGTGGAATTTTTAAAGACATCATTAAAGAAATATGGCTTACCATCACAAACTGACACAGCTGAAAGATCTGAGAGAATTCATTGCACATGCTGCAAAAAAATAAATTAAAAATTAAGCATTTCCACCTTCATAAATCAAAATAGGTCCTGAAGACCTAAGTTTATGGTGGCACTCACAAGCCCCCTGGCTTTTACCCATTTTCATGGTAAAAATGTACATTTTGAAGTAGCTTGGAGCTTGTGCCTGCAGATTTTGGCCAAGGGAATACAATGAATGCTGAATGCTCTGTTAAAAGAGTAGGACCCACCAGCCAACAGATGCTGCTTGCAACAGGGTAGAATTCCCTGTGTGTACAACACAGGTATCCCTGCTTTAAAGGAAAACCAGCAGCCCACTGGGTCTCAGAAATGGAATTACACAGCTGCAGGTGTTACAGAGGCTCCAAGTGAGAGCAACTAAACAGCAGCAAGCACAAAGTCTGCCCTATTAATTACATTCCAATTCTTATACTTGCCTGTCTTTCAAATGCTTAGCTTTTACTTGAGTAATCTGGCCACTGGAAAAATCAAACACCTCTTCACTCAAGAGCTTCAGGATGACCATGTTGTTCTGACAGAGGCTCTCACTAGTCCTGCTGGCTCCCACAATGTCACTGATGAAGGTTGGCCAGTGCTTGGGCCACTCCTGTTTGAGGATCTGCAAAGGGAAGAAGCAGCTCCAGGTGAGACCCATGGGCAAAGTCAGGATAACAGTAAGGGTGGGTTAAGGTGTTAGGAACTCAGCTCACCTGAACAAGAATCATATTCAGTTTCCCAATATACACTTTCTCTTTCTGGAGGAGAGAAGAGAAGAGTCAGGTCCTGCCCAGCACTCCCCTCCCTCCTCCTCCCCTCAGAACAACTCACTTACTTCTACACATGTTGGGTCAGAGGAGGTCTTGATAATTAGGCCGACAACATATTTTTTAATACCTGCAGAAGAGGTAGGAATTTATTTTCAACAATGCCAGGTATCACAGATGTTGTAACAAATATTTTTGAATTCACACTCTTTATGGTTTTAAAAAGAAACACCTCTCAGCACCATGGATGTGTCAGTGAGCATCCCTCTTGCATGCTACCCACCTTCATCAACTCTGCCAGAGGATATTTCAGATGTACAAAATCAGTAAGTTCTAATGTGTTGCTTTTTTCTTTTCACTTACACATTACTCATTTGATTGTGTTCCTTCTAGAAGTGTTTTTAAAGGATTTCAGTTTTCAGCTCCACCCCAGCACCACAAACACCCAACCATGGTAGGAAGCGACGCTGCCTCAAGTTTCATTTTGCCAGGGAATGCTCAGGCCTCTCCTCCCCATTAACTCTCAGCTACTGAAGACATGGAAACAACAGCTTTCCAGGTGAGTTTTCCACCTGGCTCCCAAGGGAAGGTGTGCACAGAGCACCTGGAGTCATGACCCAGCTGAACATCCCTAGTTGTACCTCAGCACAGCTCTGACAGATCCACCTGAGCACACCAGGGATCAAACTCTGCCAACCAGGCAAGTGTTTCCTTGCCATGAGGAAGCTCCAGAACAGGTGTGTGTTTTGCTATTCAAATCCATGAACCTAAAAATCTGGTTTCAGTCATTTCTCCAACACGACAGTCACCTGATTCCTGCAGACAACACGCACGTGTGAAGATTCCAGGGAAAACTGCCACATGCTTCATGTCTTATGTTGAAAGCACAACCCACAGAAACTGTGCTAAGTTTTAAAACTTGCCTAAGACTCCACCAAATTCAGTAGGGTTTTTTTTTTGCATTTCAGGCCTAAGCAACAGGATTAAAAGAGACAGTTCAGTAATTGCATTCCCATGAAATCTGGAAAAACCAGATCTTGACTTTGAGCCATTAGATAGGAATCAGACAGGAGCTGTTCTGCAGGCACTTCCAATTGCAAATGAAACTATTCATCACCATCAGCTGGGATCAATCCACACCACTCCAGAAGAATGAGCATTAATAAAATAAGTAGCACTGTCAGTCACTGGGTGAGAGTTAATACCAAGCACCAGCCTGACATCATAGGCCTGTCCTAGTATTTTAAAACTAAAAAGCACTACAGCAATTCACAAATGAGATATGAAAGCCACCAAAATAGTATGGAAATAGGCTTGCAGTGCCAGAAACAAAGCTATTAGAACCATCTGCCAAACCACTATGGGAAACCTACTGTTGCAACTCTTTGCATTTCAAAAAGGAATTAAAAAGTTAATATTGTTCTTAGAGTTCTGACTGCAAATTTGTGTTATTTCTGTAACAATTTGAACGTTATGTCACCCCTGGTCTGGCCTTGAGACCAGCAGACAGAAACAGCTTCTCCGGCGAAAAAATAAAAGTAAAAACAGTGACCACAGCTCTAAAGACAATCTCCACACCACACTGCAGGTCTTCCAGTGAGCAAAGTCATATCCTTAATCCCTTAAAAGCAGCAGATATCCAATACTCTAATGCTCTTTTTGGCTTAAAAGTCATTTTCTACCTTTTTTTTTGCCTTAAGTACTGAGGTTTCTGCTCTGTATTTAATAGCTCATTTCTTTACCATTCCACAGGAAAGACAATTCTCAGCAGAACAAATACATGTCAATTTTATATTCTGACAAAAAACACCACCCAGGCTTTGCTGGCATTTTTCAGCAGACCTGCTGAAGGGTGGTGGTCCATGGATGTGCTAAAGCACCATGTCTGGGGACTTAAAAGAAGTGCTATTTTAGGGAGGCAGAAGCCACACAACCACTGCCTAAAGGTGTCCTCCTGTCACAGAAGCAGCTGAACAAGTTTGGAGATGGCAACACCACAACTGCCAAGTCCAGACCCTTCCCTGAGCCAACAGGAAGAGAGAGGCATTCCTGGAAAACAGACCTTCCAATAAACCAGAACACACCAACCACAACCCCCAGGACACACTTCATGTGCTTCAAACACCTGCTGACATCAGAACTGCACCCAACAACCTGCAACCAAAGGGAGCACATCCTGCTTCCCATTCCAAGCCTTCCACTGCAACAGAAGGGCAGTTCTACTCCCTGCTCAAGCTCAGAAATATGAGAGTAACCAAAACACTTCAGTACTTCAGACCTTTTTCTAAACTATCTTTGATACCTAAGCTGGCAGGAAAGTGCCCAGGTGAGGAACAGCTTCACCCCCAGCAGTTCAGCAGATCACCAAACACATCCCAACTCTCAGAAAGGCTGGACACGATCACTGTGGCCACACTGGTGGCATTTGCTGGTAAGTGAAGCACGAGAAGTACTTCAGTACGAAGTACCAAAGAAGGGAGGACAGAGCAAGGACATGACCTGAAGGCCTTACAGAGCCTTTCTGGATGCACACTGAAGTCCTCCTGGGAAAGCTGCTGGTCTCCAGAGGGGCAAACATGCAGTAGAACTGAACCACTTCCTGCAGGGACAGTTGTTTTCCCAGATGACCCCAAGCTGTGCAATGGTTTGAGCTCAGCTGGGACACCACATTATGCAGTATTAGGAATTCTGGGGTCTAAACCTGAGAAATGCCTTCCATTGTAACCTTTGGACATGCTGTTATGGAGCCTGAGCACAGGAGTTGTCACCACCAACCACAGCAGGTGACCACCAACTGTCACCTGGGGCAAACCCACTGCTCGTCCTTCAGGCACATCCTTCTATGCAACTATGGGGCACAAACATTCCACAAGTGTTGAAAACTCCTCTAGCTGGGGCTGCAGATGCAAGTTCACGCTAATTTAATAAAATTAATAAATTTCTGCTTATGCTGAAGAATAACAGGCATAAATGAAACAGGTGGGTAACACAACAGCATTATTTTGCAGCCAAAATTAGAATTTCAAATGCTGAAGCTGAGTTGTCCCCTCTGGGGATGTTTGTGTGCATTCACACTTACATTCAGCTGTTTAAAACGTCCCCAAATGTGGTTAAATATCATCTTAGTTTTAGTCTTAAGAAACAAGGCTTTCTCATCTTATCCCACAAATCATCTTTGCCCCTCAGTGGTGAACCAAATCAAGCCATAAACTATTTGCTTTTCACCAGAAAAGTCAGGAAAACTCTGCAGAAGAGTCTGTCTTCCCCCCCACACACAGAGAAGTGTCGTGTAGCTCATTCCCTCTTCGTTACACAGAGAATTAAAAACCATCTCCTCATGAAGCAGGCCAGAAATTTCCATTAAAATATCTAATCACTCCACAGAAAAGCCTCTTCTACAGCAGCTTCCACTACATCAAAAGCTTTCCACTCAACTCCAGGGCCTTGCTGGGAGACACTGAACTGCATCTCTCTGAACACTTCTCATTTGGAAATGAAAAAAAAAAAAAAAAAAAGAAGTGAGAAGTTGTAGAAGCAATTTGGGTTCCATAATGAAGGAGTGCTTATCCATTGCAGTGCAGACACTCCAGACAAGCTCTCCCTGTTCACAGGAACACCATTTCATTCTCAGTGCAGATTAATGAAGGTAGCCCTGAACTGCAGCCCAAGGAGCCTTTATTGCCAGGCAGTTTTCCCACTGTCAGACAAACCCCTTTGGGGACCACAGCACTTCAGTAAGTGCCATCCTGTGCCAGTATTATGAAACAATCAGCTCCAGGGGTATCAGAGCTTAAAGCAATTTTGCAGCACCTCAGTAACCTGAGAGCTTGGAGAATGGTGGCACAACACCCTGGAAATGGGCCAAGCTCAGCACTGGATGGGATGTTCTGGAATATGTCATGAATGGAAACCACATGACATCACTTGTACACGTGGGAGAGCCATTCCCAGCTCTGCCCTGAGGAGGAAATAAATCAAAGAGCAAGTCTGACCCATCTCTGTGGGCTGTGACCAAACATGTCTCAGGGCTGAACGTGCAGCCCAAGCATCTGAGTTAACTGAACTTTACCCCATAAACTCCACTTTTGTCTACAAAACCAGTTGGTTCAAACTGCCAACTCCAAAACAAACAAGGAAAAAAACCCCAAGAACAAAAAGCAGAGTAATCACAGGAGTATTTTAGAATTATAAGTTGTTTTGCCCAATTGCTGTTTTATAATTGAGATAAGATACATTGTAAGCACTTCAGAAAGTGCTTACAGTGCTCAAACAGTGACACCTGAGGAACAGAACAACTTTCTGTAAGTTAGGAGGTGGCAGGGCCAGAAAAGCCCAAGACTAAGAGCTATTTTAAAACAAAAGCAGACTTCAGAACTGAGCTTCAAGTCTAAAGAGCACATGTGAAGGAAACACTTTCCCAGTTGCATCTGGAATTCCAGGCTGGAAGCTGAAGCCTCCCAGCACTCAGACAGAAGCAGTAACAAACCTCTGGCTAACCTCACGTCATTCTGATGAACAACCTGAGGGACAGCTAAGGGAAAAACAAACAAACAAAAAAATAAAACCAGTTACAGTTCAGGCTCTGTAATTACCACCAGATTTGAAACCTGCACGATTTGCTTTGTCACTGAGCATTCCTTTGTTAGGCTGAGTTTCAGTTTCCTGCACACACATTTCACTACTACACTTCAAACAGGAAAATCCTGTCAACCAGAGGAGGACTGGAGTCCAGGAAACCTCAATTTAACCAGCCCTGCTATCTCCCAGGTAATCAAACCACCTCAATGAGCTCTGCAGCAGTTCTTTTGTACCAGCCAGTCTCAGCAGCCAAAAATAAAAAAACTTCAAACCCACCACCACAGACCAGATTAAACTGGATCAGAGATGGGACAGCTTCTCCCCCCTACACCACACCAAAGCCAAGATGGATCAAATGCCAGGGTACACAAAACAGATCTGGTTCCTCTCCTGCTGATGTGCAGGAGAAAGCACCTCAGTGAAACCCAACTAAGCCAGGTCCCCAAAACAGGATGAAGGATTTTCCCCCCGCTCTGGAGTTTTCAGAGGCATGAAAGTTGAGAAAAGTAAGAATAAAATACTGCAAAAGTTGATTGCACAGCTCCAGACAGTAACTTTACTTTGCACTGTAATGTATCAAGCTCTAGTTATTGAAGTTATTGCACCTTCTCAGATGGCAGGAACAGGCAAACACTGTCAGAAATAACATGGCACAAAGCAGAGCCAGCAGCAACCTCATCCCCCCACCACTGCCATTTCTCATCTCTCTGTGCATTCAGGACTTCTAATTACTGAATTGCATTTTGTATCTGGCACTTGTTCAGCTCCAAACCATCAAGAAGTCCCATCTCTGTGACATTTATTTCACCACTCCTCCCTTCACCAGTGGGCAACTCCTTCCCTTCCTCCTGCTCTGCTCCCACAGCCAAAAACTGCAGGAAAACAACTTCCAAATGCTGAAACCAAGTGCTCCAAGTCAGGAATGTAACAAGACATGACTAAGATGGGATACTCCAGTTATTAGAAGCACACAGAAGAGTTAACTTCGGTTAACTAAGGAGCTCTTCCAGTCCCTCCAAAGGGCAAAGCTGGCTCTGTCTGAGCCTCAGCAGAATGAATGGGAACTTGACTTTCACTTTTGCTTTCCAGGAGAGCTGCACTTTATCTGTCAATCTATAGCTGGAAGAGGTGAGGGGAAAGGGGAGACGAGTAGTAAGCACAAAAACGTGCAAGTCTCTCTCTCTACACATTTGTTGTCTGCACATTTACTACTCTGTTTTCAGTAACACAGTTCCACAACCCAAGCACTGGCAGTAAAAATTTAAAGCACGTCTCAGCATGGTTAATAAAAGCTCCCAGCAGAACACAGAGATTTAGAACAACCCTAATGAGTTCCAAAGCAGCTTTTAGTAAAAAGCCAAGCATAGAATGGTGACAACACTCAATATGAAGGATTTGAAGTGGCTGGGCTGAATGTCTGGAAGTCCAGGTTATGATGAGTGGACAGAACACCACGTGAGTGACACTGATCCTGCCCCACTCAGGGGCCTCCAGTCACTGTAACCAACATCTGAAAGGCAGCACACACTGCAAGCCATAAGGGAGGTAAAAAACCCATAAACTCAACAGCATTTAAGTCTTCCACATTCCTTGCAATAGTGGGAGAATGGAGATTATCCCCCCACACTGCACCAATTACAGCAATTTAGCTGCATACTCATCACATGGATTAAAGGCAATTTTGTAGTGTCACCTGCCTAGGAGTGACCACCAACAGGTAAAATATTCCTAACTCCTTACAATTCCAAGAAGTTAAATAAAACTCCACATTCTGGCAGGTGGAGCAGAGTCCACCAGCACATGGCAGAGCCCTGCTGGGGCTGCACACACAGCTGAGGGGCTCAAAACACCTCCTGTACCAAGCACAGAGAACCAAAGCCTCTGCTTCAAACCCAGCAGCTTAACTCAGATGTTTCCAAAGTACCAGTCACACCTTCTTCCCAAAACTACAGAATTTCAAGTGCTCACCAGCCCACTGAGATCACAAAAGAGGAAGATGTGGTTTCATCACCCAGAAAAGCTCAAATGGTTTTACTACAGGACAGAAAGTTACTAAAATTGTGTTTGAAACTGAAAATTACTCACACGGGGAGTGACAGTCTAAATCTCAGCTAATACACAGAGTTATGGGAAAGGAAAAATCCCTCCCTACCTTCACACTGGTTCCTTGGAAGAATCTTCCATCTTGTTTTTATCACATTTTCCAAGATTTGCAGCCCATAATACTGAAATTGGAGAAGAACAAAATGTGAGTACATTACTGTAGGACTAACCAGCTTTCAGGACTCTCATTCAATCAGACATTCACACTTAACATCTAAGACTTCAAGATTATTAAGCTAACAATTTTATCAAATATATGTCTATTCACCCATTTACTGAGGTTTCATGCATTGCATTTTCTTGGTTTATTCTTGGCTATACTAAGTCCTGCTGTTTGATCATGCTCACACCAGGAGGGGGAAAAATCACTAATGAAAAGCCCTCTGGCAGACAATTTTGGCTATCTGGAGAAGCAGCAGCCAGGTATGAATTTGTATCATAAATGACTGCTCCTATGTTTGAGTATTAACACAACCAGGCTCCTAAAATATTTAGCAGCTTGGATGGTGTCTCAAGCTTCCTACTGTTCCTCTAAGAGCTGGAAAAAAAAAATCTTGTCTTAGCATCACATGTCCTGACTCTGGCACTTTCTTTTCTAAAGAAAGTATTTCCCAACTTTCACTGGTGTGTTACTTTAGGAACAGCAAGACAACCCACAGGTTTAT
The DNA here is from genome assembly GCA_013396695.1 of Sakesphorus luctuosus. Lineage (NCBI taxonomy): Eukaryota > Metazoa > Chordata > Aves > Passeriformes > Thamnophilidae > Sakesphorus > Sakesphorus luctuosus. Next base: position 343,751 of record VWZD01001544.1, on the reverse strand, counting down.
TTAATTTCAATACCCACCCCAATATGGCAGCTATTTCTACTATTTAAAGATGAACTTTTGTGCTCAGTCAAAGAACAGTAAAAATGTGAATAAGGTCTTGGAAATCATTTTACCTTTCAGGAATTCCTTCCTATGTTCTGACCCGACCCCGTTATGTTTGCCCAGAAAGGCCATTCCCTCTGCCCATTTGTCCCTACTGCCAACTCACAGTAACAGGGAAAGAAGTTTGCCTTGGAATCAAACAACTTCAGTAAGTAAAACCCCATTAGCATGAATAGACAGGAGAGAAAAGGGGACGAGGAGTTTATCCTTTACTTTATCTGCAGTGGATTAGGAAGAAATAAAAAAAAATAACACATCACATCAAATGCCTGAAAGGTAAACTCAAGTTTTCACAGTTCAAAGTTTGGCTGAGAATAAGAGTTCCTCTTTAAAATGGTTAGTTGTTACACAAAGTAGGATCATCAGCATTTCCACCAAAGGGATCATATAGACTTGGGTGTCTCTACAAAGCACAGTGGAGGCTGTCCCAACCTGCACTGCATTAAAAGGCCATTTTTGCTGTTCTCATCTTGACATAACCTGCAGCCCTTTGCTCCTCTGTCTCACCCCACTCCCAGGGGGGTTCACGTGCACATCCTGCATTTGCAGAATGGTCTGTTGCCTTCCAAAATCTTGGGTACCAAAAAAAATTACCAGTTACAGAAAGTTGGCATGGTGATTTATTTTCCCTCCACACTCAGCAGCAAAAGCTTATCAACTAGATTTGATCTGTAAATTGACTTAATTATGGGACATAAAAGCTAAATGAAATCAAGGGAAAAACATGCAAAAAATATTCTTAAGCCAAATGCTTCACAGGAAGTGATTTCAGCCACTGCTGGAGATTTACAGACACCATCTGATCCAGGCCCACAACACAAAACACACTCACAACAAAAGCTCCTAACAATGTTGACAGTGTGAATATTCCCATCAGACAGTGCTAACTTTCCTGGGGCAGATCTAAACTCTATTTAACTGTCTATATTCTATAAGGCACACATGTTAGTACTTCTTCCAAGGTAACAGCTAAGCAAAAATGTTAATTTTGCTTCCACACTTTTTTCCAAAATGGGAACTTATTTAGTTTTGACAATCAGAATGGCAAGCCTAGTTTAATTTTATAGAAGCACTCAACGACCAAATGAAACCTAAATGAAAAGCCTAAAGGACAAACCAAGGACAGACCTCACTTTCAAGTCTTCTTTTTTCCCTCCACTTGGAGTCAAGAAAAGGACAGACACCTCCAGCAATCTGCCACACCTACCCCTCATTATCTGCTCGAGTATCTCATTTGGGTTTATGGGCCTTTAACTCTGAACCAGGTTCCTGCTGTCGAGGTTTCTCCTCATTCTTCTGCATGTGTGTGACTTGAGCTCTGCCCTCTGCAGTGTCCTCTCCACCTCTGCCTCAGTCCCAAGAATACCCATTTTTCCTAATACATCTAACACTGACCAGCAGCAGGGATGAAATCTCCGTATACAACTTCCCCTGCCCACCCTCCTTGCCATCCCATGCTGGAAGGGCTTCCTCAGCCTGCCTGAATATCCTGCAAAGGGCCTGACGGGTTCTGAAGCTTCATTTGATGCATCTTATTTTTCTTCTATTTTGCTGACAATGAGATACACAACACCCAGAAAAGTCACTGACACCAATTTCACAAAGTTCTGCCTTTTGAACTGCCACATTTTTCATCAACTCCTGCAACAGCACATGGCAACACATTCAAACTGTGCTAGTCTTTCAAAACTCATTCTAATTGTCTCGTTGTTATGAAGATGAGGGACAGGTAACAGCAAAGACTCCAAAAAAAAGACCAACAAAAAAAAGCATGAAATGATCCCTCTGGTAGAAATTTCTCTGGCACCCTCATTACTTATTTTATGCACCGAATCCCTTTCCCTCCCACCTCCCAAGAACCAAAAAACAATTGATGAACAGAATTCAGTTAAAGGGAATCAAAAGGGGAGACCTTGTGGAGGCCTGCCGTCAAAGCCTAGCTGTGTCAGTTGCACAGGAAGACACCCCTTTTCTTCCTATTACAAGCAATCAACATAATGGAACATTATGATTAATATCAGGTAGTGTTAACAGCTTTCATTAAAGAAAAAATATGATTGCATAAAAGCCAAATGTCAGAGTGCATAAATTTAGCACCAAATCATTTGCAATTTATGTAAATGGAAGAATTCTTTACCTGTTGCTTTCTTTCTGTTCCTCTAATCATCTCATTTTTCACAAGACAAATTTTGAGTTTTTAAAAATACTGTTGATAAATCAACTTAAACATTAGTAATGTCTGTCAGTATAAAAAGCAAAGTTTACCAGGCAAGCAAACAGGCAAACACTGTTACTTAAAGGTGTTACTTTGAGGAAGTTCTTTAAACTGTTTTCCCCTCAACTTCAGAGAGCAAGGAAAAAAATATGGAAGTGCTTTATGAATATTACATGAGTTCAGAAACCATCCAAACACTTTTTCCTGTTTGAACACAGTGTGTATCCAGCAGCAAAACATGCATGTCAGTTATCTGAGATAACAATCCTTGAATTAAGACAGTGAAAACACATTTTGAGCGACTTTTCTGTTCAAACTTCAGAAGTCTTAAGGCAAAGCATTTGAGATTGCAGGAAAAGCCCTGGGTGGTGCCCCTTGGAGTCCCTCCCAGGATGGATGGATGGACTGCACACAGCAGTACAAAGCAAACGTGCTCTGCAGAGTAGTGAAGACTCATCTCACACTGCACAGCTTGGGGGGCTCAACTTTCATTGATTGCCCAAAATCTTGGCCTGATAAAGTTCCTGTTTGAACACTCCTAGGGACAAATTTTCTCCTCAGTTCCGTGCACGTGGCTTTTACCGTGATCAAACAGCCAAGCACTTACCCAAGGACAAAATGTGGCTCTAGGAGACTTGTCATTACTCAGATGACCTTTCATTACTACAGACACACACCAATCTTTGGAACTGGCATTATGTGCCTCCAGAAAAATCCCATGTTTCCAATTTAGTTCATCATCAAAAAAAAGGGGGGGAGGGAACTCTTGTCAATGCAAAAGGAGGGCTAAATATTTTGTCCACTTACAGTTCTTGTTTAAAGCCAACTTTGAGAACAAGACAATTAAAAAAAATGTGGTTTGAATCAAGAAAGTTTACAGCTAAAAATGAGATACCTTCCTCAAAGTTTATGAATGGAAGAAAGAGGAAAACCAAATAAATAAAAGTTAATTTGCTTACTTTGGTGTTCATGTTCTGAGAGAACTCCAAAATAGTATCAACTCTTGTCCAGGCATCGGGATGTTCTTTTAAGTGAGTCAACACTTCCTGTGCCATTCTTTGCTGAAAGCAAATTTGATTTAGAAAAAAGTGTTAGTATTAGATTATTTAAGAAATTATGCACTGTCAGTGCACATTTCTTTAAATCCCTTATTCAAGAGTTAGGCAGAACTCAACCAGCAGCAACAAGTCCCTCAGGCCTCCTTCTGTGCCAGTAAAAGTTTATTACCAAACTCCAAAACCCGTTGATGCAGGACAGGAATTACTTTCACTCTTCCATACCCAATGAATCCAGACCAGCAGTAAGAACATCACAAATTACAAGGAAAATATAGCAAGGGATTAAATTTTCTTCCCTTCCACAAAGTCATCTTGATAAAACTTCTTTCCAAGGCACCCAAACTTTCTAGTTCTAGTGGAAACACCCATAAAAGAGCCAGGTGAAGGAGTGCTGGACATGCTGCAAAGCTGCTGATGGAGGAACTGGGGGGTTTGGTTTGAAGAACTCTGGGGCAGAGTTGGAGGTCTCCAGCCCCTCTTCTGAGGAATCCCTGGTGCATCAAACAGCTCACAAAACAGTAATAAAACCGACTGGGGGAGGAAGGGAGTTGCTCATGCCAATGTTCTGCTCTTCCTTGGGACTCACATTATCAATTATTGTATGAGATTCTGTGGTTTCAGGAACTTGCAAAACCTCCTCTGAAGCAATTCCACATGGAAATAGCTGGATTCATTTTAGCCATCCTCTACAAAAGCCTGAGTGTCCATAAGCAGATCTCAGGGAGCCAAAATGACACTGGCTCTTTCCAAAAGTGAAGTGTACCCACAAATCTTGCTGCAAATCGTACCCACTACGAGCATCAGACACTGCCTGGCCAACAAAAGGCACATCTGACAGCACAACTCACAGAACTCAGTTCATCCTTTCACTGTAGAGCCAATTCAACAGAATTACAGAGCAGGTAAAGCTTTACTTTAGAATTAACTCCAGCTGCCAGACCTTTACTGCAGCCATGCAGATTTCTAGTCTGCTCCAAGAACACACCTGAGCTCATCATCAACTGGTGTAAGAAAACAAGTGTTTTCTCAGTAAGACAGAAATGCAACTAAGACCCAAAATTTGAATTCACATGATGCAAGAAACAGACAAATGGGGTATGGGATTTACAAATGAAAAGCAGAACAGTGAAGAGCAAGGATGTCTAAAATATCTGTCTAATCCTGGCCTCCCTCCTTGATAGAGATGAGGGCAGTGGTGCAATTCCCAGAGTGACACTGACTTGGGATAGCAAGTCCCTGCAGATTTGACAGGGACACAAATACTCTGAGACCAAAAGCAGTGGAGCCATGTTGGTACAGGAGGACATCAGAGCAAACAAAAATCATCAGCAGTTTTCCTGCAGTTTGAAGAGGGAAGGAATAGCTGCACTACTCCCAGGTTCAATCTGAAAGTGTGTTTTTATACTGGCCTCCCTCTTGCTTCTAACACTGGGGACATTTCACAGGATCAAATTTCAACACCAACAGACACTTCATATCCCTCTCCCAAGTCCTGGAAAGTTCACTCTCATACCCACTACTAACCCCCTGTGCACATCAATTCCTGCAGTTTCATGAGCAGTGTAAATTCAGCAGTAATGCTCAATCAAGAACAAAGCCTCATGGTGGTGGTGGGACCAAGAAGAAATGAGCAAATAATCCTTCTGGACATGTGAGGATCTGAGAGCTAAATGGAATTAAAGTCTGGGATGAGACCAGGTATGAGTTGCATGAAATCTCCTTAGTCATGTGTTGCACCAGGGTGTGGACATTCTTTCTTTTCAGGAAGTATCCCCAAAAAAGCTAAGAAGAGAAAAAGATTGAAAGGCCCAGGACAGAAAACAGCTTCTTTCTTGCCTCCTATAGATCAGCAGATAACAGCTTTGCAAGCAGAGATAAGATTGAAGCAGGAGGAGGAGACAGGTGAACCTGAAAGCAGGTTCAGCACAGGCCATCCAGCCTGCACTGCACTGGAAACCTGTTTTCCCTCACATTACCCTGATCTATCCCAGACAAGCCATTGCTAATCTCCCAATTTTAATATTTAGTTTCCTCAACTTCTATTATTCCTGTCACCCTTTATGACCTGAGCTGTCGGACTCCAGAGAGAACCATTTTCCCTGCAGGAGCCTTTGAACTCCCTGGAAGAGGTAAAAGCTCAGACTCACTGCAATGTTTCCACCTTTGGAGATGAACTGAAATAGCTGAATAAATTTTCACTGAGGTGACACACATCAGTACATGTATTTAAAGGAAGTTTATATCATAATTCACTTTTGCCAGTTAAACATCCCCTCTTGAATTCTCCTTTCTTATTGCATTAATTTTCTTAATACTGGAGACCCTCTCCAGCTTGGTTAAGTGAAGCAACTTCTCACAATGCCAGAGCAATGGCAATTTGATAATTGTCTTTAGTGTTAATCCTTTCTTTTCCTTATAAACCTTCCCAACTTTTTTGATTCCATTCAAAGCAGGCAATGCTCTAAACATCACTTGTTTTGTAAGGCAGTGAACAAACACATCACAAAACAAGTGCTCAGAAGTCCACAATTTTAAGGCAAAAGATACAAGCAGTTTTCTGTCATTTGAGCATTACAAAAACTACAAGTAACTATGTGAATTTAGGACATTCAAAATGCAAATATTTCAAAATCTATAGGAATTCCAATCAAAAAAAAAGCTTTTGTGAGGCTTGCTAAAGATACACAAAGCAAGTACATTGTTTATTCTAACAGCTGGAAGGAATAGAAAAGCATCAACTACTTTGTCTCATTTAATTCACTTCTTATTGTTGTGCAAGACTATCTTAGTAAGAGATGCCTGACACAAACTCCTGATTTGTTGAGCATGAACAATTAAAATCTGCCAGAAAAGGAACTATGCCAACACCCTTGCAGCAATACTTGCTTTCAACATTCAAGTCTTACTTCCAAAGTAGTTCAAGAAACAGATGAAAGCAAGGCAAGATTCACTTTCAAGGTAATACATTCACACAGTCCCTCAGTTTCAACTTAATCACAGTCTGCACTAAGTGCAAGGGAGAGAGTGCAAAAATCACCTGTGCCAACAGGAATGGGCTAAAAAACACAAGAAAGGAGCAAACTCTTCTCTTCCATGGGTGTGACATGTTTCTTTATAAATGCAAACAGTAATAACATCACTACGATTTTTCCTTTGAATAGAATTCTTCAGTGAAGCCAACACTGAATTTATGGCTTCACAATCCTGTCCATGATACCAAGTAACAGTTAATTCAGACCTTTCCAGAGAGCCAAGTCAGAAAAGGGGAGCAGCAAAGCAGAGGTGCCTTTACCAAACTGTACTCGCTGGTACCTCCCAAGAGCAGAAGCCAAGCCAGAAACCAACACACACTCAAGAAACGTTTCTCTGAGTGTCATTTCAATGGGAGTTCACATTTCATGAGAATTACCAGTGATATTCCAATCACTTGTACAGTAAATTAACAAATATTACTCATTTTTATTGGAGTGAATGGGTTTTGTTTAACTGATGAGTTCTAAGTTTCACATGGTCAATAAGAGCAGGTTCCAAGCCCACCTTACCTGTGCACCCTCTCCATGGTACAAGCAGTTCACCACATTGTCCAAGAGATTGATATCCAGTTTCTGGTTAAAATCCAGCAGCTGACGAGCTGCATGGTCTGCTAACATTGTCATAATTGCTGGCATAGATTACTGCAAAATAAATTAAAAAAAAAATCAATTACTAAGAAATGACTATTAGATGCAGCTGCAAAGCAAGTGCTTCAACTTAGTTCACCTCACTGACATGAGATTCTTGTGTTACCAGTATCAGATAGCACTGAATACAACACTTTTAACTGGGGGGACACACCAGGACAAACTGCTTTTTCACACATCACTCCTCCAGCTCACCAATCAGGGCCTTCAACAGTTAAAACACTTAATTACAGCCTGACAAGTCAGTGTGCTGCATTAGCAGCACCCTAGAACTTATTTCAATGAGGTATCAACCCCTGCCGTTCATAAATGTGCCAACCAGTAAGTTTGCTGGGGGAAAGGCCTTGTATCCTTACACCCAAACCCCACACTGGCCGTGCCACTTGGATATCGGGTTCCCAAGGCCAACAAGCACATTTCTATCAGTTCTAAAAGCTTTTAAACACTTGGGTACAGAGGTGAAACGTGATCTACACACCCAGCAAGAAATCAGCCAAGAGGGACTTTTTCAAATACTCTGGGAGAAAGAAACCCCCACCTTGTGAGTTTGGTACATGCAAAGAAAAAACAGCCCTGAAACTGAGTTGGCTGCAGACACTTTGAGAACAGTGTTAGATCAGCAGGTTACTCTGTGCACCACGTGAGGAGATCACTCCCAACCCAAATGGAATTCTACTGGAGGTTTCAGGTCCCCCAGAACCAGGCACACACACATTAACTCTTTGTCCCAGATACAGCAGCCTCACTATTACACAAAGGGAGTCAGGTGGGGGGTGCATGTCATGTAAGATGCTCTACCACCCAGAGACTGAGTCAACATAAAGACTACCACGAAAAGCAGGAAAATTAGCCAGAAGCCATACAATTCTGGATAGTAAATAATCCTCTACCCTTTTCACACACAGCCCCATGTTGGAAACACCTAATCAGGTTTATTGCCTGATTTTTTCACAGTCACTGCCAACTGTTAACACATAGTCCCACCTTCTACCTCTACAGCAGCTCTGTGCCACTCATCCTCCTTTCCAGAATTCTGTAAACACACAAATTTCACATAAAACTGCTCACTTGAACAGTCAGAAGTCTGGAAAACTGCAGAATCAATGAAAAAGTTACACTGGAGCCATGTGCATACTCAGAAAGATACCCAGCCTGAAACTCTTCCAGAAACACACCCCACACCCCCAGCCAAACCCTTCCTTAGGGTGAGCTAAAGTCGGATTTGCTCCCACTGAGTAACTCCATGTGCAAGGGAGCATTTGGTTTATGCTTTATGTATTTAAGTCATGCTCAAAAGTAAGGAGCAAGACAAACCTGTGCCTCAACCCCTGTAATTACTAATTAATTAAGTGAAAGTCCTACAGTATCATTCAGACAAGGAAAATCTTTTCCTTAGAAAGGCGTACTTGCAAGTAGTGTCAAGCAATGTCTTTTACTTCTATATATAAAAATAGCTTCAAAAGTAAGTACTTTAATAGCATTTTCAACTTAAACCCCCAGTATTACTACACTAATGTAACCATTTTGAGGGCTCCATTTCAACAGTCTTTTTAAATCTACCTGGAAAACTAGAAGGAAATAAACATCAAGTAGAGAGCAAAATAAATTAAAGTCAACCTTTCCTGTCTGTCCTTCCTTTTCCCCAACTCCCAAACTTTTCAAAATTGCAATGCTAAGTTTGGAAGCAAGAAACAAAACAGCAGGGAAGGCTGAGTTCATTCTTGATATAATTGAGTCAGGAGGACACGTGGAAATGTCCCCTGGCAGAGGAGGGCACTGAGCAGCGGCCCTGGAAGGGAAGTCCCCCAAGGATGGGCTCGGGGCAGTCACTGCTCCCCCAGACTCGCTGCTCCCTCCAGGCACGCCCCTTTCTGTTCACATCTGCCCTCCAGGGCTCAACCGGCAGCAGGAAAGCGCTTCCCAAACTACAATAAACGCGGCGAATCAGTCGTTCCTCAGGTAGGACCATTCATTTCAGGTCTCAGCCGCTTTCGGTGGTTTTCACGCAGCCCGAGGAGGGCAAAGCAGGAGCCGCGTGACCAGGAGAAGTTGTTCACCACATGGAAGCAGAAAGGAAATGTTTTGAATAGGGCCCTTCGCCACTCCCAGCATTATCTTCAAAATGACCTACACCTACTCGGCAGTGACACGCAGAAATGGCGGCCTTGTGGTCAACACCAAGTGCAACCGATTCCGAGCACTGTGCCCACATGAAGCTTATAATCTCTGATTTACTCCACTCCTACACTTTTCCCTCGCCCATCACGCCCGAACTTCGGAACAGGTTCCAACCTCAGCTCCGAGACCCACCCCTGATTAATTCTTAATTGCCAATAAATGGGGAAACTGAAACAAAAGAAGAAAAGTTTAAAAAAATTTTTAAAAAAAAATCTGAACTACAACCTACAACACAGCAAGAATGTGACATCTACCGAAGGTCAAAAGAACTGCATTTATAGCACTGTTTACACAGTTATCCCAACTCTCGATGACCCTGGACCTTTAACACAACAGTTTGCTTGTTGTGCTAGACCCGATTCATTTCGGCAGCACAGCAGTAACAGCAGGCATTTAATAGGAAAAAATGTTGAGTATTCACCACGAATCCTAAGAGCACCTTCAGCCCAGCTATTTAAAGCTCACTGGGGGCAGCGCTTAAAAAAACCCCAAACCCGGCCTGTGCGAGTCGCCGTGCCCCAAACTCCCAAGCACGCCATGCAGGCGAACTGCCCTCCTCTTTCAAGGAATGAGCTGCATCACTCGCGAATCCCACCCAGGCGGGGTGAGCGGCTCCGACACGCAGCGCCCGCAGCCCGCGCTTCCATCACCCTCACACTGCGGGGCGGCCACGGAGCCGCCTCTCCCTCCCCTTCACACGTGAGGCAGAAAGGCCGAGCGCGATTAACCCGCGTCCGCCCCGCACCTCGGAGCGCCCATTCGGGGCTGGATGGAGGGAACTCCCACCCACCGACCGAGCGCGGGCCGTTCCGCAGCGCCGCGAAGGGCAGGCAGGGCCGCAGTTCCCGGGAAACGGCGGCGGGAGCGGGAACGGGCCCGGGCGGTGGGTCGGGCGGGCCGGGGCCCTGCGGAGCGCGGTGGCCCCGCAGCTCCCTCCTCCTCCTCCTCCTCCCCTGGGCTCCAGCCCTGCGCTCTATACAGGGCTCCCCACGTGATCCAGGCGGACGTTTCAATACCGCTGCACAGACACACACACACACACACAAAAAATATTTCTGGAAACTTCCACTCCTAATAATTTACAGATTATGTCGCGGGCTTTGCCCGTGCCCGATGCCGGCCCGCCCGGCCCCCTCCCCACGAGGCGCATCCCCCGCGGCCGCGCTCGGCCAGGCCGGGGATGATGCTCGTACCCCGAGCCCCATCGCGGAGC
>VWZD01001544.1:1469-332519 GCA_013396695.1 Sakesphorus luctuosus | reverse complement strand
GGGCGAGCGGAGGGGACCCGCCCCCTCTCCAGCGGCGCTGAGGGAGGAGGCACCGCTCGCCGATAGGCCGGGCTGAGCTGTCACTCAGCGCCGAGCCCCGCCCCTCCGTTTGCAAAGCGCGGGCGCGGGGACTGCCGTGCTCCCATTGGCCCGCGGCTGCGTGACGCGTGCGCGCGCCACAGCGCGGCTCCCGGGGTGGCGGGAAAGGCGCGGCCGTTGGGCGGCCCCACGCGCGCGGCCTGAGGGGAGGGGGCTGCGCTGGGAAGGGGAAAGGGATTTTGGGGGTGCTGCTCTGGGAGGGGAAAAGGGTGTTGGGGGTGCTGCTCAGGGAGGGAAAGGAGCTGCTTTGGGCGGGGAAAAGGGGTGTTGGAGGCCTGCGCTGGGAGGGGAAGGGGCTCGTCTGCGAGGGGAAAAGGGTTTTGGGATGCTGTTCCGTGAGAGAAAGGCATTTGGGGCTCTGGTGCCTGAGGGAAGGGGTATGGGGGCCCTGGTCCGTGAGGGAAGGGGCTCGGGGCTCTGGTGTCTTACGGGGCACTGGTTTGTGAGAGAAAGAGTTTGATGGGGGAAAGGGATTCGGGTGGTTGGGTCTCTGAGAAGGGGTCTGGGGGCTCTGGTCCACTAGGGGAAGAGGTTTGGGGAAAGGGGTTCGGGAGGGGCTGGTCGCTCGTTTACTGATGAAAAGGGTTTTAGGGGGTGTGTCTGTGAGGGAAAGGAGTTTGAGCACTATCCTGTTAACGCTGAGGTGCAGGAGTGCAGCGAGGAGATGGGGGGACTCTGTGAGGGGTGTGTGGCAATGGCGGGCATTGCTCCCTCTCTAGGAGGGAGTGGAGAGGAGTAAAATATCCTATCTTGGCTGAGGAGTGTGCCCTGTGAGCAGGACGGGCAGCAGCAAGGGTTGAGTGCCAGCTACCCCTTCCCCAGGCAGCCCTGTGCCCTCCACCGAGGCCTGTGCAGGTGGCAGGGGTGGTGTGTCCCCTCCAACGTCTCTATCCATGGGATTTCCATCTTGCTTGTGTTCTTCCCCCTCACAGCACTTTTCCCAGGAGTGGTCCAGGCAAGGCTGGTTTGCCCACAGAGAAATGTGGAGCTGTGTGAAGAGCACTGGTTTGACAGATGGGAACAGGCGTAATCTTGGGCTGTGCAGGGGTGCCACAAACTCAGCAGGCTACGGTTGCATGTCTGATGCTTCCCAGCTTTCATGTGGAAAAGCTCTTATCAGTGAAGGCACTTTGTACCCACACATGCATTTCTTCAAAACCTTCTCATTTGAAAAAATAATAGCTGTTGAAACTTATGGTTTGTGAAGTGCCCTGTCCTGGTGGTCTGCAAAGAAAACTGTAACTCTGTGAGGTGCTCACCTGTGCCACGGCTGGGGGAGTGTGGGAGGGAAGTGGGAAAAAAGGTGCTTTGTGGTGTGTGTTCAGCTTGAGACTTTACAAAGAAGTCTGTCCTTTCAGAAATGCTGCCTAAAGAGTTTGATGGGGGATTATGTTATATTAATCTCTTTTTATGAACTAAAAAGCCTAAGCAAACTGGACAAAACTTTGGGTTTGCTCTGGGGAATTTCTTGGGGGTGATTTGTGGAAAGAAGACTCTATACCCAGTAAGGCCATAGAGAGGTACGTTTATTCCAGGCCCGGCTGCAGGGGGATGGCTCCCCAAAAACAAGCACCCCTGGGCGAGTTAACAGCTGGTTTAGATGCAAATGATATATATTCATTATTTCTTCATGCATAAACATTATTTTCTTAGAGAAGGCAGGGTTATTATAATGAATTTCAAGAACTGATTTCCATTTTCTCTGCCCCATCCTGCTCCTTCCTGCACTTTTCCTCCTGGGAATTCCGGGCAGGGTTTCTGGTGGTCTTTGGGGATGAAGTCAGCACTCTTCCTCCCATGAACTTTTTACCTTTTGCTCCAAACTGCTTCAAACTGGATCTGTTGGCAACTGTAACTGGTCTAATTGGAGAATTTCTCCACTTATCCTGTTCTTTTGACATATTTTCTGATTTATCTTTGTTTCATGGGGTATCTGGGCTGTTCTAATTAGTCCAAGAGGCTCTGGGGCCTCTCGGTGTGGCATCTTCAAGGACAGGTCTGTGCCTTGTGATTTTTGCCATATGCTCTGCAGTGATTTTTATAATAACTACTGAGCAAATTCTATGATAGGTATGTCAGCTAATAACATTATCAATTAATGAGCAAAAGTCCCCCAAGTCAGGGGTGATTTATTTGGTGGGTTTTTTGTTTTGGTGGGGTTTTGTTTGGTTGGATTTTTTGCTGTTTGTTTGGGGTTTTTTGCTCCAAAATAGAACAGCAAAGATCTGGAGGTACAAGTACTGGTCTGTAGGAAAGGTTTAAATTGTCCACAGCAGTCGTGCAGGCTCCAGAGTGTTCAGGAAGGTTTAGAGAAATTAATTTTTTGTACTTGTCTTGTTGGCCAAACCACATTCTTATACTGCAAAAGTGAGATCCGTGCTCCTGTATCAACATATGTGACTTCCTTATCAGTTCTGGTTTTAAGGGGTTTGCCCTAATAGTGTCTGAGCTCCTGGCAGGTGAAATACAAACCTCTCAATTACTGTTTGCTTTTCACCTAGAGCCTCTGAGAAGCTTTTGGTTGAACCTGCTGGTTCTGCCATGGCTTTGTTGAAAGTTTGTAGCAGAACTAAATGGAGTGAGTACAGGAAGAAATGCTGTGCCATAGCATGCTTGGCATAATAATCAACAGAGGGAGAAGAAAATCATCTGGAAAAGAGCTTTGGGATCATTTTATAAGCTATAAATACCAATATAAACTGTTCACTAACATTAGGATTGCTAGTGGTTTAAGCTGCCTACATCTTATTCTCTTTTTCTACCTTTTTGTATTTTTCTATAATTCTATTTTTTTGTTTGTAAAAGCATTTCAGGATTTGTTTTCTTAAGGATAATTTTACAGCACTGGCTTAATAAAGCTTTTTTTTTTAAGTTTTTCTCTATGAATTTCAAAGTTTTGTCAGGATGTTGGTAACTTTATTGGATCAAATGTTTTTCTACACCTTGTGTAAGTTTCATTACATTATAGATGTGTATAATGTTTGGAGTATTTGCTGGCAGTATCTTAAAATTTACATTTAAAGAAAGCTTTGTGCTTCTTTAAAAATTAATTAGCTGCTACAGAAGAGTTTCAGGTGTTGGTAGGTTTAAGTGTGAGTCAACTCATTCAACCAAGAGTTGAATCAACAGGTGTGTGTGTATATATAACATATATTATATATCTTAATGCTGGGGTCTTGTTCCATTGTGCTAAGTGAGGTGAGTCACAGAGCTCTACAATAACGTGAAATTAAGGTGTTGCAAAGTATGTGCAGGGGTTCAGGACTGAACTGGAGAGTGATGCCCTCTCAGAAGGTTATTTTTATCCAGTTTACTTGTGTCTTTAGCAGAGGCTGCTTTTGACATCACAGCCCCAAAAGAAGATGTTTGACATCATTGCAACACTGGGCTCTTTTTATATGGGGAAATTACCTTCAGGAGAGTTGCCTTCCCTAATAACAAGTACTGTAGGACATGGGGCAGGGGCATGAAGAAAATCTCAACAGATAGAAATAAAGATCCTGGCTAAATTACCCCTGGTGTGAAGTTTGTGTCCTGGCAGACAGGTACTCACTCCCCTGTGCTGCTGCTGATAAGTCAGAAAAAAGTAACTTTGTTGTGTGTTTTTAAAGCCTTTGTTGGGTTTCTTTCATCTATTTACAGGTAGTGTGTGTTTGGCCATCAAAATACTGGATTGTTCTCAAAACATGTATTTTTTCCACATGATTTTTTTAATCCTTATCTTCTATGTAATGTAACAATTTCAAGTTAGGCTTCTGTAGTAACCCCCAAAATATTTCAAGTACAATGAAAATCACAACATACTTGTATAAATAAACATAATTGCACATACACTGTTCTGATTGCCTTACAAATTCCAAAGTGCTGTGGGGGTTCCAATTCCTCAGTCTTCAGTTTGTGGGAGTGTGTTATGTGGTTTCTGTACTTTTTCTGTAGGGATGTTTGTTGAAATGATGTTTGTATCCAAAAGCACATTTGTGTGGAAGCTCAGGGGATGCAAGACCGTGTGAGGCCAGAGTAGGTGCTGTGTGATGTCACACGGGCTCAGTGTGACGTGTAACTGTACTTAATTCCTCACTTAAGTTTCTTGGTAAAGTTTTTACAGCCTTTAAGTCTTGAAGAGCTGGGATGTGAATGCTCTTTGTATTTTTCATCATGCATAAATGTAACTGTGTCCTGTATTATCTGTGTCAGGGTGGTAACCAGTGCTTTGTTTGATTCACCTTGTTTGTCTTGCTCTGGTGGCTTGGCCTGGGTGAGAATTCACAAATCTGTGGGTTCTGCAGTGGGGCTGTAATTGAAGGCAGTGCTGTAGTTGATGGGATTGAATTTGAAAGTGATTCCAGTAGGATGGGGATAAAACCAGGGCTGTAACTCCAGCCCTCGGAATAAACAGTTCCTGTGTGTGTTTTGATATTCAGAACAAACTGGTGTAAGAGACCAAAAAGTCACATCCCTTTTTTAACTCCTGCTTGTTGCACTTCTATTTTCCTTTTATAGTGTTTCACATAAAAATGTTTAAATCCTTGAAATTAGTTTATTAACCCGAATGTTAATTATTTTGGGAGTAGATGCAGCTCCTCACATTTTCATCAGGTGTTGGTCATGCCCCAGAATGAAATGTGGTTTTAATAAATTGCAGGCTTGGCTTTGTTAGTTAATCCCTGTGCTTGAGTAGGGAGAGTTCCTGGCTCATCAGTGCCACTGGCTCTGCTTATCCCAAATAACATTTTATTGTTTTGTTAGAAATAGCCTTCCTATCTTTGTGCAAGCTGTGCTATGAGAAAATTCCACCCTTCTGTCCTGTAAGGAGCCAGGTAAGGGCTGGTTCAGAAACCAGTAAAAAGCAGCTGTTGTGACTGGGTGAGTGGATCTGGATCACAACTCCTCTCCCACATGTGCTGTCAGTAGTTCCTGTGAGCTCGTGCTTGCTGTTTTGTTACCACTGTGCCCTGTCTGTTGGCTCCTTTATTAGATGTTCACTCTGGTATTTAGGCCTTGCTGGAATCAATAGAAAAATTTGCTTGGGTTTCAGGTTAGCACTGTGGCCTGGGAGTGAAAAAAGCCAACTGCACACTAGGCTGGATCAAAAGGAGCATAACCAGGAGATCAAGTGAAGTGATCATTTCTCTATGCTGGTCACTCATTAGCTGCATCTGGAACACCAGGCCTGGTTTTTGGTCCATCAGGACAGGAAAGAGGTGGAAAACCCTGTGGGAGTCTGGCAGAGGCTCCAAGGTGGAGGAGGGACTGAGGGAGCCGGGCTGTGCTTATTAGCCCTCACCCCAAAGCTGGAGAGCTGTGGGTGGGCTTCCTTCTACTTTGTATGCAAACTGGTTTTTTCACTCTTCAAAAATTCTGGGGCGATTTTGAACACACTTCCTGCAAATTTCCCTTAGGAGTTCAGCAGATCATCTCCTTTAGCCATGGTCAGTTTGGTCTCCTGAGGTTTTTCAGAAGCAGTGGGGTTTTCTGGCTGCTGTACTTGCATTAGGAGTTGTGCCTCTAGGAAAGCTGAGGAGTCCTACAAATCAGAGAAAAACATCCAGTTAGTGCCATAATTTCATGACTTTTTGAAGCAGGACTAGTAAATGGAAAGACCAGGAAAGGGAGAAAAACAGAGCTGGGGCAATAAGGCAAGGGAGAAGAGAGGGCAGGTGTGGAGTGAGGCTGAAGTGAAAGGAGTGAGGCATTCCGAGGAAATTACCAGCTGTAAATGTCTGAGGCTGTCTGGGCAACACACAACTAAACCAATCTGTTGATGTCACGAGTGTCATTGTAAACAGCTCCAGCCCCCACCTCCTCCTTCAGCAAAGTCCTTTTCCCAAACTCTTCCTCCCAGGGGGGCAGTGCCAGGACCGCAGAGGTTTCACTTTACCAGGCTCTGACCGTGGCCAAAGCTTCCTTGTGAATGCAGGCAGAGATGCCTTGTAGTTTCCACTTTCTCATGCAGCTGTTAACTTAGTTCTGGGATTATTGACATGACAGGACCAGGAAATATGTTTGGCTAATGAAAGGAATGCAGAGAATTTGTTCTGTCCTTACACTCTTACCTCATGTGATTCTGGAAATGGCAGAACTAATCCTGCCTGAGCATCCTTCTCACGGAGCATCTGCTGTTGTTCTTGGGTGTTTTATGGGTTTTTTGGGGAGAGTTTCTAATGTACCTCTTCTATTCTTTAATTACTTTTGTTTCACTCTGGTGTCACTTTGGCCAAACTAATTTTGCATTTAGTTTCATTTATTCTTGTGTGGAAGAAGGCAACTGGTCTGTTTTGATAAATGTCTCAGATCAATGATCTCAGGAAGGCTGTAAGAAGAATATTAACAGCATTTGCAGGTGATCATAAGGCAGGTGTTACAAACACAAGGAGAAAGAAAGAATGCAACATAATCTAAAAATCTTGAAAGCAGGAAATTGAATGTAACTGAGTGCAGAAGACAAATATAAACCAGTGTCCTTGGGGGGGAAAAAGCCCAAAAAGTTCGGTACAAAGGAAAACTTGGAAAGTAGTAATAGCTGAGGGAGAAGGTGGAGAGCAAATTAGAAACGCCTGTGCTTGTGACAGGGCAAAGGAAAGGACAATATAATTAGAGAGTATCTGTGGGCATCCCTTCAAACAGCAGCTGGGGAGTGGCCTAAAGTAATTTTGAGACCACTCAGAATATTGTAGCTAAGCCTGGATTTATCATTATCAATATGTTATAAACAGATGGGCACAATTTTGGAGATGATTGGTAATTAACACTTGAGAGAGCAAAGGTGTGAGATGTGTAAACATGGCTGAGGAAAAGCCAGATAGGGACATACCCATCAATAAACCTCCTGAAGTGATGGAACTGTAAACTCTGTTGATGAATATTTTAAGAATAAATATTAGACATTACATTTAACACTACAATAACTTTTTGCAGTGTGTACAAATCCAAGAAGAAGATTCTGAGAAGGATCCAAGCAAAATGCTGGGGAAAACCACTGTATATTACAAAGGATAAATTCTCCATCTGCAGGTTTTTTAAGGTGTAACCTTTGTGGTGCCTCACTGGTGCAATTCCTCTGTTAGCCAAATCTTGCAATATTCATGTGAATTGGGCTGATTCTTTGTGAGGACAGAAGGCAAAGGGAAAGGTAAGAAACTTCCTCCTTCCCCTACTAAAGTCTTTCAAATAAGTGAGTTTAAAACTTTACACTGAAAAATCTTTAAAATGGGACTTTGTGTGTAAACAAGTGAACACAGACAAAGTAACTCCTTTTGCATCATGTAGTTATAGAGTAAGACTTGGAAATGAATTGTTCTTCAAGAGCTACTAAACTGGAACAAATTCCAGCAGGCCTGAGCTCTATGAACAATTCCAGAATCTGCAGCTGTGAACCATATTCTGTGATTCTGTGACAGTTGGAAGGCTGGTGTGGGCCCTGGTGTGTGTCCCACAGAGCTGCTCTGCTGACAAAGGGACTGCCATAAAGCCATGGTAATAAAATCTTGCAAGGAGGCAAACCCAGAGTTGCCATCCTTCTGTTAAACCACATCTGGTCACCTTTGAAACATCCACTAGTTCTGAAGGTGTTGGGGTGTTTTTAACTTACTTGCTTTTGATATTGTCCCCTAGCCTTGATTTTGGTCTAAGCCTTTGCAACTCTTAAAGCACCTTAAGAGGTTTTTAAGGAAAGGTAGGGAGGAGTGCACACAGGGTTTGTGTGCTAAAATAAGAACCAAACAGTGAAGGGGGTTCAGGAGTCTGAGGTAAAACAGTCCATGGTGTTCAGTGGTCTAAATGCCCTTGGCACAGACTGGTGATTCTCTTTACACAGTGTTAAATCCAACAGTTGTCTCTGGGCACTTGTCTGGTTTTTTTCTTTAAAATGGAACTGCTAATACTTAATTGTGATAATGTATTTATTTTATATTATTATCAGGTATTACCTGATCTTTTAACTTTTGAGACAATAATCTTGTTAACAAGTAAACGACCTCCAGATTGCAACTTAGGAGTAGATACACCAAAGGTGATTGTTTTGCCTTTAGTAAATTCTTGGTATTTACAAGATGGGTGAAGGGTTGTCCTCTCTATGGTTTAGTGGGTATAAGATAATTTTCAGTCATCAATCTGATTTTAAACTGCCCACAGAGAACAAGGGATAGCTGATAAAAACCACTTTCTCTACACAGGTGAGGGCCACCCCTTCTGGAATAAGACTCACTTGTGTAACTGGGATTGTGGATCACAGGGTAGGAGTGCAAGGGTGCCAGTGACTGTGACAGGTGTCAATTCTGTGATAATTGGCAGATTTAGTGCCTGCCTAATTCATAAACACATCAGGATAAAATACAGGTTATACCTCTGAGTGACACTGTACAATTGATTTGTCTTAGTCCAATCATGGCATTAG
Source organism: Sakesphorus luctuosus (assembly GCA_013396695.1). Lineage (NCBI taxonomy): Eukaryota > Metazoa > Chordata > Aves > Passeriformes > Thamnophilidae > Sakesphorus > Sakesphorus luctuosus. The sequence goes on along the minus strand of VWZD01001544.1, from coordinate 324,028 downwards.
AACTGAGCCAGAATTCCAAGCTGCCCCTGAGCAGTTCCACGTGTGTTTAATGCATTGCCCTCCATGCTGCCACATGCACAGTGTGGCTGTCCTTACCCCAGGATGCTTTCCCAGTTTTGTAGGCAATGCCCTTGAAATTAAAATGTATTCCCCAAGTGATGAACACAACTATAATTCCAAAACAAGTTTCTTTTGTTGCTTTCCAAAGTGAGCAAGGTAAACTGTTTTTACATTGGAAAAAGGAAGGGGTAGAAATGAGTAGAAACTGAATCGTTATTTAGGTTTTTCTTGGAGAGGTGATAATAGGAAGCAATTGGTAGGAAATGGCATCTTTCAGTACTGGGCAAATAACAACCTGTGCTGCAGTAAAAGCTCTCACATTCTTCCCAAGTTTTTTGAAGATCAGCTTGTAGCTTTCTGAATATAAATGCTTCCTGTGTAAGCAGTCTTGATCCAATTTATTAAGATTCCTGGATATTATTTTTTCATATTTTCACAGTGAACTCCTTGATTTTTAGATACAGTTGGGCCTTTTTTTTCTGTTTAAGCTTTGCTTCTCTTTTTCTCATTTCCTTTTCAATCCATAAATTAATGTTCAGCCTTTGGCAAGCTGTATCTTTAAAGTGCTGCTGTCTTCTGTCATACCTGTGACTAAACTTAGTCTTTGATCATGTTCCTTTATGCCTGGTCTTTTCCACTCTGAAGGGAAAATTAGGACTTAAAAAAATGGAGTATTTCTATCCTTAGAATCCTTTTTCCCCTGTGAGAATCCTTTGGAGAGTTTCAATTTCAGGAAGCATCCCTGCAAGCTGTTTCTGTGTCCAGGTACCAAGAAGCAATTTTGAAGGCAGGATAGAAGGAGAGACTTGACATTGTGGGCTGAAATCCAGCACTGCAGCAGGAGCTGCCACACATTCCTCGTGTGGCAGAGGTCACCACACTTCCAAGGGGGATGTCAGCAACACCTTCCTTGGCAGAAGGGAACTTCACTTCTCCCTGGAAGAAGGGATTGTGTCAAAATACCTCCAGTTACTCCCCAAAATGTGGAACGTGCAGAGAGGGTGTGGGTGTAGGTGACCAGCTGGTACTTGTTGATGGACAGGCCTTTGGTGAGCTCATCTTTCCTTCCAGGACTGCAGGAAAGATCCCTGGATGTGTTTTCTTCCTGGGGAACTGGATTTCAATTCCTTGGGAAATGCAGGTCTTGAGAGTTGCCTGCACAGAGCAGGTTGGTAATTAGAAGCACGTGTTCCCTCTGAGTGTTGCAGGGAGCTGCGTGGGGCAGAGGGAGAGCCTGGATTGGCACAGAGTGACAGAGCTGTACAAATGCAAACCTGGGCTGCCTTCAACCATTTGAACCTCATTACAAACTTCCTTGGAAACTCGGTGTTTTCCCAGGGTCTTCAGCGTGAGGATGTGTCCCCTGCCAGGGTTTTATATGAAGGTGACTTTTTTGGACCAGCCTGTTTCACAAGTTGTTTCTGAGAAGTGATTTTTAGAAAGTTAAAACTAAAAGACTGGCATTTCTGACTGCAGCTGTAGGAAAGAAATACGGTGTGGTTTAGCTGAGTGTCACCTACCAGCAATTAGCCTTAAACCCAGATCTATCTAATACGTCCCAGATTGTAGATGGAAAAGGTCCTGAATCTTGGTTTTAAGATGCATGTCAGCATACAGCCCACAAAACTGGGGAGAAGATTTCTAGGACAATGTACATGAAATAAAATTGCACTTTTCATCTGCCAAGCCTTTCACTTTTGCTTTGTTTAAAATTGCCAGTTGCAGGAAGGTAGAAAATTACTTTGTGAAGGGTTTCAGCTGAACAAGCTTGTGGTTATGGCAGAGTAATGGAAACTTTTATACTGATTTTTTTTTTTGGCAAAGAGATTCTGTGAGTTTGATGAAAACCCCCATAAAAATCAGTGATTGAAAACCAGATCCCACCTCCTCTTGCAGTGGAGATGTCCATCTCTGCTTGATGATTTCCCTTCTGAAAGTAATTAGCCTGTAATGCTGATATTTTTAACACTAGAATCTTATCCAAAGGAGGCAGAGGCATTCCGTGTGTGATACTCAATGGATCACTCAGGGAGGATCAATAATCCATTAGCAGGAATCTCTTCCGTTTAACACTTAGCACTGACAAGTTTGTCTGTCCCTTCCAGCTCCAAAGCAGCACAGAGGAGTAGTTCCAGGAGGTTGAATTGTGGAGGAAGTTAAAAGAGCACCAGAAATAGTTTAATACAAAGGTACTTAGCAGAAACCACATCGAAATCAACCTTATTTTTACTACAAAGTGTCAGGTGAGCTGAGAGGCACCGTGAGGACACCTCTGGAAATCCTGTGGTACCGTGGCCATGAATACAACGAAATTGCTTTACAAATGTTTATTACACCTGATTCCTCAGAAATGTGTCCTACCTGGAGGAGCAAAGAATGGTGAAGTACTGCAGAATTTTAGCTGTGAGTGACAGGCAAGATTTCCAGTTTTGATGTTTTAATAGATTGGTGAGTCAGTGACTGCAAATTTTACTGAGTGTTGGTTTGGGATTATCACTTTATTATTGTTTGGAACAGCAATTTAAGGTCAAGTCCTATTTTTCCATGCATGAGGAGTTCCACTACTTCTGTAGGAAAAGGAAATCTTCCTTTGGATATTACTGTTTGAGACAATCTAAAATATATTTAATGGCTTTTGGTTTTTTTCTAGACTGAGAAATCAACTTTGAAAGCAAACCAACAATAGAGGCATTCATGGTTTGCTTTTTAAAAGCCACACATTGTCCTATCTTATTCAGAGCAGAATTTTTCTAATAACCAAATTCTCTGAGTCTGTGTTTTAAAGTTATGTAATAAAAATAGTTGTCAAATCCATTATGACAGTCTAGACTACACACCAAAGGGGACCTCTGGGGAAAGCATGGAGATTTTCTCATGGAGAAAGACAACGGGAAGCCTGAAATGCTTCATCTCTTTTAAATAAGTAGTCTAATTATAACCTTTCAGAGCAGTTCAGTTGTTTTCTTGGGAGGGTGGAAATGGATACAGTGGATTGTTCTGGGAGAAAATGTGCCATTGTCAGCCCCACTGTGCTGGGGGAGTGATAAGAGCCTGTAAAAGCCCTGTGTTGTTCCCAAGTAGTCCAGAAGCAAAGCCTTTCCTCTCTCCTGGAGGGATGCTTGTCCTGTACGAGATGGATTAATGGCTTGTCACAGCAACACAACCCCAGCTATCCAGTTCAGCTGGAGTAAAATGGGTTTCTTTGCTGAAATCCTGAATGGAGCAGATTTTCCGAGGGGGAAACAAAGCCACCTCCCAGGCTGTAGTGGGGATCGGGGAACAGCCTTGCAAGAGGGGCCTGGATTTGTTTGCAGCTTCCCATCCTGATCCTGCACCTTCCTCTGCCTCCTACACCAGGTGGGAAAAGGTACAGGTAAGGCCATGCCAGCCACATCAGGTGAGGAATTTTCTTTGAGCAGAGCAGTAAATTCTGCGCCAGGGGCCACTGGAGATCCGAACTGGGGCTCCAGGGTGGTGGGAGCCTGTTCCTGTGTGCTGGTATTTGGGTCACAAGCTGATGGAAAGGGAGAACACAACCCAGCAAGTTTGGGAATGGGAGCTGTGAAATGTTCCAGTAGCGGGATGGGATCATCCCTTGAGGCTTCTGGTAATTAGGTGAAATTTGCTGATTAATGAGGCCATCGTTTCACACACGCTTTAAGCCAGCGCTGAAATCTCACCTGACAAAAGTGATTAGTTTTAACCTGGATATGGGTCAGTGTGGCTGCAGAAAACATTGTTTCCAGTAGGGATGGGTGTGTGGCTGGGATTAAATGGGAAGGGAGAGCAGCACATCTTTGTAATAACTTAAAGGGGATACAAAAACAATTAAAGGGAAAATAAGGCAATGAAATGTATCCTCTTGCCTTTGAAGTTTTTTATCTTGTTCAAACTCTTCCTGTACCCAGGCTCTTACTTAGATCTGCCTGTTTAGGCTGGGTGAGGACATTCCCAGGCCATCATTTCTATCTGATCAGGGGTAAGGATGTTTGCTCTCCTTTCATCCTGAGCTGATTGTATGTCTGACATACCAGGCAGTGTAACTCCCCTGAAAAGTAGACTGCTAAAAAGCCAAGTTAATGCAAATAAAGTAACTTCAGATGCACAGGGAACTTTTTAATTAAAAAGATCCAAAATTCAGAAGTCAATCTTTTGACCAAGAGAGGCAATTTTTTTTTCTCCAATGCATTGTCCAATATATTCTACTTTGGGCAATGCTATTTAAAAGTTCATTAGTGCATGTAAGTAATTAGCAGTCTGATGGATAAAGATTAGACTGTAGGAACATACTGCTGGTCTATGTGGTAGGTATAGAACTGACACAAATGGCATCCAGGGAGGGCTGGGGTTTTGCATAGTTACAACTGTGACAGCACTGAGAAAGCCAATAGGAAATAGGTTTTGTGTATAGAATATGAAATGTATCCCAAGGGGTGTGAGTGAAACATGATTAGCTGAAAATGTAAATGTTAATACAGTGGAAACCATAAAGGTGACAGTTCTGTACAGGATTCAGTATTTTCCCCTGATTTTTTACCATCAGTGACATCGATTTTTTTTCCTCCAACCCTGTAGGTAGAGTGGAAGTTGGCACTTTGAATATTCCTTACTGTAACAGGAGGAAGGAACAAGAGCAGTTGAAAATGCCTGACTTGTTAGACCACTCTCCAAGGTAAGGATGCAGAAAGTGCCTCGTGCAGTGGGTGGGGAAGGTCGTGGCACTGCCAGAGTCTGGTGCAGCCCAGTGAGCACCAGAAATGTGATGACTGTCAGAAAGGGCCCAAGTGTGAGGAGACGAGGCTGGAGGTCAGGAATCCAGGGAGTCCACTCAAGTCAGGCACAGCAGGGGCAGGGCTGAGCACAGCCCGGCTCAGCCCAAGTTCCAGTGTCAGTGGCCAGAGCATGGATGGGGCTCCCAGGGTGCTGCTGAGGGCAGGTAAGGCCTATCCACACACTCAGGGTGCAAACAGGCTCTTACCTTTTCTAGGTTGCTTTTATTAGCAGAATTGCTTTTGGTATGGGGGGAAAAAACACCCATTTTGCACTTGGGTTAAACTTTAGCCACTTTAATTTTCACCCCAGTGGAGCTCCCTGTTCCAGGCAGATTAAACAGTGCCAAGTGCTGCTCTCATTAAGAACACCTGAACAGCATATTCTTTGTGTAAAGTTTACCCTTCCTATTAATTGAGGTTAATTGTACCTTTGCAATAGCTACCCACAAGAGGAAGAGTGTCTCTACCTCTGAGCTATAATTTGTATTTATAATTTTTTCCTATGATTGAGGGTACCACAAGTTTTAGGACCTGGTAGTTGAAGGCACAGTGCAAACACACAGAGCCAAAGACAGATGATATCCCCCCCAAAATTTACCAAGTCAGAAAACAATGTAGGCAAGAAATCTCATCTGGACTTGGACTTGCTCATGTTTGCAGAAGAAATGGTTTTGACCTGAGACTGTGAAGTCCAATGTGTCAGCTACAAGAGCAGTGTCACAACAGGTGAGATGGTCTTGGAGGACGTTCAAAATTGGTGTGTTCCAGTGTCAAGGCTCCAAACAAGCAGGTTTTATTCTGGTTTTGGGGTGGGTTTTTTTCTCTGGAGTTTGTAGCCAACATTTATCAATTGAGTTATTTTGCATTTATTTTCATTGTTCAGAGACAATAAATTCTCTGTGGCAAGAGCTACTAAAATACTTAACTATGGCATTTGTTTCCCTGCCTTGACTGGAGAAAAGCCCCTCCAGTTTGTAATCACCCTTTGAATAGCAGTCTGTGGCCCAGGGAAGCTCATTTCAGCGACCAAAATTGCTGTGTCTTTTGTCCCTTCAGCAAATAAAATTTTGAGGACCTTGGTAAGTTTTTGGGTCTTGCTGACCAATCTGCAAATTGAATACACCTCCCTTTTCTATAGGAGAAAGAATCTTTAAGTTTTCTCAGAGACCTAGAATAGCTTTTTTTTTAACTAATCAATGCAATGCAGGTCATCTTTAATTTGTTAATTTTTACTGAACTTTTGGAGGGATGGCAGTGACTTTAATTGTACTAGAAGCAAATTTCCCACCAAATTTTAATGGACGGCATTTCTATGTCCTGGAGGGGGCTGTTTGTAAAGGAATAGCCAGTAAAAAGGGTATTTTACTGCTGAGCTGGGATAAATCATCACCTCCATCATCTTGTATCTAAAACACTTGGGAGCTTGGGAGTCTAATCATGATTATTTTTGTCAGCCAGTACTTTGTGCTTTCCATCTCAGCAACACTCAGTGTCAAACAGCAGTTTCACTCATTAATCCTCCTCCTGTCTCCTGCTGAGGTCTTGGTGGCCTATTTCTGATCCAGCATGTTCCTCCTTTACAGAGGATGGGATTTGAGTGTTGAACAAACCATTTTCCATTTGCACCCAAAAAAATATCTGGTTTGTGGGGATTCACTCACTACAGATCTGCCCTCAGAGTGCTGCATTGCTGATGGAAAGCTGCAAGTCTGAAGTAAAAGTTCAGTGTTTGTACATCAGGGAGGTTGATGTTTTGCAGTTCAGTACTCTGTCAACAGTGTTAGGATCCTGGTCCATGAAATTCCAAGTAGTCTGTCCTGTAAATTTGGGCCTGTAATCACAGTGTAGGCATTGCCAATGCATTGCTCTGTATTCTAAGTGCTTAAAGAGAAATCCACTGATTCTTCTTGTCCCAGAAACAGGAGGGAGGTCAGACCAGCCAAGGAGTAATCTGGTCATAACAGTGTGAGATCTTCTATCACACCTGAGCTGCCCTGGACACAGGGACACTGCCAGAGCTGGAAGGTGGTTTTCCACAGCTGCTTTGGGGGCAAGATTTCTTTCAGTAGCTGTGACAAGGTTATCTGTACTTCAGCCCATTTCTGTCTTTATAGGGACATTCTTCAGGAGGGACAAAGATACTGTCTTGGTGCAGCCACAGAGATGTGTCCAGGGCTACCACTCCTCTTCCTTGACTCCTGAGGTTATGCAGTTGGTCTGTTTGGGTTTGTGCTCTGCTTTCTGGCCACACCAGGGAACCCCTTTGACGGGATGCCCTGTCAGGAGCAAACCCCCAGCCCTGGGGGACTGTCCTGCTTTGGAGTGGAGCAGTGGCAGTTTGCTCAGCCTGGAAACAGTTTCCCTTATCTCGAGGCCAAGTGCAGTGTCTGTTGCCTGGTTCCTCCACCAAGGACTATCAGTGCTGTGACATGGTAGTTATGACTCATCCCTGCATCTACTTTTTCCTTTCAGAACTGCCAACTAAGTTTTTTTTTTTCTGTGATCATTCTCTAATACATTTAAATCAGGTTGAGGTGGGTTGCTCTAAACAGCTCTACCCAGCAGGTGTGCTCAGGGCTGAAATGTGTTACAGGGACATTGTGAGGGTCAGGTGGACACACAGCACTGCTCCTTCATTAGCTCAGTTGGTTAGAACTTGGTTGTAATAATGTCAAGGTCATGGGTTCAATCCCCTGTGTGGGCCATTGGCTTGAGTAGGACTCGATGATCCTTGTGGGTCCCTTCCAACTCAGAACAGTCTGTGATTCTGATTCTACATTAATTCATCTCTCAATGATCCTTGTGGGTCCCTTCCAACTCAGAACAGTCTGTGATTCTGATTCTACATTAATTCATCTCTCAATGATCCTTGAGGGTCCCTTCCAACTCAGAATAGTCTGTGATTCTGATTCTACATTAATTCATTTGGAATGGGGCAGTCAGGAGGGATTCCTGGAGTCACACACATTTTTCTTTGCTCCTTGTTAACTTTCTGGTATCTCTTATTCCCTCCTCATCCCTCTGTGGGGTGATCAGAATGATGAGGGCTCTTACATTGCCCTCCTGAGCAAACCAGCCCCTCAGAGCAGGAGTGGTGGCAGTCAGTGAGTCTGTACCTGTCTGCTTTGAGATTTTAGGAAGACGTGCAGTGAGAAGGTGACAAGGAGGTAAAAGGTTTGTGTGTAAAGGATTTACCTCTGATATTTGCCACTGTCACAGGTTCTCTAGGCTTGCACAGCAGCAAAGAGGATCAACAATCACAGGAGAAATTTTTCCACTTGTCACTGCCAGATGTAAAATCCTAAAATGGTTTTGGTTGGAGGGGACCTTAAAACTCATCTAATTCCAACCCCCTGACATGGGCAGGGACACCTTGCTCTAAATATCTGTGTGGATATCTGAGCTGTTCAGGAATTAAGGCAAACAGCCCAGCTGTCCATCCCTGCAATAGAACTGGGGTGTTTATCCTGCAAAATGACGTTGTCACAACATTGCTTTGGACACGTGCCACTAAATTTCATGAAGTCCCTTAGTTATGCTAATATGGTTTCCTTGCAGCAGTGAGCAAATGTCTTTATTTCAGGGTTTATCTGGGACATTGTTAATGTTGCCATCAAAACATTGGCTTGTCAAAGGTCCCAGACTAAACTGTCCCGAATTTTAATGAGTTGGGCTTTACACCTCATCAGGGTTTGGTGTGGAAAAGCAGTTCTTGCACTTCTGTCTGCACGTTCCCTGCTGCCCCCAGGAGACCATGTGGCACAACACGGGTTTGTTCAGCAGAAAACAAATCTGTCCAAATCAAAGTTTTCCTTTCAGATCAGCCTGTTGAACTGACCTGCCTGATCACCAGGTCTGATGAGGGGAGAGAGGGAGGGAGGCACTGCCTGGAGCTTTGCCTGCCTGGAGTTGTCCTGGATTGGAGGAAAAATCAAGATGCTCTTACCAGGAAGGTTTTAGTCCAGGAGTGCTGGCTTAGAGCAGAAAAACATTCTTGCTTGTATATCCCAGCCCATTAGACCTGGCTGCTTCTTTATTTTTCATAATTATTTGATAAATTACTTGCTATTAAAATAATTAAACCATGCATCTTTGCATTATTTACAGTTTTTCTCATGTTATTAAGCTGTAATTTGACCAGCAGATATGAGCATAATTTACCAGATGATTGCATAGCTTTTAATGTGTGCTGCTGCAGTGAAGAACAGCTATAAAGCTAAGTGGTTTGCCCTGTAAAGTGACATGATGTCATCATATTTCTTTGAAAATATAAAATTAAGTATCATTAAATCCTGTAATTATGTAGCTATAGGTTATATCTGCAACTTTAAAACATGGAGTCAGACAGCCTGAGTCTTTCTGTCATATTCCAAGAATTCTGTCACAGTTGCACAGGAGCAAATGTCGAGCTTTGAAGAGCAGGAGACACTTCCCAGCCCTGTATTTCAGTGTAATTCACCTTTTGTTCTCTTTTCTTTCCAGGAACCAAGGCTTTCCAACATGTTTGTAACAGCAAAGCAAGCAACTGTTTCAGGAATTCCAAAAATAAAGACTATTTTAGTGTCTATTTTTCTTCTTTAGAAACTATGTTATTTCTCAGATGATCATCATTATAGGCTCTTAGAATTATTTCTTTTTGCTTTAGGCAATACTTAGGGCTCTTGATTTTTTTCTTTCACCTTGTCACATTTTCTTAGGGTTTTTTAAATGTTTGATTATTTACTGTTTCTTTTAAATCTCTACTTAATTCTAAAATAAATGGTTACTTTTTCCCTTGGGAGTTAAACCTGACTTGTATTACTTCTACCCTTCTAACTTGGTTTTTTACTTTTTAAGACACAAGATATTTCAACAACTGCTGTAATTGATACCTGGCATTTCTCATCACCATCTGTAGTCACTCTTACCTGAAGGTATGGAATGCAAACACCTGTATATAATACAATTTTTGTGCAGTGCTCTGTGTATTTAAGGGGATTTAAAGGATTCACTGCTCTTATGTTAGAGGGATGCAGAACCCCACACTGTTCTGGAGATAAGGGTGGTTCTGATTCTGTGGCATCCCAATAAATACCGTGATGAATATGGTGAAATAAATGGTTTGTGCCATCTACTGGTGTTCCCGGGAGCTGCGTGTCAGCGCAGAGCCTGAACTGGAACCGAAGTGTGTGGGAAACTCACTGTAAAGAGCAAGAACGTGTTTTATTCCTGTGCCTTCTCTATATAAAGTGCTAACGAATGTTAAACATGTGCTAATTGAAAGCGCAGAGTTGTACATTAACCCTTTTTCCCACCCCTGCCTTCCCAAACATGCCCTACAACTTCTTTATCCCTACTTTTACAGAGCCTGGAAACACTTTTTACCAGGTAGGTCAGTCACATTTCAGCAGCAGGGAACAGTCCCAGCTGGTGGTGGAGTCTGTGCTGTGAAAGGGAACTCGGTTTGTCTGGACATGTTACAGGGAGTCATCCCTTTCTGTAATAATTCATAATTACAATATATGTCATTTTCACTTTTGCTTCTAATAGAGCATAAACCCCTCATTCTCATTCTCCCTTACGGCTTTTCCCTGCTGTTTGTGCCCTTGTTGAACAGGAGCAGTGAAGCTGCTCCTGAGGGACTCCAGTCTGGCACAGGGCAGGGTTACACAAGGCCTTTGAGCTGAAACCTCTTTGTATCCCACAGCCTCAAAAGAGCCTGTTGTGTTTTCTGGGGCTTTTAGAAGGCTCAGATGCCACACTCCACTCTTGGCTGTTTCAGTGTCATCCCTGTTATCACTTGTGTGTTTAATACAGTCTGTGTACATTCTGGTTGTAGACATTACTCTGCAATGAGATTTGTTTGTTTCTCTGTTGGCTTTTGCTTATTTATCTCTCAAGGGCACACACAGTGGATCCAGTGTCCCTCTAGTTATGGTTCTTCTATACACAGGGAGACAAGCCAAGAAAGTACAAGTGAAAAAAGCCCTTCACACATTAGAAGATTGTGTGTTCAGTAGCATGTTCAGATACTCCACTTGCTTATATACCCAGGGACTCATTTCCAGAGCAAGTGTGGCCTGCAGGAGAGAGCCCTTGCCTAGAAATGTGGATTCTCTGGGTCTGCTTCTACTAAAACAGCTTTCCCTGTCCATGAGAGAGGTACTGACCCCATTTGCAAAGGGCTTTTAGATTTCTTGGATAAAAATTCTTTATAAGCAAATATTTCTGAGCTGGTTTTGATATGTGTAGTTGGTAATCTAATTGTATATGCTTGGAAAAGTTGGATGGGCAGGATATTGAAGTTCTTGGTTTCAGTGAATTTGGAATTATCTAAATGCATATATATGTATTAATACATGTTACCTGCTACAAACAGGTACAAAAGTCAATACAGTAAATTAGCTGATTTTAGGTTGTACTTCAAAGCATATACATCAATTTAAACAAAATTGGTATTGCTTTCAGAAGGGCAGGATTTTATTTGATCATGAAGACGTGTATTAAATGCAGTGATACAGAAAGGTATTACAATATTCAGCTTTTTAATTTTTCATTTTTTTCTCTTCTTTTGCATTCATCTTTGCTTTATTGTGACTGATTGTTATGCCTGGCAACATGCAGGTAAGTGCACAGTTAACATGAATTTTCATGGGGGGAAAGTAGTTAATTATTGCAGCATTACAGCCACTGTGATCAGAGCAATGACTCATGCAAGTGAAGCATATAATTGTCCATGTAGTTTGTTTGAAGTCAGCTGGGTTCCAACATTCTTCTTCCTGTGTATAACTCTGAATTTTTATTTATATTCTTTCCCCTTCAAACTGTGCTGGAATTTGCTGGGAGGTTTTTTTATGTTGTTGTTGGAGACAAAGCTGTCAAGTTTTCTGTGACAGCCTGAGAGGGGCAATGCTGCTGCAGCTCCAGCCAGGAAAGGAATTTCCCACAGGACTCTGGCACATCTCACTTGTTCACTCTTCAAACAAGAAGCTCCTGACTTCTACATTCTTCCTTATGCCCTTTTTAGTGACTTTTCTTAAAAATCTTACCTTTTTTGTCATATGTAAAAGGCTGTGGATTTGGGTTTGGTTCTCTACAGTGGGAAATATTATGGGCAGGAACCTAAATCTGACCTATTTTGTATTTCTGGAAGGAAAGAACGCTTTTACTCTGGACAAGCTGGGAATTGCTGCTTAGGTTGGAAGCAAACTTTTACCTCCTTTAATATGTACTAAAGACACTTTGCAACCACTTGAAATCAGCAGAAAATGGCAATGGATGATCCCAAATTTGCAGGTTTATACAAACCTTTGCTTGTGGGTTCTGCTGCATCCCAGTTATTCCAAAGCAGGTTTTTTAAAGAGATTTATAGAAAAGTGCTGCTGGTTTGAGTTTCACAGATTGTGCAGCTCAATCCAGTGCTGTGGATTTACAAAATACACCCTTAATTTAATAGGAGCCATTACTTATTCACCTGGTTAGCAGTGAATGCATGTCAGGCGGGGAGTGCTTCTTCACTAGTAATATTATTTCCTCTAAATTCCAAATATATTTTCTGTTCCGTTCCATCCCGTCTTGCTCTCACGGATATAAATGGCAAATACATGTATAAGTTCTTTCATACAGCATTTTGAGGGGAATTCCTTAATCCTTTACCTCATGGGCTGTGCCCATGCAAAGCACACTTGTCCTGCATTTGTTCCCAGCACAGGTGGGTTGATTGTGGTTCCTTTAGAATTACAGAAGGCAGGAATTGAAGCAGAACACATCCTTTAGGAATTTTATTCATTTCAAAACACTCTGGTAGTAATTATGTCTTTTCAATTGTTTTTCTGTTCACACTTAACTCTGTCCTCATGTACTTGTTTTCTGGTGGCATCTTTTTTGTTACTTTGGTGATGTGTCTTTCTTTTTTTTAGCAAAAAGGTATAAAAGTGGTGCCCATCTCTGCCTTTGTGACAGGACCTGGCAGGTTATCTTTAATTCCAACAGCAGGGTCCCAAGGTCCACTGTTGCTATGAAAACACCCTCAGGATTTGTGGTGCATAACAGGCTTTCATCTTGCTGAGAGAAGAAAAGAAATAACCACCAGTCCCTGACCTGGATTAGTCAGCACAGAGTTTACTTTGTCTCGGGAGGCATCATGAAGGAGAGCCAGGTGAGATACTGCAGCAGGGCATGAAGACCCAATTGGAATGACTCTTAATCCTTCTATCATTCAGTCGTGAGGTTGAAAGGTAAGTTAAATCTCCTTTGGGAGGAGAGATGGTTGGATAATACCGGTGTAAGAATTAATCATAGAAATTCCTCCCAGTGATGAAAATATGCCCTCAGAGCAGTCAGCTGTGAGCGCCAGACCTTCTGAGGCTGCAGGGCGTGGGAGCACCAGCAGAACAGGAGGAGCAGCTGTGGCCTCTGCTCCAGGTTCACACAGTGGTGCCAGAAAGGGCTGGACCCATTTTCAGGAAGGGCTGAAGGAGGTGGAGATGCTCATGTCTCATGTTTTGCCTTGGTGGGAGCAAGGGCAGATTGTAATTCTGGGCATTATGGGTATAATTTATTTGGGGAAACAGAGTCTGTAAAATATCACAGATCACTAATCACTGGGAATGTTCTGGTTGCAGTGGCTCCACCGCAGACAAAACTCTGGACTTGGCAGGTGTTGCTCATCCTAAGGGATCTCTGTTGAAGAGAGATGATAGTAGAGCTTTGGATTGCAGTCTTGTGCTGTTCCCTGTGAGTCACTAAAATCAGACTGAATTAATCTCTTGGGGTTGTGTTGCGTCTGAGAACACAGTGGAGGCAGGACACTGGATGTGGTCAGGCAGTAAAGTTTAGTGTGTTATGTTTCTGTTGTCATTAAAACTAAGCTTTGGGAAGGCTGAGTCTCTGGGCCCTAACAAGCTTAGGCACAGCCTCCCCAAGCCTTGCATCAAATCCTTCTCTCTGTCTTGGTGTCTTCCTTGATATTCTGTGCATTGGGGAACCAACCGCTCCATCCCACCTCTGAAACTTGCACTTTGTATCTCTTGCTGCCTTCTGCCTGCACAGCCCTGCTCTTGGCATCGGTGCCAGAGCGATCCAGGCTCTCCCCTGACCTCACATGGCTCCTGTGGCTGCTCCCACAGGCAGGGCTTGCATCTGCCTTGTGTGGCACCACCACCCTTCCCATGTTCCAGGACAACAGGGGACAGACAGCTGGCATTTAAAGCCCAGCAAACCTGGGCTCAGGCTTCTCTCTACTCCTCTGCTTTGTAACCTTGATCTGGGAGCTAAAAGGAGCTCAGCACAGGGTCCAGCCTTTCTGAGGAAGGCTTGTTATGTTAGAAGGTGAGAGAAGGAAAGGTGAAGAGTGACAAAGGAGTGAGCTTTTGTTCAAGGCAGACATCTGATTCCCTTGGTCTGGATGAGAGCAAAGCTCTCTGCACAGCACAGAGAGTGCCAGGCAGAGCCTGTTTGCCATCCCTGGGGTCTGGCAGGACAGGGAGCAGGAGCTGGATTTTCCTCAGGTCAAAAGAAAGTTTCGTGATAGGAAGGGGAGAAGTGTGTTATCCTTCCTTCTCCAGTTGTTTTAAAAACATATGGATGGTTATTAAAATAAAAAAAGCTCTGTGGAGGTAAGACATTGCTACTGCTCTGTATTTAGGGCCCTAATTTCCAAGCTCAGTCTCAGCTCTGTGTCAGTCAGGTGAGAGATTTGACTGAAAGAGTCCTGTTCTTGGTGTGCTCTGTCTCATGGCACAGTAACTGGCTCAGAGAGTCTCCTTGGCTTTATAGTAAATGCAGCACGAACTTCACCAGAAACTGGATCGGGGTCATGTAGCAAATCACTTCCTGATTTCATCCTCTGTTCCATTTCTTCCACTCATGACAACTGTCACGATCTCAGGCAGGATAATTGTGTAGGAAAACCACAGCAGGCGTGACTCGGTATGAGAGAAGTGATGGGCAGAAATAGAATGGGCTTTGATAAGAGTTGACTTCAGCCTTCAGTCCTTCCCTGTGGATCGTGTCAGACACGTCGGCAGCCCTGCAATCGCGTTTGCTCGGTGCTGTTTGTGTTTCACAGGGGTATGGAGGGGAAGTCAGTGCTGAGTCCTGCTGTAAGACTGCCTTTCATCCACCAGAAAGAGCTGTTTGTCCAAATTTCATTTCCTAGGCACGATAGAGAATTCACCTTTCTTGCTTTTACTTTTGGTAGGGGCTCATTCTGTGCTGTTTAATTTAACTTTACATGACATTGTAGTAACTCCTACCGAAACATCTGGGTGAAGGGTCATGACAAGAGCCCAGCGATTTAGCACAGCTTTTCTCTAAAGGAATCAATGAATTGTTTGACCAGAATTCCCCAATGCCTTGTGAGTGAATGTGCTACAGACACAAAGAAGTTGCATTAATAATGTGAACCTCCCAAAGAAAAAGAGCTACGGAGAGAAAACCTTGTGAAATGCATCTTACAATTGGAGTTGTGGTCGTGCAGCATGTTTAGGATCTCATTATTGGGAAAGGATGGGGTTTTCCTTACTGTAACTGATCTTTTGCTTGTGTTTCAATAGTGCCTCAAGTCTGAACTCTCATTTTAACAGGTGACAAGAACACTATGGCATTGTTTTTCCTGCCATAAGAGGTGTGTAGCTTAATAAGGTACAGTATTGTTATTCCCATTTTTCCTTTATCCTTTTTCCTACTCTGTCTTGTGGCTTCTTCAGAAACACTTTCAAAGTGTTCATGAAACAGCCTTTGCCACAGTCAATACCAAAGACCTTCCTGCAATTTATGCTAAATTAATTCCTGGTGAATATGGCTTTTGGAATGTTCTTCAGCAAGTGTACAAACTGCATCCCCTTCCCAAGCCTTTCTCCAAGCCGTGAGTCTCTGGCAGTTTACAGAGATAAGACAGGGAGGTGATCAGGAGCCTGGTGAGCCCTAAACCAGCACTAATCTGTTCTGTCACGAAGCTGAAAGTGGTTTGGCTGTTCTGCTCAGATACACCCAATAATACTCACAGAGTTTATGGTGGTTGGAAGACCTGCATCTTTCTAGAAACTCTTATCAGAAGAGATAAGACTTGGAGCAATTCAAAGTTTCAGTCAGACAGGGCACGTTGTCAGTTCAGGGTGGTTTTAAAACACAGTGTTTTTAAGTTCATGGGAAGTGCATCCCTAACTGGTGACTCAACTCTGACACTGCAGCAGCCACAATTCAGAAGACAAGCAGTTTAGATTATCACTGTGGTGGTGATTTACAATACTGGCCAGAGCCAGCTGATAGCAGACATTAAAATGAAACTATATAGATAAGATTTAGCAATATCCTTCACAAATATCTCACAAGCTGCAGGAAGGTGGTGTTTAACACCTGCTTGGCCCTATTTTGGACCCCTCTGCTTTGTGATAGGCTGAGTGTTAACATAGGCTAGGAAAGAATTGCTTGGCTCAGTAATGACCACCTTATGCAATAACTGCACATGTTGCTTCAATGCTTTGATCCAGTGCTTCTCATCTGCTGTTTATGCAGCAAGACCTCTTGAGGCAGCCTGATTTCAGTGGCTGTCCAGCTCTGTGGTACAGGGAGCAAGAGAACCTCTAGATCCAGCTCCAAACCTCTGTACTAGTCATGATCTGCACTATCCATGGAATTCTTAGCCTTAGGCCTTCCTCATAAAATACCATGGGGAGAAGGTCCATGAGTGACCAACAAGTGACCATATGGACAAAGGGCTGAGCCTGCTTTTAGCATTGGTCCTGGCACTTGAGTGGACAGGGACAGCTTTTCACAGCTCTATTCCCTTATCAATGAGAAAGGTAAAAGGAACGTTCTGAGCTGAATCATGTCCCCATTTACTTAGTTAAATATCTAATTATACTTTTTTTCCCATGGAGACTGAAGTAAAGCTGACATTTGTCACTTCATTGTGACGTGTCAGTATGTGCAGGGAAGTGTCCTCTCTGAGAAACAAAATTTCAGGCACAAATTCTACCATTTAACTCCTCCAGAATCTTCCTTGCTATGTGTGAATCCTGTTCTCGAAGAGGCCACTCAGTTACCTTCTGTGGAAAGATAACTTCTGTTCACTGACCAGGTGGCTAAAATGCAAAGAGGAGAACCTCCTTTTCTCTGTCCTTCTCTTTTGTGGCCCCTACATACCAATTTAAACCCCTAGTTCTCAGTTCTGGCTGCATTTGGTGGCATCACCCCAAATGTTCTGTAGCATTAACTGACTATAACTATGTCAGACCTGCAGCACAGAACACTTAGAGGTGATACTGATACATGATGAATGTGTGGCTCCATTAATGAAGTTCAGAGGAGGAGGATCTTCTGTTGTTTTTTAGAATACCTTGGCCAAGCTCTGAGAAGGCAAAGTTTTTCTTTTCCTTAAAGCTTAAACAGTTCTAGATACCTTCCAGACAAGAAATAAGCAGCAGGCAAAGGAGTGTGACTTTCCCAGTTCCAAACAGACTCCCTGTGTGCTGCCAGAGCTGGTTTGTGACCTCTGGCACAGCTCCTTCAATGGGTTTCAGTGCCAATATTAGCACAGGCTGCTCTGAGTGCCCTGGGTACTGTCTTTGTCCATGGAGCTGTTCAGTGTGAGGCTGGCAGGGACTTGCAGGGGATTGTTTGGCATTCCTCGAGCCTGCAGAAGGTCAGCTCAGCACTAACATGACTCAGTGCAGTTCACAACACTCTGCTTTGGCTGTGGGTTTTACTGTGGGCTGTGGGCCTGTTCCTGGCCACTGAGTGGCCACACATGGAAAGACTGGCACAGGAGTGCTCTGGGACCTGCTTGGGACAGGCAGAGGGATCTGCCAGCAGGACACTAAATACTGGTCTGAATGTATCTCTGTAGCCAGCCAGTGGTCAGGGGGAAAAGCCTTGCTTAGGGTGACAGATTAAAAAACTGCAGTAAAGTATAAACCTCTGTGAATTTGGATGGGTGCAGTCCTTCAAATTGCACCCTCACCCTCAAAAAAGTTTTCTATTTTCTTACTTTTTACTGTGTTGGGGATGATAACTTTTTATTTCATTTAACTTTAAAATGAGTATCTTCACTCCAGTTGTCTTTAAACAAGGTTGGTATGTGTGTATTTTGAGCCAGGAAGCTTCTAGACCAATGCAGATTTTTTTTTCCTGTGTGTTCACATCTCAAGTTTGTTCTCTTCCTTCCTTAGTTCCTTAGGAATTTCATCACAGTGATGTGGATAATGGTCTCAAGGCTGTGGTTTAGTGGTGGACTTGGCAGTGCTGGATGGGACTAAAACGACCAAATCAAAATGCGATCATGCAGGACTAATGTGAATTTTGGTTGGGGTTTTTTTGGTTGTTGAAAGACACCATCTAATGTTTTCCAAATGCAAACCTCTCCCTGTGGGACTCCACTGCCCCCTCTCTCCCCACACAGGGCTGGAGTTCTGCAGCTTCCGGGCACTGAGTGACACATCCCTGGAGAAAACGCTTCCCCATCCGGGCTGTCCCTGCAGTTTCAGCCAGAGCTGCCTGACCCGCCCACGTCATTTTGTGCTGAGATCACTCCCCGTTCTGGCAGGAGATGAGCCTGCCTGTCTGCTGAGCTTCTGCAACACAGGTGAAACAACCATGCAAAGCATTGACTTCATTTTGGGGTGAAAAGCTAAAGAGTCTGAGCTCATGGCTGTGTTCTTGCCTGACACGTTCTGAGCCTGAGAGTGGTGATGTGGGCATGTGGAGTAAGGCACAAATTGGGAGCAGCAGCATTGAAAACACATCCCAGCAACAGTGTCAGGAGAAAACAGCTCTCACACCCAGGAATGCAGCTGCAGAACAGTCAGATCCGAGTAAACTTCCCTCCAAAGTGGCAGCAGCCCAGGAGGAAACTCGATGCCAATTGTACATAAATAGCAGAGGGGCCGTCATATGACAGGCTGTGATCAATAAAACATTCCTGGTGGGACTAATCTGCATGTCAGGTGTCCTTACTGGCACAGGGGGCTGGCACTGCTGGGTACCTCCCTGTGCCCTGCTCTGCTGCTGATTTGAGAGCTGGCATGGGTTTATTCCTCATATAAAATGAATTTCTAGCTCTTTTCACCCAGAGCTCTGGACTGAGCCAATGCATCAAACACTGTTATGCAGATTCTAGACACTGTATCTATAGTTCTGCTTTAATGATTTATGTGTGGAAGTGCATTCTCTGAGCAAAACTGCCTTTTTTCACCCCAATAAGAAATGTTTTGCCCAACTGGGGGTCAGTAGAACTCTTGGAAAGGCAGAGCTCAGCCTTGGGACACACTGTTAATGCTCCTTCCCTTTGCACAGTGTCACATGTCTGGGATTGTTCTAAGATACAAATGTGTTCATTAGATAAGATTTTTTTTTTAACAAGGAACAATTTGGTGTTTTTTGTGGCCACATCACAAGTACTACATTAAGAATTTATTTGCTGATTTTTGCATAACCCAATTTCTAATTATTTGCAGCTCCAATTGCCTGTAGCTCTAATACTGTAACTGTTTCTGAAATTTCACATGTAGGGTTTTTTTTCTTATGAGAATGATGTAAAACTGTATTAAAATGTGTGGGGAAAAGTGTTTGTGGTGGCTCCAAAGGGAACAGCAGAACAAGGGTTAAGAGGAAAGGTATGTCAGTGGATACAGAGTGCCAGATGTGTGATTTCATTCAAATGAAGAGGAGGAACTAACCTAAATATAAAGTGCCAAGAAAATGGGGCAGTGAACTGAAACCATAAAATATCCTGATAAAGAAAACTTGGTGCTTGTGAGTATTTAAGTGTGAGAGTATCAGTGAGTAAAGTCTGTGCAGTCAGATTTATTTTTAAATAAATGCCATCTTCCCTTCCATGATTTTGCTACAACCAAGTTAAAACCTCAATGTACAAGTGCTTGGAGGGCCACAGAATTGACTGAAAATTGTGAAAGAGGATGCAGGAATTTTCCTCCAACTTTATAATTATTTTTGGTAATTTTAAAAGTTTATTTCAGTTCACTGCACTGAAGAATCACAAATTCCTACAGACAGAAGTGGCTCCTGAAATGAGCTCTGCCAAGAGGTGCCCCTTCATATGGCAGTTCTGGAAAACTCTGCTCTGTCCTGAGTTTGCAGGATCATTTTTAGGTCCTGTGGATCTGGGGGTTGCTGTGCACATCCAATTCCCAGCTGACAGGTTTGCATCCACTTCTGCAGGAGGCCAAAGTCTTCAGTAATTAGAGCAGAGGAAGGCAGGGCAGGAGATGCTGTGCTGTTCTCTGAGTATCCCGTGTTTTCCCTCCCTTCCCTGCTGTGTTTTCCCTGCTCCATGAGTGCTAGGGAGGCTCCTTTGGAGCAGAGCCCTGATGGGGGTCCCTGGAATCTGCAGCAGCTGGAATGGCCCTTTGGCACTTCCAGAAAAGTAGAACTAAGGCCTGAAGGGGACTCTGATTGCAAGGTTTTGTCTGGGATTGGAGGGATCCTCAGGGATTATGCAGGTAAATAATTACTGAAGAAAATCTTCTGTTCTCATTTATACCACCATTTGTAATTTTCAATGCAGAGTTCCTTATTTAAGACTACATTTTCTATACCTTCTGTTAGATCCAGTTTCCATTTGGGATCAGGTACCAAGAGCAAGAAAATATTTGTCTTTTTTCTCAGGTGATGCCACAGTCTCTTCCCTGGCCCTCTGGGGGACATCTCAGGGCACAGTGCCCCACCTCAGGCACATCCACAACTCCTTCCTCATCTAACCAAAGAATCCCTGAGCTGCAATTCCTTAAATCCCTTCTCTTAACAGTCCATTTTCCTTCCCCACCTTCTCACATTACTGTCCTGGCATTCTCTTGCATGTGATATTTATATAGTTCTTGGCTGTAAATGGATTTCTTCTGGACCTGGAGTGGTCTTGGAATTGTGTTACACTCCAAGGTGACTTTCCCTGCAGTTACAGCTGTGCTCTCTGTCAGGCAGCAAAGTCCTGGCTCTGCCCTGCTGTTGTCATGGGATGAAGTTTTCCTCTGAAACAAGGAATGCCCTTGACACAAATGGTTATTACTGACCTAAAGTGCCTGCCAGTTTGTGATGTCACACTGGGATTCAGCACTTCCATCCAAACAGGTGAAGAAACCACCAGCATTTTACCATGAGAGCTATTGATCCTTGGGTTTTAAACAACTGGAGCTGCTGGGATTGTCAGATCCCATTTCTTCTCCTGGGATGAAATCCTAATAGAATTCTGGAAGAGGAATACACATTAAATTAGTGTAATTTGCCTTTGAACCTTTTCATGTGATAATCTGATTAGAACTGAGGTTTTGTATTTTATTGCCTGATTTTTGCAGGTTCCTCCCTCATGTTTGGGTGGTGTTGGCAGATGGGAAAGCACCTCAGTATGGTCTTTGCACAGCTTTCTGAGCCTCTGTTTCAGCATTATTAATTCTTTAGCAAGAAACCTCTTTCTGAAGGCTCAGAGATTCTGTTTCATTTGGATAAACATACAACATTTCACATCATCTCCAAAGTGCAGCAAGAATGTTTTTTCTTGGGAGATTTTTCATCTTCTTTGTGAACTGTCATGATAAAGGAATTGTGACAGGACTGTGCAGCTCAGTTTTAATCCACTGACTAAATCCACTCACCTGTGCTATTGAGGAGGGAAAGTTGGTGCCTGAACTATGATTTTTTTTTTCTTCAGGAGAGATTGGTTTACTTTACAAATCTCAAGTAATATTTTTAACTGGTTTAAAGAAAGCATTTGGGTTTGTGCCTTAGGTAAGTGACAGACATTTTAACTTGGATCCCTCTGCAGCCCAAACATCAATAATATTTGGACTAGAGGAGGGATCAAAATGACTCCAACTTGAAATGACTTGTGTGAGTACTCACTTCTTTACCTTCTATTGCATTGTTTGATTAACCTGTTTTGTCTCCTTTAATTGCTTTTTCTGGGCAGCAGAACACAGTGAAGAAAGTTTTAGTGGAGTTAGTGAAGG
This sequence comes from Sakesphorus luctuosus, assembly GCA_013396695.1. Classification (NCBI taxonomy): domain Eukaryota; kingdom Metazoa; phylum Chordata; class Aves; order Passeriformes; family Thamnophilidae; genus Sakesphorus; species Sakesphorus luctuosus. Next base: position 302,256 of record VWZD01001544.1, on the reverse strand, counting down.
TGATGGCCCTGACTCATAAGGACTGAAACTCGTGGATAATTATCTTTATAAAAGTCAGTCAGAGCAGAGTTGTCCCATCTTATTTCATCACGTGTGAGAGGTGAGAATCCCTCTCTCTGCTCAGCCACCCCACGCACTGGGAAAGGATTCCACAGCACCCAGGCAGCCCTTTTGGGTTGTGCTTCTTGCCCAGGCAGTGGTGTGGCTGTGCCTCTCCATGGCCCTTCACTGCAGGCACTGAGAGCTTCCTGAGGGGCTTGGAAACTGCTTGGCATGTTGGGGATATCACTGAGGAAAAAAATTATTTCTTAGTTTTTAGCACGAGGCAAATTTCTTACCAGGTTTGCTGTGGAAAAGTGGTGACTGATTTGAAATCTGGTCCTGTCTGACCTGGGATCTGAGTGTGTTAAACTTTAAAAAAAAGATGCCATGCTGCTGAATTCTCCCTTCAGGGAAAACCACTGGGAGGTTGGTTGGCGCCTGTTGCTTAACTCAGGAAGAAGCAGAGTACAATGAAGTTTTGAACATCTTCCACTAAAGCCTCGGGGCTCCCAACCCTGTAAGAAGGTTGGTTTGTGCTGAGTGATGGGTGGGATGATAGTGTATTCAGTGCTCAGAAAGCAGCTGTTGGTGCCAGCATTGGGATGGGGCTCGAAGTGGAGAGGAATCCAGAATCCTGAGGAACTTCTGGCCCCTCCCCTGCTTCAAAAACTCTGTGGAGAAGCACCTTTCCTGTAGCAGTGAGGAGGACAAGTAGCATCCTGCTGCTTGGGATGGGCTGGAGCAGCACACAGGGCTGGGGCTGTGCTTCTGGCACTGCTCTTGGAGCACATGGGAGTTTATTTTTCCCTCTTGCCTTGTGCTGCCTCTGGCCACGTCCATCCTCTCAGGTAAATCTTGGGATTTCCTCTCTCTTCCCCACTGGGCACTTTCAGAGCAGGTTAAGCAGTTGGCTGGTGCTTAAATATCAGAATAATGTTGTGGCTCAGGAGGGAAAGTGGGTTTTGAGGCAATTCTGTGATTCCCTGCATTTCTTGTGGGATAGATGTACCTGGTGTGCTCACCTCTGGCATCCTGCTGCTCTGGTAAATCAACTGCTCTGAGATTTTCCCACCCAGTTTTCAATGTTGCTGCTTGTTCCTATTATCCTGCAATTCCTTGGAGTTGCTCCTTGCTTGGCTGGCACTGCAGCACAGTTCTCACACAATTGGCTGCATCTCAGCCAGCATAAGAAAAAAGTATTTACAAATATCACCAACTCCACAAACAAATTTTAACTCTCAGCCCTCAAGTGCTGCTATTTTTGAGAAAACAGATGGGGTTTGTTGTTAGCTCCTCATTTATACACAAGTGTATGGTGAGAGAAAGTGAATTTGTGTGCATATCACCTCTAAATCCTTCTGGTTTAGTTCTTTTCAAACAGCAGGGAAAAGGATACAGGAGAATAAAACTCAGTGGAGGGGGGAAAACCCTGATGGCATCTGAGGTGCCCCTGATACAGAGGTGTGACTGTATGAACTGCTCCATGGTTTGCTTTCCCTGTGGTTCTCAGAGTTGGCCAGCAAAGCTAATGGGAAATTTCCTTTCCACAGTGAGAACTGTGTGGTTCACAAACCCATTTTATAACACGAGCTGGAGGTTCACTCCAGGTTGTTTTACTAGTCCTGGTTTTTGCATGGCTGCAGTTTTCTTGTTGTAGCAGGTAGGTCACTTCTGGCATGACTAATGGCCCAGAATATTGGAGTGTTTTTGCCCTGAACAGCCAAGGACAATCCAAAACAAAAGAATTATGAGCAGTCACACCCAGTGGTGCATATTTGTGATCATTATATACAGGGCACTGCTCTTGAGAATACACTTGGAGTCACTGTGTAGTTTCCAACTTCAGCACTTCCTACTGTGACCAGAACTGGATTTAAATGTTTTACTATTTCCCATTTCTACTATCTTGTAGGTAAACACCAGTTAAATGGACACATTCACACAAGGAGTTCCACTGGTGCTGCAGAAACTGCACATGTGGGCAAGGATATTTGTGTAAATGGTCACCTGGGGGCTGAGTCTTTGTGTTATATGATATACGGTGTGTTAAAGGGTACAGAGTTCCTCACTCAGGTGATTTGTGGAAAGAAGCCTCTCTATCCAGTGAGGTTACAGAGAGGTACGTTTATTCCAGGCCCGGCTGCAGGGGGATGGCTCCCCAAAAACATGCACCCCTGGGTGAGTTAACAGCTGGTTTAGATGCAAGTAAGTGATACATATTCATTATTTCTTCATGCATACACATTTTCTTAGAGAGGGCAGGGTTATTATAATGAGTTGCAAGAACTGATTTCCATTTTCTCCGCCCCATCCCGCTCCTTCCTGCACTTTTCCTCCTGGGAATTCCGGGCAGGGTCTCTGGTGGTCTTTGGGGATGAAGTCAGCACTCTTCCTCCCATGAACTTTTTACCTTTTGCTCCAAACTGCTTCAGAGTGGACCTGTTGGCAACTGTAACTGGTCTAATTGGCGAATTTCTCCACTTATCCTGTTCTTTTGACATATTTTCTGATTTATCTTCATTTCATGGGGTATCTGGGCTGTTCTAATTAGTCCAAGAAGCTCTGGGGCCTCTCGGTGTGGCATCTTCAAGGACAGGTCTGTGCCTTGTGATTTTTGCCATATGCTCTGCAGTGATTTTTATACTAACTACCAAGCAAATTCTATGATAAGTATATTGATTAATAACATTATCAATTATTAAGCATAAGTCCCCCCAGTCATTACTGTGACCAGAACTGGATTTAAATGTTTTAGTATTTCCCATTTCTACTATCTTGTAGGTAAACACCAGTTAAATGGACACATTCACACAAGGAGTTCCACTGGTGCTGCAGAAACTGCACATGTGGGCAAGGATATTTGTGTAAATGGTCACCTGGAGGCTGAGTCTTTGTGTTATATGATATAAGGTGTGTTAAAAGGTACAGAGTGCTGATCATCCTTGTTTCTCCATGAACAAAATACTCACCAGAGATCTTACTATGTTAAAAAAGAGGTATATTAATATCTAATGAACTGTCCTGGAGTTCAGTGTTGTAATTTAGATTGGGGGGACTGTTTTAAAGCTGTCTGTGGTCAATGTGGAGTCTTTTTCAGAGTTTAAACCTTGACATTGTGTGTAACCCCACGGATTTCATATCACTTTTTTTAAAAAGAATTTTTTTTTCCTGCTGTTTGATCTTGTCACAGGCCCGATGAAAAGTGGCATCCAGTGCCCCCATTCTGAGAGGTGTTCAGGCACAGAAAGACACCTGGGAGGGTTTTCCCACATCTTTGTGCCCCGTGAAACATCCCCTGCTGAGAGAAAGGAGCTGATGGATTCAGGTGCTTTAAGCTGCGACTCTCCCTTTTCAGCTGCACTTTGGAGGCTTTTGGAACTTGTTCTCAGGTTCAGCTCAGTCAGTGTTTGCCTTCCCTGTCTCCAGGATCCTGAGCAGGAAACACAATGTGGTTGTAGTTTGAATACCACTCTAGTCCTACTTTTTGTCCAGACTGACAAGAAAACTGCTTTGGATCACAGAGGAGCTCCCAGATTCATTCAGGGAATAATCCCTGACTCATTTAACAGCACTTGGAGTTTCTGAGCACCAAAATAACTGATCGGCAGGGAAAACATGACACCTCTCTGTGATAAATGTGAACCTGAGTTATGTTTAGAATGATGAGGGGTAAATTTATGCATTGTAGAGGTCATGTTTATTTAATTCAAGTTTTTGACAGATCTTTTAGGATGTGACCTTTCAGGTTTCCCATCCCTTAAACAACACAGCTCAGATGAGGAGGAAAACTGAAGGCTCTGACTGATAATTTTCTCACTGCCACGTTATTGCAGTATCTTATATTTGCAAGTGCTTAGCAGGAAGTTAAACACCTTAAATGAAAGATTGTTTATGGAAGTAAATCCCAGCAGAACTCTCCTCCCAGGTGGGTGTGTCTCACAGCTCACACATTTGCCAGATTCATCCCCATCAAGATGATTAATTACAGAGTTTTGATGACTTGTGGTGTGGCCAGAGAGGGCAAGTCTTGGTAAATATTACCAAATTTGTGCAGGGGTTTTTTTGTTGTTGTTAGGCTAAAAATAATAAGAGTTCATATTAAAGCTGCAGTTCCTGGGATTTCGTGATATAATTTCTTTTTTCAAACTGTATTTCTGGTATTTGTTACAGAGAAAACTGAAAATGGGAGTGAGTGTGATGTGGGGTATCTGAGAATGGGAGAGTGATGTGAATTAGAGCTTTAATGAAGGAAACCACACAGTGAGGGGGACCTTTAGAGGAATGATGGAAAACTGGGGAGTTGGACAGGACTGGGAGACTGTATGAGTTTTGGAGGGAGCTGAATTGATGCATTCAAGGTATCTGATCAAATATTTTAATTATTACTCTGCTGGCATAAAATTGCCATTTTTCTGGGCCTGTCACCATAATAACACAAACAAAAATATATGTAGGTGTGTTTGAATTCTCGAAGGTTATTTCAGCTTTTAACCCCACAGTGGATCCAGTGGGTTGCTCTGAAAGTGTTCTGTTCAATGGAACACGTGAAAGGAGCAAGAGAAATTCAATTAACACCTGACTCAGGGCACAGGAACTGCTGCACTGGGAAAAATGCACCTTCTTTTATACTGACAACCTTTGGAAAGAGTAAAGTGTCTGTAAAAAAGTGCACTAAAATAATTCATTGTGAGTTTTCAGCCTCCAGCTCTTCCAAATCAGCATTAGAATAAATTTGGCTGTAGATAATTCTGAAGATGAGGACTGAGAATTACCTACAGGATAATGGCCTGTTTAGCACTACCCTTAATTTGAGAAGTGATTTTTATGGCCAACAGACACTGCTTATTTGTCCTTCTTCTTCCCCAAATTCAGGTTTGAATAAGTAATTGCTGGGCAATTATCCCACCAGTGTTTTGTTCCATGTCAAACATCCCAATTCCCTGTTTGCCACAAGAGCACCTTGCAGTGCCTTTTCCACCTCAGTTCAGTGTCACTCCATGACATTCACCATGTTAAACTTTGACAATTATTCTGACTCAAATTATAGAATTTTTATGTTAGAAGAAAACATCTCAAATACTCTGCTTTATATTTTAGTCTTTAAAAAGCATAATCTACCAAGTTGTAACTTCAGTTGGCCACAAAACTTAAAAAATTTTGCTGCTGCCTGAGGATCTGTGCCTTTGCAGAGGGCAATTCTGTGAATGGCTCAGCACATCCTGCAGAATAACAACCTGGGTGTTGTGTTTGCAGGAATTGGGGCAAACTGCTGATCTATGAACTCCTGAGGTTGGATCCAAGAGCTTCCTTTCCAGGCTTGGATTTGAAATAATTCTGTGGTTTGCAGCATCCTCAGCAGCCAAGGATACCTGGGACCATTTGGATGTGAGGTAAGAAAAACAATCACAAATCAGTCAGAAACTGGAAATCAGTCATTTAGAAGTCAGTCTTGAATACTTGCAGTGTGTGTGCTGGTTTAGAGGTAAACCAGCAGGAGAAATGAACTCAACACAAGAGAGATTATGAGTCAGAGCCACAATTTAATAATAATAATACAGTAAATACCCTGACGAAAAGGGGAATTGCTGTCAACTCCCAAAACCCAGCAGTGTAACCCAGTGCCCTGGGGTACAAACCCAAAGGGGTTTGTTAGCCCTTGTGTGAGACCTGTGTGGTTCCCCCAAGTCCAAAGCAAAAAGAAGTGAAAAAACCTGTTGGTACAGGTGATGGCTGTGGTCTGGTCCGGAGTGGTGGTCTCCTCCTGTCAAGGTCCTGCTGCTCCTCTGGGTCCGACAAAAGGGTTCCCCAGGTCTTCTTACCCACCCCCTTTTGTACCTTCAGGGAGCATCCAGTCCCTCCCGTGGGGCGGGGACTCACACAATGGGTGATTAACTCTGTGAGTCATGGGCTATTTTTGGACTGTTGATGGCCCATTAGCGTCTACGCCCCCTCAGGCTGGGAGTGGAGGTGCTAACGACTCCCTGGGAAGCTGCTGCAAATGGGCCATTGACCTTGGGAATGAATAGATGGGGGTAGAATACATAGCTTTGGCCACCCCCACACAGTGACAACTGGTCCCACTTGCTGAACTAGGGCAGTGTGTTAGTGGCTCTGAATTGTCTTGGTAAAATATTTTTCCTTTTAAGGTGATTTTATGCAATTGGAAAGCAGTGAGAATGTAAAGCCCTGAGATGTTACTGCCAGCACTGAAAATACATCTTGTTAAAAGAATAATTTTAGGAGCGAGTCCAGTGGTGGACACAAACACAGGGACTTATTTTATTGGAAAAAAAAATATTTTTGCCAAGAATCCTGCATTGTTTGGAGCATGCTGAGTCTGTTCCAGATGCTTTACATTGCACCTGATATTCATGGATTCTGAAATGAAAGAAATAGAGAGATGAAAACTAATTCTCACTGGTTTGGGGTGATGTGAAGGTGGAGTCAGGAAATGAAGGCAGCAGAAAGAAATGTGTCGATTAATCCATGGCAGAGGAAAATCCAGATTTATAAGCATTTTGTCTGAGTGAGGAACTGAGGATTAAACCTCAGGAGTAGCCTCTGCTTTCAATATTGCAGTGCAAAGGTTGTATCCAAGTGGCTGGTGGCCAGTCTCAGTTATCCTGGCTTTTCTGTTCCCTGCCAGCCACAAAGAGGGAACACACACATGCTGGAGGAAGGTAATTGTTGCAGATTAAAGCCTCGTGTGAAATGAAAGAGCCATCCAAAGTCTTTAGAGTTGCTTGGCATGAGTTCTGATAATGCAGAGTTCTCTTGGATTATTATTTTAAAGCACAGCCATGTAGCACAGACTAAACAAAACCCCCAAGACAATGGGCCAGGCTGTGAGCAGAGGGTGTGCACAGCTGGGGCTGGCAGGTGAAAACCACAGACACAGCAACATTTACATTTCTCCTACTTTTTTTTACCTCTTTAACTCCTATTTTAGCTACAGATTTGTATTGCCATTTTTGAGATCTACCTGCTCTTATTTCACATAAACCCTTTTTGTTTGTCATTTCCCCTTCTGTCCACTTTTTGATTTCCTGCTTTGTTTTTATTTTGCTCCTGCAACTAAACCAACCAACAGCCAAGGTCATTGTAAAACCCCAGACTTTCAGTAGAATTTGAACAAACCCACGCCCTGTCCTTGTCTGTTCTTTCTGCTGCTTCCTTTTGTGGTGTTTCAGTCTCTGCAGAGCCTGTTCACTCACCTCATGAGCCCTGTCTGTGTTTGCAGGGCCTGTTCCAGCCAGGGAGGTGTATTTTGAATTATGTGCTGTCCTTACCTGAGGAGATCTGTCCCTGCCCTGTGCTTGTTCCTTGGTGAGTATCCACACAGAGCCATCATGGTACAACTGCAACAGAAATGGGGTGAGAACACTTGAAACTAGTGCAGAAGTTCTGACTTGTGCACCTTCACGGATCAGACTCAGCCTTTTAAAAAGAGCTTTTTCTGTAGCTGTTGGGATTTGGTTTTCCTGACACTTTTTCCATCACTGTCACTTTTGTTGCCCTTCTCTGTCATTTCATCCGTCTATAATTGACTGTTTTGGTTGGGTTAGAACGAGTTTTAGTGGCCTTTGCAATGGAGAGGAGCTGGGGAAGTGGATCCTTCAGGGAAGTGGGATGTGCTTTTTCACATGGAGTGACTTGCAAACAGAAGTTTCTGTGTACATCAGCCCTTGTGAAAACAGATTTGAAAATTGCCTTCCTTTATGTTCCCTGGAATCTGCTTTTCTCCATTTACTAGAATGAAAATTATGTTTATGGTAAGTGCTGAAAAGTGTATTATGAGCTCTTTTCCTCCTCCATGGAAATTATTTGGCTTTTACCCTCATCAGTGGGATGATAATAATAATGACTTATTTATTCATCCTTAAAGCATAGCTCTTCCTGTTCGTTTTTAAGAGCTTATTTAGAAAATAAGCAGAGCATGTGGAGAAAATATATTTGTTAGTGATACTGTTTAAATATGGATGTTTGTCTGCCAGTGTTAAAGCAACATTTGGGAGGGGGAAACCTTGACATGAAACTGTTGAAAGATCTGAATTTGGAGATTTGCACCAATTAGTCCAGTGTGAAACTTAAAGTGGGAGTTGCACTTGGGTTATGTTTGAGGGACTTGTGAATAGTTGAAACAACACCTGTTTGGGGCAATACTTTATAGTGTCTGGTGTTATTTTCAGTGTTTATGGCACTATGGAATAGGAGAGCAGAATAAGACTCTTGAAAACCCCACAATAAAGATACTTAAATAGCTCTGTGAGCAGGTGCTGGTCCTTTACAGCCACAGTTTCAGAGGGATCCCCTCACTTTGAACACCTAAATTTACATGGCAAATCTCTTTTTACATCCATAGCACTGTTCTAAGTGTCTGGGACAAGAAATGGCAACAGATTATGAGAACTGGATGAAAAAATTCACCAAAAAAAGCTGGTTCTGAGAGTTTGGGGTTTAAGTGCTTGGAAATAACAGAAAGGGTTGTTGGGCTTTATCAATCACTTGTAAACAACCTTCAGCACTTGGGGCTGAGAGATCAGAGTATTTTTCTTTTACTGCTGTTTTTAAACACAGAAGAGTCCTCTCTGTCCAGCCAGAAAAATAAGTTCCAGCTTTTACTAGGTGTGTTAGGAGGAGAAAACAGCAGTCTGTTATTGTTAACATCAGTCTGTTATATTGAAACATCTGTGCATTAATGCCTGAGAGGTTATTTCACTAGCAGGCATGTTCTACTCCTGTTCTGTGTAGGAACAGCAGTAATGGTTGAGAGTTCCCTTACAAGGAATTCCTGGGGTCACTTCTGTTCTGCTGGTGTCTCAGGAGCAAAGTGCAAATGATACAAACATTTCCAGTCACCAACAAAATGATCCATCAAGTCCACAGCAGGGCCAGGACCTTCAGGAGAACTGTCCTAATGCAGCACAACTCCCATGCACACCCTCAGCCTTAATCAAGGTGTTTTAGGGGGACAGGTGAGCCCCCTGTACCTGCTGAAGAGGCGCATGGGAGCTGTGTTGTAGTGACTGTCATTTGGTTGGCATCTTCCAGTTCCAGATTCAGGATTCAGATTTCAGTTCAGGAAGGATATTGAGGGGCTGGAGCAGGTCCAGAGAAGAGCAACGAGGCTGGAGAAGGGAGTGGAGCACAAGTGCTGTGGGGAGAGGCTGAGGGAGCTGGGGGTGTTTGTGCTGGAGAAAAGGAGGCTGAGAGGTGACCTCAGCACTGTCTGGAAGTGCCTGAAGGGAAGTTCTGGCCAGGTGGGTGTTGGTCTCTTCTCCCAGGCACTCAGCAATAAGGACAAGGGGGCACGGGCTCAAGCTCTGCCAGGGGAAATTGAAGTTGGAGAGCAGAAAAAACTTCTTTGCAGAGAGAGTGCTCAGGGATTGGAATGGGCTGCCCAGAGAGGGGGTGGATTCCCCATCCCTGGAGGTTTTTAAAGTGAGCTTGGCCGTGGCACTGAGTGCCATGATCTGGTAAAGGGACTGGAGTTGGCCCAAGGGTTGGACTTGATGATCTCGGAGGTCTTTTCCAACCCAATCCATTCTATGATTCCATGGCTGATTCTTGGCTGCTTTTCCCCCATTTATTCTTGTTTGACCTTCAGGAGGAGGAGGAGGCTTTGGCTCTTTGCCTGGTGTGTCAGCATTTGTAAGAACAGCATCTCCCAAACATCTCCACTTCTGGGTAGTTCAACAGAATATTTGAATCACAAGAAATTAGAAAATCACTGAATCATTCTGTCATTAAAAGAGTATTTGTAGTTTGAGAGCATTTTGGTGTAGTGTCTTTAGCTTGAAAGATGACACTTAGACCCTCTTAGTGGTCGATACAGTTTGAGGAAAAACTCTGGGAAGACAGATTGCATTCCTGAGAACTGTGGAAACAATTACATAATTAGGCTGTAGTTAGTAATTGTTTACAAATAGGCATTGTTTTAATCTTGCTTCTACACTGTTGGCTTGCAGGGTTGTGGTGTCTGATAGTACAATAAATGGAGCTGAGCTTGACTTGGACTTGGTGCTTTATTGTGCTCTGAGAGACGAGACCCCTGTTCCTAAAATGTTGAAGCAAGAAGGTTTGAGGCCTTTAAAATAAAACTGTAAGGGAGAGATTAGAAGGAAAAGCTGTGAATGACTTACATTCACTGCTGACACTTGGAAAAACTGGTTTTTTTTATTCTAGTAGCCTTTTATAACATTTATAATATATTTTGAAGTACTGGGGTTTTTTTATTTGAAACAACGCCTTTGTTTTATGGTAAAAATCTTTCACACTTCAGTAGCCCATCATTTTCCCTGTCCCAGGTTGCTTTTTTCAGCAATTCCATCTTGCTGCAGCAAGGCTGGAGTGGTTCCTGCCTGAGGAAGAGGAATGGTGTGGAGAGAGGTGTCAGGCAGGGGGGCAGAGGTGTCAGGATGGCTCTGGAGCTGCAGGGAGTCTGATCAAAGGTAATGGATGAGCCAGGAATCCTGTCAGGGCTGGGACAGAGTGCCCAGTTTGTGCCCCTGCTACTGATGGAACTTGCACACTGCAATTAAATATAAAATTGGATCCTGTCTTTCCATAAAATCAAAGGCTGCATCCTCATGTCAAAAGCTCGTGTTTGCCCCTGCATGGAAAAAACATGTTCCCCAAAGCTTCTGCCATTGAACAGACAAACCCAGTGGGTGTGTAAAAGGAACTGCAAAACAGGATAAATATTTAGGCAGACCTTGGCTGGGTTTGGAATCGGTTCAAAAGGATTTGAACTACCCCTTTAATGTGTTGAATTCAATAATGCACAAAAATCACCCTGCTAGAAAATTAAAAGCTGTTCTCCAAATAGCTCTTATGTATTGAGCATCAAACAAGAGGGGGGAAAATCCTAATTAAACAGTAACATGTTTGTCACCCAGAAAAGTCATTCCATGGCATTTTGGATTATGAATACTATGAGCTGATTTTCTGAGCCCTCAAATGATCACAATACTGGCCATGTCTGCATGTGAGGCTTTGTCTGCTCCCACCTCCAAATTTCAGTAAATTAGGTATTAAATTGAGGTGTGGGTTTTTTCTGAATTTATTTCCACATATTGAACTTTTGCTGTCTTTAAATATCTTCAGTTGGGAGTTCTGTGACAGGAGGAAATGGGTGAAAGTAGAAGTTTGGGGCCAACATGCAACTCAAGAGGCACAGAAACTTTCCTGCCCATCTTCAGAAAGCTCAGACTTGTCTGGGATAATTTGGGGGTTTGAAACATTTTCTAGTACTTGTAGGGTGAAAAATACTTTGTTTCCCATATCTGGAAAACACTGGGATGAAAATTACCCTGAAAAATCCTTTTAAGCCCTTTGCAAGTGAAGTTTCTCTTTGCCATATCATCAGAAAATGCTGTGTAAGGAAATGTTTGCACCTGCTGTGTCTTCCAGAAGATCCCGAACTCAGCACTGGCTTTTGCCTTCCTATTTTTAAAAGCCATCTCGCTAAACAGATCCAGGGAATGTTCCCTTTGGAAGGGGAAGTGAACAGCAGTGAAGCATTAGGGAAGCACCGTGAACTTGGCTTGTTACATCAGCGAGAGTGAGAGGAGGGAGATAAGGGAACTGAATAAATTAGCATGGCTTTTGTGGGCAGGATACCGACTCTTTAAACTCTTTTTAAGTCTCTTTCATGTAGAATGAATCACCTGAGGGACACTTGGAATCGTTCCAGAAGGAATTTATCCTCCATACTGGTTAGGATGGAATAGTTAAAGCAGAGGGGAACACCCTTGGCTTGCAAACGTTGAAAGAAGCGCCTGCAAAAATAGATGGCAAAGCAGGGCTCTTGCAGGCAGACTCGTGGGTGCTGCTGCCAGGTTTGCAGGCCGTTTATAGCAGCTTGGCAGCCTCGCAGGAAAGAAGAGCCAAGGACCTGTTACGGCTTTCGAGAAAGCAGGGAAAACAAAGAGCAGAAAAAGCCCTGCTGAGCTCCTGTTTGGACACACTGTGGGTGGGCACTCGGGGTGTGTTTGGGCAGAGAGGGGGGAAAAAGGTGTTACAACCTGCTGGTTCCTCCCCCTCGATCTCTGTGTTCATCATGGCTAGGGGGACTTCTGCTTAATAATTGATAATGTTATTAATTGACATACCTATCATAGAATTTGCTCAGTAGTNAAGGGGAAGTGAACAGCAGTGAAGCATTAGGGAAGCACCGTGAACTTGGCTTGTTACATCAACGAGAGAGTGAGGGGAGGGAGATAAGGGAACTGAATAAATTAGCATGGCTTTTGTGTGCAGGATACCGACTCCTTAAACTCTTTTTAAGTCTCTTTCATGTAGAATGAATCACCTGAGGGACACTTGGAATCGTTCCAGAAGGAATTTATCCTCCATACTGGTTAGGATGGAATAGTTAAAGCAGAGGGGAACACCCTTGGCTTGCAAACGTTGAAAGAAGCGCCTGCAAAAATAGATGGCAAAGCAGGGCTCTTGCAGGCAGACTCGTGGGTGCTGCTGCCAGGTTTGCAGGCCGTTTATAGCAGCTTGGCAGCCTCGCAGGAAAGAAGAGCCAAGGACCTGTTACGGCTTTCGAGAAAGCAGGGAAAACAAAGAGCAGAAAAAGCCCTGCTGAGCTCCTGTTTGGACACACTGTGGGTGGGCACTCGGGGTGTGTTTGGGCAGAGAGGGGGGACAAAGGTGTTACAACCTGGTGGTTCCTCCCCCTCGAGCTCTGTGTTCATCATGGCTGGGGGGACTTATGCTCAATAATTGATAATGTTATTAACTGACATACCTATCATAGAATTTGCTCAGTAGTTATTATAAAAATCACTGCAGAGCATATGGCAAAAATCACAAGGCACAGACCTGTCCTTGAAGATGCCACACCGAGAGGCCCCAGAGCCTCTTGGACTAATTAGAACAGCCCAGATACCCCATGAAACGAAGATAAATCAGAAAATATGTCAAAAGAACAGGATAAGTGGAGAAATTCGCCAATTAGACCAGTTACAGTTGCCAACAGGTCCACTCTGAAGCAGTTTGGAGCAAAAGGTAAAAAGTTCATGGGAGGAAGAGTGCTGACTTCATCCCCAAAGACCACCAGAGACCCTGCCCGGAATTCCCAGGAGGAAAAGTGCAGGAAGGAGCGGGATGGGGCAGAGAAAATGGAAATCAGTTCTTGCAACTCATTATAATAACCCTGCCTTCTCTAGGAAACTAATGTTTATGTATGAAGAAATAATGAATATATATAACTTGCATCTAAACCAGCTGTTAACTCGCCCAGGGGTGCATGTTTTTGGGGAGCCATCCCCCTGCAGCCGGGCCTGGAATAAACGTCCCTCTCTGTAACCTCACTGGACAGAGAGGCTTCTTTCCACAAATCAATCATTGTTTAATGTGTTCATCATTTTTTAATAAGTGTTCATCAATGCACTGCAGGGCTTGTCTGTGCTTAAACCTGCCTGGTTTAATTAAACTGGGCACTGAGGTCGATCTCAACACCTGAGTGTGTGCAGGGACTTTGTGCTTTGTGTGAGCTCTTGTGCCCCTGTAAAGTACAGGGCAGAGTTAACTGGGTTGGTGAATATTCCTCAGTGTATTGGGAGAGTCCAAATTAGCAGCTTTCCATTGTTCCACCCAGTGTGTGTGTGATGTGCTGCTTTGGGAAGTGTGTTGTGCTGACAGTTCAGTCAGGATTATTCATGGCTGTGGAGATTCATTCTGAACTGTGTAAGCCGTAGGAAGTCTTAATTCTGTCTTGATCTTTGAGTCTTTTCTTGATTTATGTTGACTTCTGGGGAGCCAGGCTGGAATTCCTGGGAAAAGGAATTGCTGATGTTTGACTTTCCATGCAGAGCAAACCAATCTGGAATATGTCATTGATTTCTCCTCCAGCATGAGACTGGCAAAAGTGCAGATTCCTGCTTGGCAAAACACAGATAATGATGTCAGAACACACAGGCACCCATCCCATTTATATGTAAATATTAAAAAAATGAAGAAAATGGTAGCTGTAATAAATGAAGTGGCTTTTAAGAGAGAAAAGCAATAATGAATCCAAATAAATGATACAGAATTCTGCTAAAAGGGTAATAAAAATATAAAAGAGTAGAAGTGTAGGCTCTTTCAGTGCTATGATTTAAGAGTGGGAATCCACATAAGAATAAACATTTAGACAGAACGGTAAACTTGTAGTTGCAATGAATTTAATGCTTGAGAGCAAGTGCAGAGAACATGAAAAAGTGCTCAGAATTTGTGGGTCTTGTATTTATATATGAGGAGGGAGTTTTATTGGCAATAACATGGGGATTTTTGTGCCTGTTTGCAGTAATGCACTTTGATGTCCCCAGTGTTGGTAACAGGACATGATGCTTTTTTCATACAGGTGCTCAGCAGGATGTGCTGCACCCAACAACAGGACAAGTGAAGGGGAGCAGCAGCAGCAGCCAATTCCTTCCCCTGGGTGACATGAGCAGAATCACATCAGTGTGCAGGTGAGGAGCAGACCTTCATCTCTCCATGAACGGTGTAATTTGACTGGAGGCCATTATTTGCTTGCTGCATTTTTAATAAGCATTTCAGGGGGAAATTGAGAGCAAAACAGCTGTGCAGACTCGATTTTGTTTTCTAAAATGAACCAACCCAAGTTACAGACCTGGGGTGGTCTGCCAGCACCTTAAAAATCACCACCTCGCTGGTGGTTTTCTGTAATCACCAGCACAGCTGTTCCAAAGGTGCCTCATGCTTTGGGAAGCAGCTCCAAGTTTTCCTTCCACCCGAGGTACCGCCGTAGCCAGGCTGTCTCGGTGCAGGCAGGACTCTGAGCAGAGCTCAGCCTGGATCGTGGAATGCAGAAAACAGCTGTTTTGTCTATAAATAAACCAGGAGCCTCTTCTCCTGCGAGACTTCTTTCACAGATAGGCTGCAGAAAGGAGCTGTCACTTTAACTGCTGCTGCTTCAAGTGAAGTGTGTGGCGGTGCAGGATTCGCATTCTGGTGGAGCAAAGTCACAGCGGGATCGGGTTCCAGTCTTACCGTGTTGGTGCCACGTTGTAGTGAAACCACTTGTGCTGCAAGAGTTAAACCTGTCAGCCTTTCTGTCCCTAATCCCCCGAGTGCCAGAGGTTTGGAGCTTTGGGGGCAAGCAAAACTCTGCTGTGCTCAGTCAGAAGTATCTCCACGCACCACTGATTGTTGTTTCAATCAATTTGTTTTTTCAGTTTCTTTGTAAAGGCTTAATTTTTTTTTCAATGTAATTTAACAGAGAATTTTACTGTGGGGGCAAATACCTGTTTAATCCGGACTGTTTGAGTTTCTTTTGTTGGCCTCGGTTTGCGTTGTTTGTTTTGTGGTTTGGTTTTGGTTTGCTCTGTGTGGTTTTTTAAACTCTTTTCCATGTGAATCCACCGAGAAGCAGCAGGAGGAATCACAGTGATCCTGTCACAGTGCCTGGTGACAGCCTGTCAGTGCCCAGCCCTGCCCATCACCAGGTAACTCCCAGGGCTGGTGCCAGTGGAACAGTGGGAATATTGGTCAGAGCGGGCTCCTGTGGCACTAAAGGGGCAAAACCCCGCTGGGCATCTGTAGCACGCGGAGGTCCTTGCACATATTTAAAGCATGTGACTAATTTAATTAGCCCCTAGACAAAACGCTTCTACTTCCCACTCCACTGCAACCCCCCACTGTCCGGCGGAGAGCAGCCACTGTCCCTGCTGCTGGAAAACCAGCACTTTCCTGCTCTCGGGACAAAAGCAGCAGCTCGGAATGGCATCGGTGCTTGCTCCACTCCAGCCCAGCCCTGCAGCGGCCCCGCTGAACCTGGGCAGGTTCCCGGTGAAATTCCTGGGAAGGGAGGGCAGGGAGCGCAGCCCTGGATGCCTNGCCCGATCCCTCTGCCCTGCGCTGCCTCCTCCCTGCCCGATCCCTCTGCCCTGCGCTGCCTCCTCCCTGCCCGATCCCTCTGCCCTGCCCTGCCTCCTCCCTGCCCGATCCCTCTGCCCTGCCCTGCCTCCTCCTGCCCGATCCCTCTGCCCTGCGCTGCCTCCTCCTGCCCGGGACTGCAGCGACGGCTGCCGGAGGGACACGGGCAGGGCCGGGATGTGCCGCACTCCCCCTGCCTTCCTGGGGCTGGAGCTGCTGCCAGCCCATCTCCGGACTGCTGGAATGGCTGGGAGGGGAGAAGCGTTTAGCCCTGAGCATCTCTGTCTGCCCCTTTTCCTTTGGGAGGGCACAGTTTTGGGGATAAGGCACAGCTTTTCCTCAGAGCAGCTCTGCACCTTTTCAGAATGTCTCTCCCTGCCTTCTTTCCAAGGTGTAAATGCCACATCTGCCAGTTCTAAAAATACAAGGGAAAATGGTTTAATTATGTTTAATAGGCCTTGGCATCCTCGTGTTTCCTTTGTGGTTTCTGAGATTTTCCATTCATATGGAGGAAAATTTGGGGCATTGGAAGTGGATGGTCTTTGTGGTCCCTTCCAATCCGAACTGGTTTATGTTTTCTGTGATTTCTCTGTCCAAAATTATAATCCAGTTCTTCCTCCTCTGCCTTAGAAAACCCCAACCAAACAAAAAAATCCACAGTTAGTATTTTTCTCAGTTAAGAACCTTCTCTGCCTTAAAAATACAACCAAACAAAAAAATCCACAGTTGATGTTTTTCTCAATTAAGAAACCCTGAACAACAACCAAACAAAAATTAAACCAACCCCAGAAACTACACCAAAATAAGTCTTTAACCATAGTGGATGTTCACACAGGCAGTTCCAGTTNCCTGCCCGATCCCTCTGCCCTGCGCTGCCTCCTCCCTGCCCGGGACTGCAGCGACGGCTGCCGGAGGGACACGGGCAGGGCCGGGATGTGCCGCACTCCCCCTGCCTTCCTGGGGCTGGAGCTGCTGCCAGCCCATCTCCAGACTGCTGGAATGGCTGGGAGGGGAGAAGCGTTTAGCCCTGAGCATCTCTGTCTGCCCCTTTTCCTTTGGGAGGGCACAGTTTTGGGGATAAGGCACAGCTTTTCCTCAGAGCAGCTCTGCACCTTTTCAGAATGTCTCTCCCTGCCTTCTTTCCAAGGTGTAAATGCCACATCTGCCAGTTCTAAAAATACAAGGGAAAATGGTTTAATTATGTTTAATAGGCCTTGGCATCCTCGTGTTTCCTTTGTGGTTTCTGAGATTTTCCATTCATATGGAGGAAAATTTGGGGCATTGGAAGTGGATGGTCTTTGTGGTCCCTTCCAATCCGAACTGGTTTATGTTTTCTGTGATTTCTCTGTCCAAAATTATAATCCAGTTCTTCCTCCTCTGCCTTAGAAAACCCCAACCAAACAAAAAAATCCACAGTTAGTATTTTTCTCAGTTAAGAACCTTCTCTGCCTTAAAAATACAACCAAACAAAAAAATCCACAGTTGATGTTTTTCTCAATTAAGAAACCCTGAACAACAACCAAACAAAAATTAAACCAACCCCAGAAACTACACCAAAATAAGTCTTTAACCATAGTGGATGTTCACACAGGCAGTTCCAGTTAGGTTTTAGTTCTAAATTTTATATTAATAGCTAAAAAAAGTTTCTTTAACCTTCTTTCTTTCTCAGTTTAGCCCATCAATTAGTTCTCAGAATGCAGCTGACCTGCTGGCAGCCCAATCTTCAGGACTGTGATTTCTATTTGTTAACAGAATAGTTAGCCTGTTATTCCTGTGACAAAAGCACCCTCCTCTCTCTGATACAACCTCTGGTGTCCGAGGTGTTAATGAAAGTACTTTTCTGCTTACAGTTCTGCTGCGTTGGTTAAAAGGGCCTTTCAAATGGGTGTAATCTCCTCCCGATAAGGAGAGGACAAAATGGGCCAAATTTGTGCCACAGCACTTTGCCCCGTGGAGTGGGGATTGTTTCGTTCTCATTTCTGTGCAGGCAGAGCCCTCTGTGGCCCAGGTTCCCTCTGCTGAGAGGGCAGATGTTGCCTTTTATTAGACGGTGAGAGGGTATTGAAGGTGCCCCCGCCGGCCCCGGGCAGGGTTTGTGCCCAGCCCAGCAGCGGGGGCAGAGCCGAGGGCTGGAATGGAAGGATGCTCTGGGGAGAGGGGAAATGGGACCTGCAGGCCTCCAGGGAAACCTGCCAGCCCCTTTCTCTGGGAGCTGCGGGGATTAGCTGAAAATCAACACTAAAGGCGGTAACCAGGGCGAGGAAAAATACATCTTCGAGGGAAGCCAAAATCTGCGAGTGCTCCGGGAGAGCAATCATGGCAGGATTTAGTGTAATTGGGAAGCAAATCACACGGAGGAAAATTGTTCTAAGAGGGACCCTTAGCTGGCAATAAGGACCATATGTTCTTATCTCTGCAGAAATACCCCCCTTTTCCAGCGTATTGACTTGTGTGAGCAGCACCACAGTCTCATTTTTAGCATTTTGGCTTTGTCATGAAAGGAATAAATTGCTCTAAATGAGCTGCACCAGCCCGGGTGGCTTTAACCTCATTTCACCTCTGCTGGGCTGTAAAGCGTGGCATTGTTTTAATCTGTCACGCACAGGAACATCGGGATGCATTTCCTGAAGTGGGTGGAACTCAATCCTTTGAAACCAGGAGGGATTTTGGCTCCTCATCTGTTGCTCTTCCAGCAGATGGGCTGCAGTGGTGATGGCACCTCATCTCCTGCCACCTCGAAGATGCTTCAGTTTGTGAGTGTGTTTTGGTACTTTGGCATTCCAGGAAAGCAGGAATTGCTGTGGACACTGACACCTTATCTGTTTGAATCAGGAATGAATGACTGAACAGAACTCTTTAATTAGTTCTAAATAATTGAATCTGAGTGGGACTTCAGAATCACTATTGTTTCATCTCTAGGGGCAGGATTTCTACTCATTTTATTTCACTGTAGTGTCCAGGGGCATCAGCTCTCAGGCTCCTCTGTGTTTAGATCCAAAACATGAAAAATATAGGAAATATTTTTACCTCCCAAGAACTGTGACCTGCAAGGTGTATTTGTAGCCTTTTCAATGTCTGCTTCCATGGATTAAACAACCCCCAGAGCTCATTTGTGTAATCTTAGACTTTGTTTGGGAGACATCTACATGCTGGTTTAAAATTCTCGATTAATCCCAGTTAGAAGGGGCAGGGAATTGTGTGTGTGGGGGGTATTTTATTTTACTTTATTTGTGACTTTGTTCTTAAAGGGTCCTGTGATATTGGGCAACCTGGTACCAAATCTATATCTCATTTTTTCTATTACACTCTGTATCTTTGTTTTACAAAAAGCATCTCTTTAAACTGCACCTCACCCAGGTGGGGTTCACAGATGCAAAGTGACTGTGTCCTGTTTTCCTGCAATTCTTAACTATCTGTGCAATATTTGCAGCTCTCCTCATGTGATGCTGCCCTCGAATTATTTGCACTGTTAAAAGGGTGAACAATTCATTTCTCTCTTTCTTTTAATGTGTTTTGTGAGATCTAATCCAATTTTGCTGCTGGGAGGCCTTTCATTATTACACTTCATTATCTTTTGAAAAAGTGACCTAAACTGAGTTCTTTATTTTCTTTGTGCCTTCTGAGTACTTCATAATTATTCTCAACATGCTTACTTATTCCATTTGGCTGTGACACTTCCCTACATTTTTATTCTCTTTTTGTTGAGGGTACAAGCTGCAAATAGGAATTTTTATTCAAGGAAATTCCAAGCTTTGTACTTTTGTGTGAAGGAATTCTTTACATTCTGTTACAAACATTAAATGCGTTGATTTCCTTCTTCATTGCAGAACTGTATGTCATGAATGCTTCATTTTATCTATTCAGATTCCTGAATTTCACATAGGCCCAAATTTCACAGAGATCCTAAATTTCCACAGGCCTGAATTTCACAGAGATCCTAATTTTCCACAGGCCTAAACTGGATACAGATCTTGGGAACCAGAGCTGGACAGAATGTTACTGATCCATTTTCAGCATCACAGTGAACCCCAGTGTCTGACAGAGGATGTTGCTGACCCAAAGCAGGTATTTTTTTAAATATATTAAAATTAAAAATGCACATTTGTTTCCTGAAAACCTTATTGAAGGCATGTTTTGAGTCTGGACTTTGCCATTTCCCTAATGCAGGAATTTTATTAAAACATTGATTAAGAGGTTTTATTCCTATTAGAAGGGACTGTCCTTAATTCCTTCTCTTTTTTTCCCTGGAGGAATTAGTCACAGTAGTAATTTTCTGAAGCAGAAGGTGAAAACACTGATAAAACCACTTTGGAATCAAGGAGAAGTCGTTATTAAAATACATTATACTGTGCCTATGGGGCTTATTTGTAATAGGAATGTCAGTTTTCCTGCTTACATTGGAAATTGGAAAGAGGGCACAGTCCTTGCTCTGTATTCCCTGAAATGATGTTGAGGTCTTTGTCAGGATCCAAACTTAGATCTTTTATTTTCTTAGCTCTGCTTTTTGTCACTTCTTTGAGCTGTGTGTGTAAAGTGAGACGGATCAAAATTCAAACTGTGAAGCCCTCCCTATTTTAGGGCAGCACTTGGCAGGTATAATGTAAATATTTCCTCTTCCTGGCAATGTTTTTGTGGCAGATTTTGGAAACTGTTTGTGGTAGACAGGTGGCTTTTCCAGGTGAGCTCACCCAATTTCTATGGACTCTAAAATAGTTGATTTTTCTTATGAGCAGCTCTAAATGAGTAAGTTTAAATGAATATCCCTCCCAGGTTCCTCTACCCCTGCTGGTTCCACCTCTAACTGTAAAATCTCAAAGTGAGTCAGGCCTGCATTTCTCAGCAGATAAACAGGCACTGGGGGAGCACTGAGGGAGCTTTCCTGGGGCTGCAAAGAGGTGGGTTTGGAACCTCTGCTGCTGATCCACCTCTCACTGAGGCCTCCCAGTTCCAGCAGGAGTGTGACTGGATTGGACACAGGAGCTGGAGGAAACACTGGGTGTTCCTCACCCTGGGCTGAAGGTTAAATATCACTCAAAGCCCTTGAATCAGAGGATTGTTTAGGCTGGGAAAGACCTCTGAGATCTTTGAGTCCAACTGTTCCCCCAGCATTAACCATGTTAAATCCCTCCAGGAATGAGGACTCCTGCCCTGCCCTGGGGAACCCCATGAATTCTGATTTACAGAACTAACAAAAGGCCACTTTCTATTTAGGGGAGGTTTGTTGTGGTGTTGCAGCAGATGGGAAGTTTTCTGAATCAAACCTCTGTCCAGTCTGTGCAGTGCTCTCAGATCTACAGGGAGATGCCTTCACAAAGCTCTGTTTTAATTCATAACTTACTTACGAAGAAAGTTTTTTCCTTGTTTTACCAGTAGCAGATCACCTCAGGGAAGAGGATAAATCCTGGTTCTGTGGGACACACTGGATTTTGTTGTTGACATTCTGATGAAAACCTTGATTGATCTTCTGCTCTTTCTGTTTGAACTGAAGACAAACTGGGCATTTTACACTCAGAGGACTCCGAGAGGGGAACAAAGAGGTTGAAGAAAGAAAGGTAAAGCCAAAGTTTTTCCCACTGGACTAACTGTAATTGAGTTGGGGTTGGGGAACGTGCCTGGTGCTCTTCCCAGGAGCAGCAGGCAGGGACATGTGCTGACATGAGCAGTGCAATCCTGTTCATCTCAAACTGCTGCTTCTCACCTTGACTGGTGCAAAATGGGATTTCTGAAAGCTTTGTAAGACCAAAGTAAGTTGGAGGCTGTTTGTTGCTCATGAGGAACAAGGCTGTGAAAATTCCCCTGAATTCTGTTGGTGCTTATTAATTTTTTTTTTTTTTTGCTTCTGGGGCTCATCTTCATCTGCTACAAAACCCTTTGTGCTCCTCCCATCTTCCCTTCAAAAATTAAGAGGTTTTAGCCATGCAGCTCCCAAGACTCTTTTCCTATATATAAAAGAAAAAAAATATAATTGTTTCTTATGTTACAGTGTGAATGGTTCTCAGAGAAACTGTCTGTATGAATAAGTATAAAATTGGGTGTTTAAAAGTTTACTTTTGATAGTTCTAAACAGAGCAAACTGGAAAACAAATCCAGGTTAGTTTCCCACTTCACAAATGCCCCTTTTTCATTATTTTTGAGATGAGCTGAAGGGTTAAGAGTGTTGGTGGTATGGATTATGTCTGCTGGGTATTGGGGTTTGCTTTTTAATGTTCAGGTGCAGCTGTTTGTCAGTGATTCCACTTTTGTGACATCAGTGGTACCAAAAGGCTCATTATTTGTTTGGTCTGCTGGCAAAACTGACAACTTGGAATAATCCACTAAGTTTGTCTCACAACCATCTTAATGAAGTGTTTTTTCATGGAGTAGGTGAAGGTCAGATGTTCCTTCCTGGAATGTTTGTGAGCTTTTGCACCTGTAAGAAAATGCTTTCTCCATAACAGCAGGTGAGTCTTTCTGCACACCTGGTGTCTTGGGTTGAGCTGGCAAATTGCCAACTGCCCAAGAACAGAGAAAAAGGGTTCCTCCCCCCTCAACCAGCCAAGAGAAAAAGAAGAGGGAGAGGAAAAGAAAAACTTCTAAACCAGGTTTATGCTGAAACTAACTACATGTATTTATACAGAAAAGAGAAAATTAAGAGAAAACTACAATATAATACACACACTTGCACAAGTTATGTATAACTTGAAATAACTTCTCACTCTCCAGTTAATACAAAGTGTATTACTCTAGATTCATAAGCACTCCAAAAGACACCTAGCAAGAAACAGAGTAACAACAAAATGTTTTTACTTCCCTGAACTCAAACAAAATGCAAGAAGCAGCAGCTGAAGCAGGGCCTAGCACATTAGGAGAGCTGCAAGACGTTCTCCTCCTAGTTCAGCCATGATGGAACAGAACTAACACCTCCCACTGCTGCCCCATATCTTAAGTTTGCATCATCTGGTATGAAATACTTCCTTGGTTACCCAGTCAGGTGAGAGCTGTCTTTACCAATCCACATAGATTCTCTGAGCCTGGTCTTCTGAGGCCTAGCTAAAACCACTACACCTGGTGCCAGTTTTACCTTAGGAAAGCTCTTTGCCCCTTGGACCAGCTTCCCTGTGGTGCTTGGGAGGCATCTCTTGGTTGGTTTGGTCCAGAAGAATTCTGTGTATCTCCTTCAAGCTTTGTGTGCTCATTACAGAGGAGATTCATAACCCTCTCACATGTCTGCTCTTTCTCCTACAGCTGAGAGGTGCATTCCTGGGGAGGGAAGGACAAAAGAAAGGAACATTTAAAATCCTAAAACACCCTAAATGCCTGGCAGTTACACAGAGACATGTATAATTCATATTGTCTATTTAGAAACTCAATAAAACTCTTTCATTTCTCAGTGATCCAGAGGAACAGCTTGTTCTGTAAAAGGCACTTTCTAACTATAGACAGGTATCAATTCCTTTATTGACTGCATCGATTCCTTCCTCTGCTGATGCATCTGCTGCCCTGCACCTCCTGCTGAGCTCACTCTGACCTGTAACTCCTCCTCTGTGCTGGAGAGGGTGAAGAAAACTTGGGTTTTCCCAACGTTGTCAGAGCACAACCACTGCTTGGAAACCACCAGTTGTTCCTATCATCCTAGAAATTCCCTGATTTCTGTTCACTTAATCAGCACACCACTCCATGTTCTGTTTTTCTCACCATGAGGATGAAGGCAGTCACTCTATATGCTCCCCAGTGTCATTGCTGTCTCTGGCCACAAAGTTCATTTGTTCTAAGCTTGATGTCTCTGTGGTGCCCTGTCCCACACTGGGATGAACCTCAGGCTCCCCCTGCCCAGGAATCATTTGCCAAAACTGCTAATGAGATAAAGCAGCTGAGAGGAACTCAAGTGCAGGTGAATTCCACCCTTGAATTGCTCCTTAGGGGAGTGGGTGGAGTGAGTGGAAAGTCAGTGTTGGCTCTTTAAACTTTGTCTGGCAACTTTTTGTTTTAAAGGAATCCAGAGCTCTGAAGATACTTGTGAATCAGCCCAGCAGGAAGATCCAGCGCTGTGGCCTTAAGATGACACAGGAAATGAGCATTTCCTTGGCCAGAATATTCCCCTCCAGAGCTGTGCAATAGGGAGGGTGGGCAGGAATCCTAATGGAGAGGCAGCAAGTGAGTGAGTGAAGGGCTGCAGATAGATCAGATAAACATGATTTAATTAATATTAATGGTCTTGCTACAGCAGAGTTCTACCTGTTGTAGAACAGCAAATGCTAGAGCTGGTAGAGGTGCTGGTGTCTTCCTTGTGGGACAAGCCCAGCTATAACAATTATCTTCAGTGCTTTGAAGTGGATCCTGAGTGAGATGGGAGGGAAATTCTGGCCCCTGTTCCATCCAAGCACTTCTCCCACACAGACCTGACCTCCCACCTCACTGTTTCAAACAAGTGCTCACTCTTGCTGAGCATCAGGAGTTTTAACAGCAACAAGCACCAACAGTTTCAGCTGTTTTTCAAAATACACCTTTGGCACGTGGTATTTTCCCCCCTTCCCAGGGCAGCTTTTTAATTAAAGTTGGAAGGAACTCTGCATGGAGAGAAGGTGCAGACCCAGAGGACCAATATGAAACACAGCAAGCTATTCTTTGGAAAGGAAAGAGTTAAAAATCCAGGCTCAACAGGGCAAAGAAAGGTGGGGAAAAGGTAAAAAAAATCTTGATTGTGGAAAATGAGAAGCTGCTTAGCAGAGGAAGTGTGGATGTGTGATGTGAGGGCACAGCAGCTTTCTGTCCAGTTCTTGGGCTTCTTCCAAAGGGATTTGACTTCTGCAATCTGGAAAAGAAAGGTGACATGTTGTGAAGATGTATTCCCTCTGGGAATGCAGGTAAGATATCCTAGTGCTCCCATGTTCTCCAGGGCTGGGAGTTTGCAGTTGACAGGACTGCTGAGGGGCTGAGGGGATGGATAGGTATTTTCTTTTATCTTTAGCAAGACAAATCCTGAGAACTTGAGTTCTTGAAGTTCCTGTAAATCAATGGCAGGGATCTGGCTGGGAATAAATGGTTGGAAATGTGCTGTTCAGTGCTTTGCTGCCACACATCCCCCTTTGATCCAGCTGGGTCACTGAACCTCTGCCCCAGTGCAAGAGGGACAGCTTTGGAGAGATGGGATGTTCCACCATCACTGTCCTACCCTGCAGAGCTCTCCAGAACTGTGCTCTGGGAAAACATTCCCCCTGGAACAGCTCTGTGAACCTCTTCCAAGTCCTTCAGGACCTGCAGTGCAAACCAAGCCCTACCACAGCACTTCTGTGCCAGGCTTTGCTGGGTCTGGATGCACTGAAATATGGCCAAAATGAGCCATTGTTACAGCAGGGACAAAGGCACTGGGGTAAAAATCATGTTATTTCCTTGGGAAAGGAAAGAGTTCTATTTTTAATTATTTTTTTCCTTAATCTTTCCATTTCATTCTACCGATGTTTATAGTAGAAAGCACAATGCTTCTTGCTGTGATTGTTCTTTGTGTGACTGGGGTGTGGGTGGGTGCTCCTCAGCACATTGCCTGGGATCCAGATCCACAGAGATTATGCTGCAGGAAGTTCTAAAAAACCCCAACTTTATACAATTGCCCCCCTCATTCCCCCCGAAAATCCATAACCCAAACATAAACCTAGAAGACTGCCACAGTTCCCATGTGGGAATTTATTGTATCCTTTGGGATGAGTGAATGCTCAGAAGGACTTTTTGATCTGGACTTTACCAGCCTTGGGCCCTGTTCAAGAGTAGGTGGCCAGGAGAGAGGAGAGGGATTGCTCCCTTGGAAATCATTTCAAGCTGTGAAACCAGATTGGTTAAGGATAAAACAACTTCACAAGTACTTTATCAAGGATGTCCTGCTGCCTCAGCCCTTTGTGAAGTGCATTCATAGCCATATTTGCCCAAATCACAAATAATTCACCAAGTTATGATCTTTTCCATTCTTTTCCAGGGTGTCTGCAGAAGGAAACAGCAGAGCTGAGGGCTGTGTTGAGTGGGTGATGTCTGAAAGGGGCTCCTGGAGGTGAGTTCGGCTGGAATGTGACTCCCAGAGAAAGGGAAGCAGATTTTCAGCCTCTCTGTACCATTGTTGAGATACTCAGTTTCACTGAGGTTTTGATAAAACTTATTTTAAAAAACCCACCAAAATCTCACCACATCATGGAGACAACTTGGTTTGTGCAAGGTGCTTTGCTAAAGTAGACAAATTCTGCTGTGCAGCTTCTTTGGGTGGTTTTGTGTTCTGCTTTGAGAAACCTTCTGGAATCTCCCCCCAGGCTTTGCTCTTTTATCCTAATACTGGGCCATCCCAGAGTTCCTTTTGCCTGAGGAATTTACAGCTTTTTGGAGGCCTGTAGGAACTTTCTTTGTCAAACACAGCCTTGTGGGAAGTGTAGGGTGAGTGCTGGAAGGCCCTTGGTGTACCTGGACCATCCCCACATGGGTTTCCTGCCCCTTCAGCCCCCAGTGATGGCAGGGGATGCAAATTCCTTTGGGATGTGGCAACTGTGTGCTGAAGAGAGCAGTTCCATTTCTCAGAAACACCTTCCAGGGTGGATTTTCTTTCCATGTGGTGTTAACCTGAGTGTGCTGACAGGGACCCAGAGCTCAGCTGAGTGGCCTCATGGTTTGGAATTGCTGCCTCTGCTTTAGGGGGATGTGGGAACACAGTTCCTTCAGTGGGGCACAAAACTGAGCAGCTCTTTCCCAGTTCCTCCTCACACAAAGGTGTTCCCCTGGAGTTGTGTGGCTGGGTGGAAACTCCAGGCTGATTCTGGGCAACATGAGCTGCCTGTCAGTGGGAAGGGG
The DNA here is from genome assembly GCA_013396695.1 of Sakesphorus luctuosus. Taxonomy (NCBI): domain Eukaryota; kingdom Metazoa; phylum Chordata; class Aves; order Passeriformes; family Thamnophilidae; genus Sakesphorus; species Sakesphorus luctuosus. Next base: position 275,523 of record VWZD01001544.1, on the reverse strand, counting down.
AGGAAAGGGAGGAAAGGTTGCTGTGTGAACAGCAGGGCCTGGCAGGCAGTTCCCAGGGGCAGGAACAAGCTGGAGCAGGCACAGGTACCCAGGCAGTCCAGGGCCACAGGCAAACTCAGCCTCATCTTGCTGGGCCTGAATTAAATCAGCACCAACAGAGCAGGAGGAGGAGGAAGAAGGTTCCAGCCAGGAATAATCTATGAATCTCCTCAACAGGCAAGGGATAAAGGACATTTTCACTGAGGACATGAAATGAGTAGGGATTTAAAGGAAAGAATGGTGTCTTTGGGTTTGTTTTTTTGTCTTCAAAGTGGCCAACTCTGCAAATGTTTTCTGGGGTTTATTTTAAGTCTTGGTTCATATCTCAGTTCTCACACTCTACCTCGGGAAGTGTCACAGCTTTGCAGTATCACAAACTTTATAAGCCCATTGGTGGGTGTTTCTGATTAGTGGCTGTCCTGCAGTGACAGGATAAGCAGGCCCTGAGTGCCACATCCCATGCTTTGAGCCCCTGGATGGTGCCCTTGGCAATTCCAGTCCCTCAGGGATGAAGGTGTTGTTGGCCTGAGCTCCCCAGAGCAGAATTGAATCACAAAGAGACACACAAAAATCTGATTCTTTGTTTGCTTTTCCTACTTATCACAGATGTAATTTGTGTGTCTTTATTCGTTTTAGGAACCATGGGCTGGTGTGAAACACAGAGTGAGTGAAGAGCAGCCTTTGCTGAGAACCAGGTACCTCTGGGTGTGGAAAGCTGTGTCTGATCCCTCTGAATAATGTTTGGAACAACCCATTCTCCTGGAAACCACCATGTGCTTGCTGGCTGTGCTGGGAGTGGTCACTGCTGGTTGGTAATCTGCCTAATCCTCTGCCCTTCTTCCTGTAACCTGCCTAATCCTCTGCCCTTCTTCCTGTAACCTGCCTAACTATTGTCAGTAATCAGCTTTGGCTGCTAAGCCCTAACTATTATAGCAGGGCAGGCAGACTTGTGTTCAGTCCTGTTGACAACTGGATTTTGCTGCACTGTGTTTGTGCTCATGAAATTAAATATTAAATAATTACCAGAAAACAGCAGCATTTCTTGCCTGGTAACATCTGCCTTCCCCCAGCCCACTGCTGGGGCTTTAATAGCAAGTAAGGACAGGACTTTTTTCTGATAGTATTTGTAAGTCTTAGTTCTGATCTGCCATTCCTCAAATACCTGAAATTCCTGTTGAAGAAAGAAGCAATTTTGAGTTTTGCTGGAGTATGCAAAGGCTTTTCTTTTTTTTTTTTTTATTCAAAATATTATACAACCAGAGATGTAATTCTGTAATTCCACTGAGAGGTGAGGAAGGTCTTTTGTTATTCCCTTCATCTGGGGCAGCTGTGAAAGATAATGATGTAATGCTTTTTTCCTCAGAGGAAGAGAGAACCTTCTGCTTGATGTTGTGATAATTATGCACACGAGGAGATGGTTTCTAGAGGAAACAGTATTTTAAATATTAAAAATGCTTGAAAAGCACAGTACCCAAAGCTTCTGCCTTCTTATTTCAAAAGTAAATATATAGAATTATTACCTAGAAACACTCCTCTTGCACTTTGAATTTACTGCTTAATACTTCAGTCCACATGCAAAGTTATCCCCTTCTTCCCACGTGGTATTTTAATCCTTTTTTTCAGATACACCTTTCTCATTTTCTTTGCAAATTTTGGAACATGTTTCTACTTTTGTGCTGTGGCCATTAATTAAAATATTAAAGACAGAATATTCAATAATCTGTGAGAAACTTTCCTATTCCTCTCCCTCCTGCAGCTGCCCTGAGAGCACAACCCTTCAGCACTTCTCCTTTAATGAGCTTCTTACCTCAAAATGCTCCTATTATGCCATTTGTGAAGCAAAAAAAGATTTGTTATTTCCCCTCCATGTTAATTGCATCAAACTGTTTTGAGTTCTGACCAAGTCTCACATCTCCAATTCTTTTTCCTACTCTTCACTTTGGGAATTTGCCAAAATCTTTCACCTGGATTTGGAGTTTCATGTTGAAGTTATTGGTCCTTTTCTTTAAATACAGTGATTTTCTTTCAGTGCTGTCACCCCATTAGTGCTTCTGGTCTGTCTGCTCGTGCCTCTTCTTTGTTGGGAATGTTTTTTACTTTGCTTCCTGAGGTTTAATTCACCCTGACCTGCCTGTCTCCATTTCTATTTTGTCATCTCTGAGTTTTCTTGGCTTTCTTTCCTTTCCAATTCCTTACTGGAATGTTTATCCCTTTATGTTTATAATGCAATTTCTGAAGAGGCTTTTTCTGGACTTAAATCTCATTATCCTCCCACTTGGAAAAGCTCATTTCCATAAGTGGTTCCTTTAATCTCCCCAAGTCTGATCTCCCATATCTTTCCCAAATTAAAGAATCCTGGTGGATATTGTCGTGTGAAAACTAAACTGCCTTCCTGTATGAAACCCCATTTGTGTTTGATCATCCTCTTTGCCTCTTCCAGCCACATATTCCCTGTGGGGATGGGAGGAGCAGGACCCCAGGCAGCACTCAGGATGGAATTGTGCTTGTTCCCCAATTGTATAGTTTGGGAATTTATTTTCCCCTCACAGGCACTGATGAAAACTGACCTGTATCTGTTCTTCCATCAGGCTGGAAACGCAGGAAAACCATCTCCACTGGCTCTCCTTAGTCCACATGATCCTCCCTGACCTCTGCAGAAATGCTAAAAGAAGTTGAGGCTTGAGCAACAAAAGCTCTACTGCCCCTCCCTTGTATATCATATTTATCAGTGTTCATTAACTCTTTTATTATTACATTTAATATGTAAAAATTCAGTGGAAAAACTCCATCTAAATTATACAAACCTCCTCCTAAAACTTTAAAAAGCATTGGGTTTGCTTCCAGTTCAAAGGAATTCCAGTAGGACTTTTATTCCCTATTTTAATAGTTCAACAATTACATGTATAACGATTAAATATCTGACAATTAAGTGCTCTCATATCTTAGAGACACATTTGATTTTTTTTTTCTGATTTGAAATCTCTTCAAATAATCCAAGAAAAACCATAATGCAGAGCTCCTCTGCCTTCTTTTGGAAGAGGGTTTGATTTCCTAAAGAGACAAGTCCCAGTAACATGTGATTATTAATTGGACAACTCTCCAGAATTACAGAAAACTGACAAAACCCACAAGTTTGGATTGTGTGGCTCCAAGTATAACCAGACATTGTAAACTGTGATTTCCTTGTAAAGTGATCATCAATATTTTAATTAATTAATTATTATTTAATATTTAAGTTTTAAAACCATTTCAAGTTCACATAAGTTATTTTCACATTTAAAAAATAAATAAAAGCAAGGATGTTTAAAACCCTTTCAGACACTGAGAAGCTGAGTAACAAATTGAGGAGGAAGGAACAGTAACAGGTTTTATGGGCATGTGAAGCTTCCCAGCACAGAGTAGGACAGGTTAGCAAGGAGGTCAGTCCTGGGAGGAGAAGGTACTGCTGATAGAAGGGAAAAACCAACCCCCAGAGCTTTTATTTCCATTTGTTGTGAAGTCCTGAGTAACCAGAGGTGCTGCAGCACAGCTTGACACAACTACAGTCCCCTGAGTCTCCCTTACAGGGGGATAATGGCATTTCCAGCTCCTTCCCAGCACATGGAAAGGGCTGGGTGAGCCCTCAGTGCCCCCACAGCACACAAAGTGTTGGGATCAAACAGTGGCTGCAGCTCTTTTTCAGAACAGAGGTGCAGTAATGTCACAGAAGATAAAAATAAAGAAGTTTAATATAAAAGTAAATTATTTTCTTGGTGGCAACCAGTAACTTGAGCTTTCTTACTGGAAAACAGACAGAATTTCTGCACTGGGAGGACTCTGAAGCTAAGAAGTAAAAATTCACAGACTTTGGTGTCAGTAGCAAAGCACCAAGTTTTCCTCTGGTGTCTCTTTCTCTTTCAGCCATGGAAGAGGTTCCTGAACCCCAGGACATCTGTCAGTCAGGATCTTCATCACTGGGCTGCTCCTCAGAGTCATCACTTTCATATTCCTCATCCTCATACTGGAAGGCACCCTCAGCTTCAGGGTCAGACTGACCCTCCTCCTCCTGGGACTGCTCAGACCGAGAGCTGGGGCCGGACTGACCATCCTCCTCCTCCTCCTCCTCCTGGGAATGGCCAAGTGATGGGCCTGCCTTTGCTTCCTCCTCCTCCTGGGAATGGCCAAGTGATGGGCCTGCCTTTGCTTCCTCCTCCTCCTGGGAATGGCCAAGGGACAGCGCTGCCTTTGCTTCCTCCTCCTCCTCCTCACTGTGCAGGCTGGGCCCAGGCTCAGGAGCACAAGGGCTGGCTCTGGGCTCTTCCTCATCCTCCAGCTCCCTGGAATGCTCATCTGGGGTGGAGGTTCTCACACCTTTTCCCTCTTCCTCCTCCTCCTCCTCCCAGGACTGCTCAGAGTGGGGACTGTCCTCAGCTGCTTCCTCCTCCAGGGGTTTCCTGTCCCTCACTCGGATCTCAATGACTCTGAAAAGACAATTTGCAGGTGAGATTCTGTTTTCTGGGAAGGTTCTCTCCAGCAGATTTAAAGCACCTTCATGTAATCCAGGACAAATCCTGGTGCATGGAACTGGGGAAGGAAAAGGCAAAGGGGGCACCAGAACGTCTTTTCATGCCAGAAAGTAACTCAAAAGTATTGCTTATATAGTCCCATTTTTTAATTTCTGCTTCCTTTTATGTCATAACACTTAATGGATATTGTAAGCTGTTCTTATAAGGCTTATTTAAAAAATTTAAAATTTAAAGGTAATGAAGAATTGAGTGACTGACTTGCAAGGGGCCAGAATTTTTAGTGAAAGGAACAAATAACATGTTTTTCTTAATTTTTCTTTGAATTGCATTACATAACCAATGCTCTCCTCTGTTTTATGAAATAATATTTAATTCAGGTAAAACAATAAAAAATACATACTAGCACCAACATTAGTAAAGCAAACCACATAGTCCATTAGTTCCCTGGGAAATACTACAAAGAATTAAAAACCCCCCAGATTTACACACCAAAAAATGCTTTCTAATTAGATATGTAGTGGGTTAAAAAAAGCCTTCAGTAGTCTCTACCTTTCTCTAGCATCAGTGGAGATAAAATCCTCAGCAGTGGAGCACTGGAGCACTACAGTTGTTTGTCCTTTCTCTGACACAAACTCTGGGCTTATCCCCAGAGCTCTCAGTCTGTTGGAATAACGTTTTTCTGCAGCTATTCTGGCATTTTTCTGTAGGAAAAGCACAGTGATTACATGTTACCCAATGCACTGAATGCCTGTCTTTGGGTGCTGTTATGGGTGTTAATCCTGTGTTTCATTCTTGCAGCTGACAAGGGGGTTGTTGCTCACTGCTGTGAGGATGGCAGAGCAATGCTGGGGAAGGTTTTACACCAGAGCTGCCTCCTCTGCACTGGCAGTTTTGGAGGGTGTTCAGAGTCACTCATGTTGTAACTGGACTGGACACACATTTACAATGCTTAGACACAAAAATGAGTAACATTTATGGAGCAACAGAGGTTAAAATATCTGGAAAGTGTTTCTCAAGTATCTGCTACAAATGTTGGACTGCAAATGCCTTACTCGGTATCTGAAGTTAAGACTGAGCAGAAATACAAAAACAGGCAACCTGAGTGACTCTTTCAAAGAGCAGTGGCCTTTGTTTTACTCTTTCTTCCATTTCCTGCAACTCTTGCAAGTATTCCTGCCTCCTCTGCTTCTCACTGTTCCTGAGGGAAGCAGAGTACAAGAGAGATTATTAGTCATTTATAATGCAACAAGGGACTTTCTACAGCAGTGAAATTGCTCGTAACAAACTACATATTGTCCTGCTTAAAGACACATAAAAGTAACTGTTGAACAAACCCATCTCTGAAGTTGTCACTTTGGCTAAGCAGAGACAGGTCCTGGCCACTGAGGTTAAACAGAGGCTGAGTTTGGATTCTTGGGGGGTTTGGGGACTTTAAAAAAAAAAGGATACCTGGGGTTTTTTAAAGGCTGATTTCATACAGATCTTCCAGTTGCTCTAAGCAAAATTAGACAGAATACACCACAGGAAATGAACAGCATTGAATGAAAATCAGTACTTCTCAAGTGTGATGATGAGAGTCTTTAGCAGCTGATCTCCCATGTTCTGGATCACAGAACACTTTTCCTGGCCTAGTCAACAGAGCAAGATGTTGATTCATCACTGAAATGATCTGTTGGATCACAGCAAGCCCTGGATAATCCAGGTGGGATGAGGTGTAATCCTGTGTGACAGACACCTCACTAGGTCAGACACTTCGGGGCAAGGATGAGCTCAAGGGGGAATTTTACCCTCCTGCCTCTCTCCCTGACCATCTCTGGGTTCCTGTGACGTGGCTGTGCACAAAGGCAAGTTACTGACCATTCTGGGGACTGGAGTTCCTTGTTCCTTGCTGCAAAGAGCTCTTACCCCAAGGGACTCCTCACCCAGCTGTGCTGGAATGAGCATTAGCAGGTTAAGCAGCCTCAGCACCAGGGAAATAATCCTGCTGTGTGATGGCACCATTTCTGTGCAGACAAGAATTAAACAGGAGTGTTTTACAGAACTCCTGGAACCTGATTGAGCCAAACACTGCAGTGTGAATTTTGCTGTTGAATGAGCTCAAATCAAATCTGCCAACACACCCACTGTCTCTTTAACTCCCCACCTACTCTGACTCCAGTTGTTTTCTGCTTCTGTCCCAGAGTCAGCAGCGCATCTGCCCAAGGACACATACATTGTGAAGCTCCTGTTATTGACACAATTCCTGGTCACTGGAAGTTGGGATTCCCAGCTGCTGCCCAAGAATCCTGCCCAGGCATGAAGCAAAGGGGGCAGAGCAGTCAGTGCCTCTCACTGCCTCACTTTAATCTGCTGATTCTCCTGCAGTGCCATCGTGCCAGGCCACATCACAAACCTCACTAAAGACTCTCAAACAGGACTCATTTTTTCTAGGATTACAAAGTGCAAGAAGCAGAAATGGGTAAAATAACCCCAGACACAAGGTCAGGCAGCAGTTCTGGAGTTAGATCTGTGTCAGAGCTGGAGCCCTCTGCAGTGCCAGCTCCCAGCACTGGTGTTTCCCCTGTGTGCTGCTTTCCTCAGTCATTCTGTACTGTATCTCTCCCACAGGGAACTTTGGATCCTGTTCCTCCCAAACACCAGCAGCTTCCTGGGCAGCTGCAGTTATGGCTGTGAAGTTAAAATAATATCCCTGCTCCAGGTTTCCCTCTTCAGTGGCACCTGCTGGGACAAAGGAATGACTTGTGAAACGTTCACTGGACCAGTGTGGCAACCCCAGAGCAGAATCCAGCTGTGCAAGGACAGTCTGTAACCACACCATTCCTTTTCCTCTGAATTCTTATAAACTTTTCCTCTTTAGCTGATTGGTCACTTCAGGAAACACAGGAGTCCCCTGTTAGCTAAGGTGGAATATATATCCCTACATTCTCTATTTCTATATATATGTTCTGATTTCAGTATAGATTGGCAATGATTTCCCAGCTGAAACACCAAATGTGATCGTTTCCACTGTCTGCTTGCACAGTGTTGAATTTACCACCTGTAACTGTGGTCATTTAGACAACTTTTTACACATTGTATGTTTAACATACAATGCAATCCTGAACCCTCCCACTGCTGTTGTTGAGTGAGAGGTTCTGGATTCAGGGGAATGCAACAAAATACCTGAATGTTTTTAATTTGGATTTAGACATCTGAGCTAGGCTCTGATGTGGGTCATTGGCCTCAGCCCGAGCCAGCACCATTTTCTGGAATTTTTTCATTCTCTGTTTCTGCTTTGTTCTGTTCCTTTTTTGTTGTTCTTCCAGCTTTCTCTTTTCCTCAAGTGAATTCCTGGTAGGGAAAATAAACTAAGGCTGAATTCATGTTAGCCCAAAAGCACCACTTCAAAGGAAGCTTTAGCAAAGATGATTCCAAGGAGGAAAACAGGTTTGCCATGAGACAACACAAGGTATGTGCCATTTTAAGGGATTCAGGATATTCTGGGAAACAGCAGTCATTTGTCCCTTTCCAAGGGACACTGAGAAATACACACTACTGTTTCCTCAATAATTATAAATTTAAAGTATTTTAAGTTTTATATTATTTTAAATTTTATATTATAATTAAGCCCTTATATTAACTGATTAAGTCCTATATTCATTGCATGGAAGAATTAACCACATGTCTAGAAAAAGGAAAACCTACTTTTGAAGTATATATAAAGTAGAGCATCTCTAAGAAGTCACCTTAAGGCCTGTAGCCGTCGTCTTGTGGATTCTGTGTTTTTGGGAGACTTGGATTTTCCAGATCCCAGGAGATGGGCACTTGCACCTGAATGTCTCCCTTGGGGTTTCCGTCTCGGAGAGGCAAACGGCCACCGTGTTTCCTTCAGCTTCTCCTCATCCTCCTGGATGTCCTTCAGAATCTTGCCCCTGTTGGAGGGGATGTATGAGGTGAGAAGGTTGAAAGGCTCACACACTGTGAGGTCCTTCACTTTTTTCTGCTGCAGGAGCCGTTTCTGGAACCTCTCATATAACCTTTCAAAATCCGGAACGCTCGAGTTGATCCTGGGTCTGTGTTCTGGTGGCTTTGGTTCTGTGCTCTTGGGTTTCTTGTTTTTGTTGGTCTCTTTTAAGGCCAGTCTGCTGTTGGGCACGGAGGCATTACGCAGCAGCTCCTCTGCCCTCATCCTGATCCTGATTTCTCTGTAGAGCTCCTCCTCCTTTAGCCTCTCCTGGAAGTCTGGACTATACACACACTTTGGAACCGGTTTTGCCCTGAACACTTTGGTTGGATTTCCAGGTGTGGAAAGGTCTCTCAGCTGCATTTTCCTCATTTCGCTCCTTTGTCTCTCTCGCTCAATGAACTTAAAGGGCTTCTGGGAAGCCAAGAGCCTGAGTTTGCTCCTCTCCCTCACAGACCTCCTGCGCTCCTCGTTGCGCTGCACGATGTCGTGGTAGAGCGGCAGGAAGATGGCAGCGGGCACCGGGTTGGCTCGGAACTTCTTCTGGCACTCTGCTTCTTCCTCCAGTTGCTTTTTCAGTAAGTGATTCTCCAGTTCAATCTGGGACTTGGATTTAACGTTCTGCTCCTTTCTCTGAGCTTCTCTGATGGTCATCTGGAAAGGCTTGGGCACGGTGACTTTGGGTGACCAGCCCTTGTGTTTGTTCCGTGCCTTCCTGCGGGCCGGGGGGCTGGGGGGACTCTCTGGCAGGCGAGAGATGTAATCCTCCACGGAGAACCCATCCCACATCTTCTGGATCTGCTGCTTAGCAAAGGAGGAGGAGGATCTGGGTTCACTCCCATTTTCTTCAAGTGCTAATTCCCCATCAGACACATCGGATACACTTGAGGGGTCTAAGGGGTCGCTTAAGTCGGAGTCTGAAAAGGATTTGGGCCAGTCTAGAGGCTGATACGAGCTCTTGTCCCAAGTTGGCCTTGGAAAAAGAGGGGAAAAAACCTTGGTTTGAGCCAGTCCAGCACTGATGCAAAGTGATTTTCACCTTAAGGAACCATCACTAGAATTAAAAATGGCTGTGGCTGAGGGGGAAGAGAAGGGAAAGAGCAGCACACTGGGCACTCACACCACATCCTACTTTTAGTCAGCACTTCCCAGGGAAAGGCCCTGTGCTTCCCTAAACACACTGCCCAGTCCCAGCTGCACATCCACCTCGAAACCTCACAGACTGTTAGAGCTGAGGAACATTTTTGTTATTAAAACTGGCTGTTCTCTGATTATCTGCTTATAGGAGGCAGGGAGAGGAACACTTTCCAGCCTTAGAAACACACCCTGCTGCTTCACAGCTGCCTGCAAAGCATTCGGGAGTCTTTAGGTTAAAAAGTGTCCCTCAACTTACCTACAACACTTTGGAGAGGTGTCCTTTCTCCTGTCCAAGGGTTGTGCTCCCTTTAAATAGAGCTTGCTCCGATACATACTTTCCAGTTTTTTCATGGTCTCCAGGTGGGCATTCTTCAGCTCTTCCAGCTTCAAGTAATACTCCTGATTTGAATTGCATATTTTGGAGAAGTCTATCCACTTGTCACAGTCTCCATTTAGAGGGGGGGTCTGCACCCTGTTGGTATTGGAATCCAAATCAAAGCCATCCTAGAAGAGATGTTTGTCAAATTTTCTGACTGTTAGAAGAAAGGGAAACAAGGTTCTTAATGTTGCCTTATGCTAATTTAGTCTAATGAATGATACAGGAACACCAAATAGAGTTAACCTGTAATCAAATGTTACTTGCAGAGCTACATGGAATAATCTTACTGCATATTAATTGATATATCCTGGGGGTCCTATTTAAAGCCTGTAAAATTTCTCAAGTCTGCCCTGTAATCAATATATTTGTAACAAGAATTATGATCAAAAGGATTTACCAAAAGAAAAAATGTGACTGTTTTGTAAACTGGAGTTTTAACTTGATTACTCTGCAGCTCTAAAAATGCCTTTATTTAAAAGCAAACATAACCACAACAGAACCTTCTCTGCCTCCAATTTCCATAGGAATTTTAAAAATAAGTCATTAGAGATCTGGTGTATAAAAGTTGTTTCCCTTTTTCAGAACTTCCTGTGAAATGACAGGGATTCTGCACAGTTTGCAGTTCCAGTACTGTTGGGCAGTTGGCAGCTTTGTGCAGGTAATATTCTTTAAATATTTTTAAAGCTTATACAAGTCAGGGAAGTCACCAGAGCCAGGTTACTCTGCATTACAAAGGCTTCATTTTGTTCTTTTTAACCACCGTGTTTTTTAAAAAAACCACGAGGCAGTTTCTTTACCCCCGAAAGATTAGAATACAGCTTTTCCACACGGAGCTATTTTAATAAGCTTTGACATTGCAACAAGCAGTCCTACAGGTTTTCACTGCAGAAATCTCTTAACTACCGTGGAAAACACGCGTGGCCCGATGCCACGCAGGGCCAATTTAAAGGGTGTCCATCCCGCCCTCTCGCATCCTGCCAAGGCTGTGCGAACCCCCGGGGAACTCCAGCCTTTCCCTGCGCTCGGCCCCGCAAGCTGCTTAAGGGATTGGCGCAGGGCAGGACCATCTGCCGGGCCCTCCCGTGCTGTGCCCCGCGCTGTGCCCCGCTCCGCACCCCGGGCCGGCTCAGCCCAGCCCCGCCGTGCGCGGTACCTGCGCGGGGGGCGGCGGGCCCCGCTCGAACAGCGCTGCGGGCGCCCTGGTGCGCGGGTCCAGCGGCGTGCGCAGGCAGGAGGCGGCCAGGCGGGCGGCGCGGTGGGCATCCTCCATCCCGGCCGGGAGCGCAGGGAGAAGGGGAACGGAGGGAAGGCAGGGAGGGAGGGAGGGAGGCGGTCCCGCTCCGCCCCCGCGGAGCGTTATAACCGCCCTGCCCCGAGCCCGCCCCGCTCCGGCGCTGCCCCGCCGCTGCCTGCCCGCAGCGGAGGCGCTGGAGCCTGCGGAGCAGCCGGATCCATCGGGACCGGATCCCCGCCCCGCGTGTGCAGGGCAGAGCCCTGGAGCCTGCGGTGCACCGGGATCCATCGGGACCGAGTCCCCGCCCCGCCTCTGCTGTGCTGCCCGTCCTCCTTTTTAGGGAACTTCCGTCAGTATTTTAATCGGAACTTGTATCGCTCTCTCCGGGACGAGTCCACGTTTGTTACACCCTTGAGTTACTAAAGCTTTTTCTGTCTTGAAGTTTGTATTTCAGGTAAGCAGTTACAGGATAAGTAAGGCTAGACAGGGATAAGCAGGAATATTCTACTATTCTATCCTAAACTGGGATAAGCAGGAATATTCTTCCACTAGGAATTTTCTATCCTAAACTAGAATAAACAGCAATATTCTTCTGCAGGAATATTCTGCCCCAGAAATATTCCATTCTAAACTAGGATAAGCAGGAATATTCTTCCACTAGGAATATTCTATCCTAAACTAGGATAAGCAGCAATGTTCTTCTGCAGGAATATCTGCTCTAGGAATATTCTATCCTAAATTAGGATAAGCAGGAATATATTCTTTTGCAGAAATATTCTGCCCTAGGAATGTTTTATCTTAAACTAGGATAAGCAGGAATATTCCTCTGCAGGAATATTCTGCCCTAGGAGTATTCTATCCTAAACTAGGATACGCAGGAATATTCTGCCTCTGTAGAAACATATTATGATTGATAGACCTATTTATTGTAGTGAAATAACATACCTTTAATGTAAAGAAACAACCTACTTTTTATGTAAAGAAATATGAAATCACACACAGTCCTTGTTGTAATTCTTGTGGAGAACTGGAAGTTTGTGATAGTGGGGAATGAAAGCTTTAATCAAAGCAACCCCTGTGGGGTAAGGCATTGTTTGCAGTTTTCAACTGCCAATAGAGAATTCATGCTAAGCATTAATGCCTAAATCAACTGTCTATTTTATGTATTCTTATTTCAATTATTTTCCATGTTGTTCTTGGCAAGTCACAGAAAAGTATTTCAGCAATAGCAGGTCAGTAGCATGGTGGAAGATTCCTCAAAAGCTCCAGCTCCGACCAGTTGTGAATGGATGTGTGAGTTCAGCTCATGGAATGCTCTCCTTTAAACATAAAGAGGAATCAGGTTCTTTCAGCAGAGCAATAATGGAGATGGAAGAGGTAATTCAAAATGTCAGGCTAAGAATTAGAAGTTCCAAAAGTGTAATTTGCTTTATTATAGAACAGTGTGCTTTTTGACTTCTCAGCCAGTTTTGGGAAGAACAATTAATTTGGGGGGAGGGACAGGAAACCATTTGTAAAGGGCACCCTTTGTAGTATTTGGATCACATGATGGCAGCAGGAATCCCTGCCAGCTTCAGGAGACAGAACAGAGCAAGGAATGGGATAGTGCTCCCCAGTGCTCTCACTGCACAGACCCTCCTCGCCTCCAGCCTGGCCTCAGGAGGGGCAGTAACACCACTCCCTTGGGGGCAGCGTTAGGAGAAGCAGCTCTGAGCCAGCCAGAGTGCACCTCAGGAGAGCTCTCAGAACACAGCACTAGAGCTGAGGTGCTGTTAAACTTCCCAGAGCTAAGTGGGAGCATAGAAAAGCAAATGGAAGGATGTTTGTTTTATAAATCAGCAAGAAATAAAGTAAACACTTGGTAAGTTACTGTGTGTTTATTGACAAACAGCCTTTCTTTTTTGAAAACAGGAACTGTTAAGTTAACCTGATCCCAAGTACAGCAGCCTCAGTGGAGTTTAAGACAGTTCACACAGGCGCATTTGGTGAGGAAACCGTAGTCCAGGCTCCAGGGCAGGATCCCTTGGGCACAGTCCCCTCCTCCATCTCAGCTTACCCTCGAGTGTTCACCTGCAAAGAGTTCACAGTCAGGCATAAGAAATCACAGGATACATCACAATTACTTCTTTGCTTAAAGATCCTGGGGGTTTAGTGATTTTAATTCCTTGCTTTAAGGTGCAGTATTTATAAAGCATTTAATTTTGTTCCAACTGCCATTACTAAAAGGTCAAATGGTCTTAAGTAGCACAGAAACATAAACTACATAATAATTATGTTCTGAAGCACAGCAAGTTAATGACATGAACTATTCTGGTGCTTGTGGAGGAAGGATAAAACAAAACATGATGCCAACACTACTCACCACGTCATCGATCTTGAGAATGCTGCGCACGGTTTCTGTCGCCAGAGTCAGAGCACTCAAAGACACCAGCAGGGGCTGGACCACCAGCTCCTCCAGGATGTTGGAAATACCACCCTGTGAGAACAAGGAGCCCTTACTTTGTGCAATTCAAAACACAGATTTAGCACATATTCTATTAGTAGAGTCCTGAGGGCAGTCAGCTCCTAGATTATACAAGGCTTGTACTCTCTATCTGCACCAGGAGCATTACAGAACAATCTTCTCCACCCAAGCACTAACCTATGCTGTCAAAATTAGCCAAGAGAAAAGGTCAGCAGAGAAACTGAAAAGAAGCTGGGCTGTGGTGCTACTCCTAACCCATGAGCACCTTCCACTGGAGATCATACTGACTAGTGATTCTAAATGGATCTATTGTAGGTAGCTGAAATGCTTTGGTAGAGACACACGGGACATTTCTTGTCCTGTGGGTACAGCTTTTAATACCTGCTGTGATCAGTGCTCGGGGTGATCTGTTGGGAGAACAAGCTGTGATTTCTCTCAATGCTAATTTTAGGGAGACATGACCTTGCCCTCTCACTAGTCCAACCCTACAGCAAAGCCTTTTCCTTGTCAAACCCAGGTGTTCCAACTCCTCTTACCTTCCTGACATTAATGCCAGCTGTTTTCTCCCCTTGGGCATGTCTGTTCCTCAGCTCTGTCACTGTGGAGATGGGGTTGAGCCCGGCATTCTCGGCCAGGGTGGAGGGGATGACCTCCAGGGCGTCCCCGTAGGCGCGCACGCAGTAGGAGTCCATGCCCTTGAGGGTTCGGGCGTACTCGTTGAGGCGAAGCGCCAGCTCGATCTCTGGGGCTCCACCCCCTGCAATCAGAGCTCTGGGCACAGAGAACACCAAACCTCACCTCACACAGCTGCACAAACAGTCAGGCTTTGTCTGTCATTAATACGCTGCATGAACCAGAGGTGTTACCTTTTCTTAACTAAGCATCTGATGACACACAGGGCGTCGTGGATGGAGCGCTCGGCCTCCTCCAGGACAAGCTTGTTGGATCCACGGACCACGATGCTCACGGTTTTTCCAGGGTTTGTGCAGCCTGTAATCTACAACAAAAAACCAAATACTAAGACTAGGGGGAAAAAATACATTCTGGACAAAAAGACCCTTGCACTGGTGTTTTCAAGTTCTGTCATAGCACTGATGTCTGGCCAAGCAAAACCACAGCACTTCTCAAGTTAATGCTGCTCAGAACTTTGAAGTAGGTATTTAAATGTAATAAATTCAGGAGTAAAAACCATTAAAGTTAGCAATTATTACTAAAACAACTGGCAGAGGTTAAGATGGTACTACCATTTTGTCCCTCACTCACCTTTACTAGTTTCCCAGAACCGTTCAGGTTGACCTCCTCTGCCAGCTCAGCAGAGCCCAGCATGTCAGGGGTGAACTGGTCAATGTGAGCCACAGGCTTAGTTCCAATGGTCTGAAAAAATAATGGGAAAAAAATTAATCCACAAGCTGAATGCAGAGTCAGCAAGTATCCTGCATGTTGTTCTTCTGCTTATTACAGCAAAATGCAGTCAGGAGTGTGGCTTTTACATCCATCCTGAATCCTTCTGGAAGTGGGACTGCTCAAGAGAATAGGAATGGTTTTCAGGGAAATGTGTGCTCTTGGATTACAGTCAAAACATGAAACTTGGGAAAGTGTCATAACAAACTGGCCCTGGCTGGGCAGTTAGGTCTGAGGTGGATTTTAAACAGTGATGCTACTCTAACAGCCACTTACATTCTATAATGCACTTTACCTTACATATAAACTCAATGTCTTCTCTTTCAATGTCTTTAACCACCATGATCTTAACTTTGTTCAGAAAATGGAGGGCCAGGTCACTGAGAGCATCCCTGGAAAGGAGAGGGAAGGAGTCAGGCCACAGTGCTCAAATCCTTCACAGTACAGAGTAAGGATGTCAGGAAACTCAGAATACAATGATAGTGGCTTTCTAAAAGTATAGTCACTGTTTTCCAGCTTTCCCAAACAATTCCAGTTGCTCCCTGAAGCACAGACACTTGCTACGAACACACCTGAGAATAGACTTCTGAATGAGCAGCACATTGCAGCCAGCCTTCTTTATCTGCTTGACCAGGTTCAGGATATAGGCCCTCTCCTCACGCAGCACTCTGTCCATTTGAGCATAATCAGAAACAACAATCTGGTTGTCCATCTATTCAAGAGCAGAAAATAAAAAGAAGAGCAAACATGAGCAACTGCTGACTTCTAAGGAAGTGTCAAAACGTTCCATGATCTTTAACTTAGGACCCTGTGATTCAAAGCCAATGAGCAAGACACTAAAATACATCTTAATAGAGATAGTTCAGCATTTATCATAATTTTAAACATTTCTGGCTTTACTACCAACTCTAAGTTTTTTCAAGGGTCCTGAGTATCTATGCATTACTCAGCAGACCTTCACTCTGAGCTGTGGCACGGAGCTGATATCAGAGAATTGTAAAAAATCTGTGCTATCATTACATTTGCATCTCCCAAGTCCTAGAGCATGAGGTTCTAGTCCCAGTGTGACTTACATCTGTCTTTGGAGCAGACAAGCAGAACTGGATGAGGCCAATTTTGGCTTTTTCCACTCTGGTTACACCAGTATTTGCCACTTTCTGAGTCAGGACAAGTCCTTCAACCAGTTCACAATCATCAATTGTGCCTCTGGAAACAAACACAGTGCATGAGTGCAGCACTCTGGGAAGTGGATTTCACAGAAACAAAATTTATCTAATTACAAGTAATTTCTTACCCCAACTTCTTAACAATTTTAATATCTCTGAGGTCCACACTGTTGGCTGTGCTGGGGTCAATCACCTTCATCACTGCATCCACACTCATTGGAGAAAGCAGACTAGAGTACTGGCACACAACCTAAGGGATTTAATAACAAAGGGAGATTTAACACTCAAACAGCAATTTCCAAACAATACTGTTGTTGTATTTCAGGGTTTGGCTTGGGAATTTTGAATCAAAGCTTGTTGTCCCCTCCAAGCCATTTTCTTAATGGCTGCTGCACAGCTGGTGGGGCAACAGAACACAACTGAATTTCTCTTAGAAGAATCTAAAGGAAGGCTCTTGGGCCTGGATTTACAGAGTGCAGGGTGTTGTCAGGAACTGGGGAGCAGCTGGAAGGCCTGGCCTGGCTGCTGTACCTTTGAGTTCAGCGAGGTCGTGGCACTGTTGAGCAGAGTCTCCCTGTCACTGAGCTCCACTGGCTGTGCCATGTTGGTCAGCACCTCAATGCCCTTTTCCAGAGCTTTCTGGAATGACTCCGAAATGATGGTGGGGTGAATTCCTGGGTGGACATAAAAAAGGTTGTTGGGCAGTTCACGCTTACAAAGCAATGCTTTTTGCTTTATTCTTCACTTCCTTTTTCCATTTTAAAACTCAAGAAACCCAGGTCAGAATAAATTGAAGGCATTTCAGCAACATGTTCTTCAGGGGGGTGTGGCCTCCCTTAATTACTTTCCACTGTTAAAACTGAGGGAAAAGCTGGAACATTCCAAATAATGTGTCCTCACAGACAGGCCCTGAAACACCAAGTTCTTTCCCCCTGGCATCCCCAGAGCTGCTGCTGCTCAGGTGATGCCTGTCAGGAGCCTGGCTGATTTTATATCAGGTTCTCAAAGCCTGTTTCCCACAGGAAGCTCCTCAGTTTCCCTGGAGAGAGATACACCCTTTATCTTCTCACCTGAGAGCAGCCACTTTAAGCTTTGCCACACATGTACAAGTGCACAGAAGGCTTCACTACCTGCATTTTAAATATATATACACACATATTTATTTACCTTTCTGCAGGAGTCTGGAACAGGCATCCAAAAGAGCTCCAGCAATGACAACAACAGATGTTGTGCCATCACCAGCTTCAATATCTTGTGCTTTCGACAGCTCCACCAACTAGAGGAGAAATTATGACAGAAATTTATATATACAATGATGCTTAATTGCAAACACAGTAATTAAAAAAGAGATATCCAGAAATGCAACACTACTGAAATTAACTTTGAGATCAGGTCCAATCATGTCTTTCCTAGTTTGCAGACTGCACCTTTTGCAACTTCCTTCCCACACTTGTACCCTGCTTGGCTGAAATAAAGCAAATCACTTACAGAGGCAAAGCCTTTCTCCCAAATTTAAAACTGAGCACAGCAATCCAACAGGATTACCTTTCCCTTCCCTGGAGGAGGGTCACAGGAGGCTCATTTCCACCTCCACCCACAGTCACATCCAGGAGGAGTTCTAAGGATGAGGCTGCTGGATCCCCACACCCCCTGAGCAGAGCTCAGCTCATCCCCCTCTGCCCCAGTGGTTTGGGACATCCTGAAGTGACAGATGAAGGTTTGGGCTGGGCTTTTTCATGCCTTAAACCTGTCCAGGGGGATTGTGCATAAGGAACACTGGGTAAGAAGTAACTGTTGAGCAGAGTAAAGGTTCCCTGAGCACAGTGCCCAAAAGCTGCTCTGTCCCTGGGGGTGATGCTGCTCCAACCCACAGGACGTGTCACTGTGTCTCCTCACCCCAGAAACGGAGCTGCAGCACAAACCCCTGTCCCAGCACCAGGAAGGGAACCACTCACCATTTTGGCTGCAGGGTGCAGGACCTGCATCTGCTTCAGGATGGTGGCCCCATCGTTGGTGATTGTCACATCTCCTTTGGCATCCTGGATCTGGGGAGGGAGGGCAGGAACACAGCTCTGCTCAGCAACTGCTCAGCTTTGCTTTGAGACTCAGCACAAAGAGCTTCGTTTCCCAAACCCATTTAGTCCTCGCTTTCCCTCCAGTAACTGGAACCTGGGAATGAACTGAGGCAAAAGGTGGTATCCTACACTGGACACGTGGAATTTACTGGATCTCCAGTAAGCTTAATGTTTTAAAAAGGGAAAAAATCAAAAGAGTTTACCATTTTATCCATTCCCTTCGGTCCAAGGCTTGTTCTAATTGCATCGGCAACAGCTGGGAAGAGAAGGAAAGGTTTGCAAGCTGATCTAAACAACCACAAACACTCCAGCATTTAAATGGCTTACAAATATTAAGTGCCACCCACTACTAAGCAGTTCCCGGATATCCAACATGCTCCTAAATAATGGAATGCTGTAAAACGCTGCAGTGTCAGGACTGCCCTCCACAATCCTTTCCTTTAAATCAATGAACACCTGATGGTTCCATTGCAGCCATTTTACACCCGAGGAACAGCAAACACACGCGGTGCACCCCGCGTTCGCCCCAGGGGCACCCCCCTCCACCCCAGCCCCTAAACGCGTGGAATTCCAGCTCCCAGGGGCTCTGCTCCCACCGGGATCGCCCCCGCGCGGGCCCGGCCCGGCCCCGCCGCACCTTTGCCGGCCGCGATGTTGCTGAAGCGGATCTGGGCGGGCTTGTCGCGGTCCTGGTAGGCACCCTTGGCTTTGCTGGCGGCCCCGGCGGGGGCTCTGGCGGCCGCGCTGTCGGGCATGGCCGGGATAGAGCGGGACACGCCGGGATAGAGCGGGACACACCGGGATGGGACAGAGACACACCGGGATGGGCCCGGGGATGCTTCCAGAATGGGGCCTTCCGCGCCGCCGCACACCGGGGCTGCCCGCCACGCGCCTGCGCGCCGCTGCGCCGCCAGCAAACCCCGCCTGCCGGCCGGCCGGCNGGGCGGGAGAGCCCGGGAGTGTCCCGAGGGACGGGCGGGAGAGCCCGGGATGGTCCCGTGGGATGGACGGGGTGGTAGAGCCCGGGATGGTCCTGAGGGAGGAACGGGCGGGGGAGCCCGGGATGGTCCTGAGGGAGGAACGGGCGGCAAAGCCCGGGATGGTCCTGAGGGATGGATGCGGCGGAGGCGGGTCCTACAACCCTGGGCTGGCAGGTGGCTCTTATAAAACCCTTATTTTGGTGCCGCACAAGCCCCTGTTGCCACACGGCAATGTGGGTGTAGCTGTGCCTGTCCTGCTCTGACCCAGGGCCAGGCAGCCCCAGCCGTTCCCCTTTATTTGTCTCCCTGTGGCATCCTGCAGCTTTCCCTGCTCAGTGCAGCACCTGCTGTGCCACCCCAGCTGTTCTGGGTAGGTTTTGAGCACCTGTTTCTTTCATCTTTTTGCAGAACCCGTTGCCAGAAGGGCGTTAAGCAGCAGCTTTGTCACAAATGAAGTTAGACAGGCTTGAATTACAGGAAAGAACACAAACAATGTATATTTTCTTGTAACAGTCTATATTTTCCTGAACTTCCCTTGTGTCTGAGGGACTCATTTCAGCTTGTATCACCATTGTAGAAAGGTAGGCTTTATTACCAGCAAAAATAATGTTGGAGTTGAAAAAGATCTTACACCTCTTAGGATGATCTTGCCTCAACTGCTGTATTGCTGTAAGAAGCTTCTGTATGCTTTTTAAAAATTGGTTTCTGGGTAGCTATTAAAATTATTTTCTTCACCTGAGAGAGAATGCAAACATGACGTGGTTTAGATGCAAAGCACGTGCTGGAATCCACAAAGCGTATTCATTTTGTTCAAACTACGACACAGCAGCTCAGAAAAAGAGCTGTGGCTGGAAGAAAAATGTCCATGTGATACCTAAAAACTCTGATTTTTGTGGTATATCTCTGACTGGGGATGAAAAGTCACGGTTTAAAGTGCTCCTGTGTAGGCACAATTATGCAAGAAATGTGTCCCTGCACCAGCAAGGCCCTCCAGAAACATGTGAAGGTTGGGAGCTCTTGAGGTTGTTTTCCATTTCCAAATGTACCAGGAGCTTGTTGCAAGTGAAACGCCCTCGTGGTGAGCAATTTTCTAGTGCCAGCAACAGCTTCAGATGGTGAGACATCAAAATCAAACATTTGTACAGTTGCCAGAACAAAAGAAAAATGGGAAAAAAACCCATTCCATGGTCACGTGATTTGATAATCTCTCATTTTTGGCAGTCACTTTTGAGTTTTATTTTTCTGGATTTGTGCACCATTGAAACACAGATAAATGAGAGGAGGTTTGGGAAGTGAATGGTGTTGGCCTTTTAATACTCAGTTTATAATGGGCAGAGAAGAAAACCGTTTTAAGTGCAAAGGTAAAGAGAGGTAATGCAGGTCATGCATGGGGGAAAGGTCATCAGTAACAGTCCTGATTTGTATCACCTGGATATTAATCTGGATTTATATCACCTCCAAAACGGTCAGAAACACACCCTAAGTGACTGAATTCACTGGGAACCCTGACCCTGCTCCTAAATTCCCCCAAGCACTGATGGGCACAGTACCAACCCTGCATATTTAACAGTGATGGAATGTTCTAGCTGGAATCAACAGGGCCAGGCTTTTAAAGGAGCTGTTGGGGTCTGTTTAGGTTGCTATGGCTGCTCACCTCGGGTTAAGGAGCAGGTTTGTGTTGTTCCCAGCAGTCATCCCACGCTGCTCAGTGTTGCCCTAGGGTTAGGAGCAAGGATTTTCCACAATTTTGAAGGAAATGAAGGTTAGATCTGATGCTGTCACAGCCAGTCTGTTACACACAGCCCTGTGCTTGGCAAAATCAACCCCTCCAGTGTGGGGAATCATTTGGGGTCAAGGTTTGTTCCACTGCTGGGTGGAGCCTGGGGTTTTGGTCGGTCTGCAGGGAGCTGCTGAGCTAAGTTTAGGGCTGCTGTGGTTAGCAGCTCCCTCCTTACTAACAGTTTGGGTCTGGCAGGGTTCCTTCCCTGGAGCTTCAGGGCACAGTGAGGGCTTCATCAGCCAGCAGGATTGTACTGGATTGAAGAGGAAAGTACATGCTGACTTGTCTGGCTCATTTAAGGGGTTTGTCATCCTCTCTCTTCACCTGCCTCATTCTGTGTCCAGTAGAAGCCCCCTGGCTGTGGTTTGATCTGGGCTCAGGTCCCTGCAGGGCTGAAGGTGGCCTTGGCTGGAGACTGATCCAGAGCAGGCACTGTGGTTTATCTCTTCCTGCCATGACTTGCTGTCTGTAATTTAGATAAACAGACACTATCAAGCTGCTGAATTTTGTTTAGGGCTTTGGCTACTGCTCAGTTTTTTGCTTCATTCTATGTGAAATTGAGATTATTTTTCCTCTTACTTGCAGGTATTTAGGGGCAGCCTAATGGTTATGATTCCTCCTGCAGTGTCCCACTGACCCACGTGTTGGTTGTTACTGCTGATCCAGGAGAGACATTTCTTAGGGATTCATCCCTTGGTGTTGCTCGTGGGAGGGGTCTCCAAGATCACCCATCTTCCCACCCATCAGACTTGCTGCTGAAGTGCAGCCCCAGGCCAGGGTGAAGGCTGAGCTTTCAGCACCAGACCCAAAGCACCAAATGTGTCACTGGGTCATATTTAAAGCCACCACTCTGAACTCTTTCAGATTTGCCTTAGAGCTGAGCTTAGACTTGGAATTGCCTGCACATTATATAGTTTTCCTTACCCTCTTGTCATAATTTCTGGCTGTTCTGACCTTTTCCAGCATTTCCAAGGAGCAGTGAGACAATAAAAACCACACAGAAAACACACACACGTAATCCGGGGGTTGTAATTATTTTTAGCTTAATTTCTTGAAAAAATGAGATGTGTGCTTAGTACTCTGTCCTTGAAATAGGACTTGGACCTGACTTTGACTAAACGTGGTAGAAACTCTGCATTTCTGGCTTTGTGTGAATAGGCAGCTGCACAGAGAAGAGAGATTTTTAATTAAAGGCATACTGAGGACAGAGCTTTGCCCTCTGGGGTATTTGATTCTGGCACCATGTTCTGTGGCTTTCAAAGTTTTATTTAACTCAGGCAGAGGAAACAAACCACTGCCAGTGGTAGTGATGACAGCAGAAGGAATGGTTGCCAAAAAGAGCGTGACATCATTTCACCCCATGGCCTTAGATAAGTTATTAAGTACCATTACTTAATCATCCTCTGATAAGAGCAAGTGGCTTCTAAATGTTTAATAAGCACAATACTCGTGCCTTCCCAACACAAAATATTTTACACAGCAAGTAGCTGTGAGGTTTTTCAAAGAAGAAAGTCTCTGACTAGTGCTATGTGTGTGGGGGTTTTATGTTTTTTTCTCCCTCTTCTACCTAGAGTTTAACCCCAGAAGTTGTGGACTGTGGTGCCTGGGGCTGAGCCCTGCAGGAGCTGCCAGCCCGCCCTGGCAGGGATAGCTGCGTCACTGCTTCCACCTCCTGGAGGAGACAGTGAGAGAGGGATTCTGGTTTGATAGCTTTTCTTGGGGTTCTTTTACTCCATTTCTTCTGATTTTCCCTTCTTATTCTTAAGAAAAAGATTTATGTTTTTCCTTATCAGTGGCAAGTTGACAGAGAAATTAATTTCTGGTCATTAGGCTACAAAAAGAATTAGAGGCAGGGACAGACAAGCTGCTGAGGAACAGTTTGTGAGACTGGGACTGTTGCTGCTGTTAATTCTCAGCACTTCTGCCTTTTTTCCCTTCACGTGTGAGTGGGTAGGGACACACAGCTGAGCACGTGGGTGCTGTAAGTCAGTGAGCCTCGGGGTATGGTGCGGGCTGAAGTTCCTCGGTGAAAGAATGAGTATTTCCACGTGGGAGAGTCCCTGGGGAGGTGATTCCACCTTCTCCCTCTAGATGCCAGCAGAACGCTAGCCCTGCTCTAAGGGGTTCCCTCCTGAATGTATTTCAGAATATTATTATTATTTTTGTTGTGCTGCTTGATTACTCTTCAGAGAGGTTGGGAACACCTTTGTAATATCTTGCCCTGCTGCAGAACAAACTGCATCCTTTGGAGAGCTGAGAAAAAGAAAAAGCACCAGGAGTTTCAACATGTTCTTTTATGAATATCTGCAAATATGAAACATGTTCTCACCTGTGATAAATATCTCTGTATTTCACAGGTAAAGAGGAAATCCGAGGCTGCTTAGCAAGCAAGATCGTGAGCCCTCAGAGCAGTCCTGAGTGTGGTGGTTTGATTTGTGCATCCTTCCATGAAGAGGCTGGTGGAGCCTGACGTGTGGTGTGAGCTCCCTGCCTTGGCTGCATCATCTCCCAGCTGGCCCATTCGAGGCCTGGGACCTCTCTCCAAATCAGGCTCCCTTCTGTCATGAGAAGGGTCAGGGTCAGACCCTCGCGCTGCTCTGGGCTTCCCACCCACTGCTTGCAGGGCTCTCAGCGACTGCTTCTTGAAATGACTTTTGTTGCACCAAACCCAAGGTGGTCCCTCTCTGTTCCCTCACAGCCAGCAGGGGTTCTGGCCCTTAGAGAGCTGCTTTTTTTTCCTGTATGGAGACCTTTTCAGGGATCAGCTCCTTTCCCCAGAGTGTTTCTGCTGGGAGACACCATGAGACTCAGAGACTGACTTTCAAGTGCTATTAGAGACAGAGCAGCACACACTTGTGCCATGACACCCTGGGGATGTACCCATGGGCACCATTGGCTGCTGTGGACTTCTCTGCTTGGACTTGGCTCTGACAAGTGTATGGAGAAGGACCTTGGTAAGACTTCCTTCTTAGGAAGAAAAGCCAGGGAAAAACCCCCCACAAGCTGTTCAAAAGATGTATTGAAATGCCCTCTGCGCTTCCCCCATGTGATCTTCCTCACACAGAGCAACAGGACAAGTGGAGCTCCGAAACAGTAAGTGGAATATTAATTATAGTTTTTTAATGGTTTGGCTTTTGATAGCTTTTAAAATTGTTTCAGGGGTGTGTGGTTACCCCAGCCATGCTGCCAAAGAGTGGTGTGTTTGAAGCTGGAGGTACAAACAGTGTTTGCCCTTGGGTGCAAGCAGGAAGAGGGGGAGGGACAATCAGGCGGAGCAAAGCGCGGCAGTTTCCTAACATGGATTTGTGCGTGGGAGGGAAAGTCTCCTTCAGCCCCCTGGCTGTTCTCCTCACTGCTCCGGTCCCCACACAGCAGTGGAAACACTGGATAAGTCCAAACTGGTTATAAGTTGTGTTTACAAGGACAGCTCTGGGTTTTGAGGGTGGGGAGTGGGATGACATTCTTTTCTGCAGTTGTACTTGGGTCATGTAGAAACCAGAAAATGGGCTCAAGATAACTCTGCCCTATTGATTAAAATATTGCTTGTTACAGTTCAGTGTCTAAATCAGTAGATGCAGCTACAATAAGATACCTAGAGGGGATAATGTGGTGATGGAGTTTTCTAGAAGTTTACATCCTTTTTAACAACTATCCATAGGCAGTGCTTCCAAAGAAAGGCTTTATATTTGAATACTTTGAAAATGTTGTGACTTACTCTAATGAGAGTTGCTCTCTGGAATAATTGTCATTTTGTCTGTTCTTGGGCTGCAGCAGCTCTTTACAAGACAGTTGAGTTCTGGGTGGGAATACAGGAAGGACTTTTTTATCCAAGCTGGAATTTTTCAAGTATGGCAGAATAAAGCCATTAGCTTTCATAACTTAAAAAATATTTCAGAGTATCTATATAATATATCCAAGTAAGACTTGTTGTAGCTTAGCACAAATATCAGGGAAAAGGAAGTCAGAGAAGCACTGATTCAAACAGAGGAAAAAAAGACAGCAAAGTTGGCCATTACTAAAATAAACTCTGATGAAATTATTAAGTGGTATTAGGATAAAACCCCTCACTTGTGCACTTGAAGGACTGATACTTACCATAGGTGTCAATAAATACAAGTCCCATGCTTTGAATCCTGCTGCTCTGTGTTTTGCATCCCACTTGTGGAAGGGTTGAATGTGATCAGACAGGGGGGAGGCACTGCCCTGGCTGAGGGATGGAACTGGGCTGTTGAGGGTGACATATGTGTGGCTTTCAGGAAGGGCACTTTTAAAGAAGGGGAGGTGCTGAGGGGTTGCCTTGGCTGTGGAATTCAGGAGAGGCTGGAGTGAGAATTGATTGGAAAGATCAGTTGTGACCAACCTGCAGCTCACAGGTCCAAGATACTGAAGTTGATATGAGGTTGCACTCCCAGGTAGTGTCAGGTTGGAGTGTGCCCTGGTCACTGATCCTCTGGGAAGTCAAATTCTGTTACTGGCAAATCATCTGCTGAGTTTTGTGGCTTTCTAGTTCAATGATTATGAGCTGCAGTGTGGTAAAGGGCAGTGAGAGTGAGATGTGTCCTCTCAAATTTAATTTTAAACAATGCCCTCTTGCTTCGGGCTAACTCACAGTGAAGTTGGAACAATCTGTATTTTCACTTGTATTATCTTTTCTTTTGTCTTCCTCTAGAGCTAAGCTGTTTCTGGTAAAATCAAATTCCTCAGCCAAGGTCTCTTGTTGTACAAACACAAGGGAATAAATGATCTCTGCTCCAGTTTGGGAAAATGAGTCTTTGACTCATTTGCTCACTTCAGATGAAGTAATGACTGTCATCTGTTCCTACTCACTAAACTTCCCCAAAAATGCAGGAAAAATCAGACCAGAAATAAATATGAATAAATATGAATCCCTAAGTCCAAACAAAGGAAGGTCTGAACTACCAGAGTATGAAAATAAAAGAGATTGTCAAAGTGAAAGGTGATGCCATCCTTACATGTGCATTTCACTTCTGTCGTGAGTTTGAGTCACGGGGCTCAGCCGAGCTCAGGCCAGACACAGCAGAAATGTGTCTATCCAGGGACAGTGTCATTGCCAGTGGCACCAACTCCCCTGAAAGGACTGCAAGCCCAAAATGGTGGGGATGGCAGAGCCACCTTCTGCATATACAAAATGAAAGCCCTTAGGACAAGAGAGAACACAAACTTACCATCATAAAAACATTTCCTTACTGCATGCTGAAAGTTTGATCAAAACCAACAAAATGAGTTATTTCTCAGGCTAAATGTCATAGATGGTAAAGACAACACCGAGATCTGTGTCTTCAACAAAGAACCAGAACTTGGCTCTGTAACTTTTATTTCTGTTAATACTGGAAGCATTTAAAAAAAGAACAGAACAAAGACTCTTTTGCACTGTACAGCACCTTTCCCTTGGAGGTCTGGGGGCATTTTACAGTGTCTATACAGCAGCAGAAACAGGCAGCTGCTGGAACATAACTCTGTGGGGAAATATCTGATTGGGGCAAGTCCCTCCCCTTGCAGAAACACTTCTCTGAACTTCAATGGCAAGCTCAAAGCTGGGATTGTCAGCATCTCTTATTATTATTGTAGCACAAATTAGCACCCAAAAGTTCATCTGAAAGATGTCTGCAGAACTCCCTGCTGCCAGTGGATGGGATTTCAGTTTTTCAAGTCTCAGCAACACACACATTAAATCGTTTCATTACTCTGTGTGGCAAATCATCAGCTGCTAAATCTGTAGATGGGATGGATGATTGGGACAGAACAATCATCTCTGCTTAAAATCCACTGGGAAGCAAATGCTACCATGCTCCCCTCACCACTCCTGTGGGTCACTGCTGTTCTGCAAACTGCCCTCTGCCTGTGACCTGCTATCAGGGAAACACTTGGGAGACTCCCCTGTGGACAACATCACACAGAGTCAGGACAAACTATTATCCCTGCCCTCAGGATCCTGCACAGTCATGTTTTACAATTAATCTTAGTTTCTGTTTCCTGAACTTAAGTTTGGCTGAGCAGCTGCAGCCTCTGGTTAATGGAGTTAGATCTGCGCAGCACCTTGCCACTGAGCCCACTCACCCCCTCCAGTAATACTCTCTTTTTGGGTAATACCTTTAAAATTTGAAACCCCAGCTTCCCTCTGTGAATAAAAGCAGAGTGTCATGCTCAGCTAGATGCACCTTGGATCATGGGTCTCAGCTGACTGTGTCCATGAGAGATATTGGAGGCAAACAGCTGGCCAGGCAGCCTCTCACTGCGTGAAATTTATGCTACTCTATTTGTAGGTGATTGTAAAAACAGCTTTTCAAGGTTAGTGTCCAGCTTTGCTGCTGCTTAGAACATGAACCAGAGTCCAGAGCCCTTTTTCTCATCGACTACCTTTGTTACTTGTTTTTCTTTTTTGGTGGTTTGCTCTCCCTTAGAAACATAAGGCTTATGAATTCTGATGGCTCCTAGTTTTGCTGAAGGAAGGACGCTTTGGAAGTCTCACAAAAACAAACCAAGGTGATGGAAACTGAGCTCTGAATGTGTAGAACGATAACCCAGAGCTAATTACTGGTTTGTAGTTTTAACGGATAATCAAATGCTGGGTTCTTGTAGGAGACCAAGTGTGTACCATACTGCTCACTGTGAGGCTTCTTACATGCCTTACACAGACATATAGACAAAACAATTGTGGTAATGAGAAAGAATCCACTTGCTGCAGATAGAGCAGCAAAGACAGACTTGTAGCTGGGTTTTGTTTTAAATCTGGTGCACGAATTACCTGGAATTTCCTGACCTGTTATCTGGCTTGACCCGGCTTTATTTGAAGCTGTCACGCAAATATTGTAGGTGGTGTATGGTAACAGGTTATACAGAGTGTACTGCCTGGATGTGGGGTAAATATTGTCCATGACAAACTGCCTGTCCTCGTGGCCTTGGGCATGGAGCATCAGCTCATAGGTGTGAACAACCGAATACGGGGCGCACCAGCGAATCAGTGCAGAGCTGTCTGTAACTTCAATCACCTCTCTGAGCCTTGGTGGGTCTGGAACCTCATCTTCAGCCGACATGCCTGGGCAGGAGCACTGGGACACACTCTGAAGTTCACTGCACGGCTTCTGAAGATGCTTGCAAGGGTTGTAGTCACAGGAGATGTGTCCTGGTTGCACTGGGGTTTCCTTTGGCTGTTCATCATAGTCGTAGTCATCGATGTAGTGTGATGGTGGCCTGGTGGGTGCAGGCTCTGGCTGAGCACTGCTCCTGGAGGGGGTCAGCTGTGGGGGGCTTGTTTGTGGGGTACCCTGTGGGGCACCCTCCCCAGCATGGCTGGCAATGGAGTGAACAGAATGGTCAGTGGTGTTGGGAATTCCTGCTGCTCCAGCAGAATAACGACTGGTGGTCTGGGTGAATGGCCCTTCCTGGGGAAACGTCGTGTGGGTCGTTCTGAGATCTTCCTTTGGCTGCTCTGTTTGAGTTTGACTCGTGGAGCCATAATCTGAGGACTGAGCAAAGAGCTGGTTGAGAAAAACTGGGAAAGAGGTTACAGATGCAAAGGCAGGGGCATTGCTTGTGGATTTGGCAACTGCCTCCTCCTCATAGGAGGAATTGTTGGCCTTTGTGAGCATGGGCTCCACTGGGGGTAGCGCTGTTGTGCTCATTACACCCCTCTGGAATAGGGAGCTGGTATGAGTGTCTCTGTTTAGCATTGGGTTGGCTGTTGTGCTCATTACACCCCTCTGGATCAGGGAGCTGGTATCAGTGTCTCTGGTTAGCACTGGGTTGGCTGTTGTGCTCATTACATCCCCCAGGATTAGGGAGCTGGTATCAGTGTCTCTGGTTAGCAGCCCCGAGCCTGTTGCTGTTGCCACAGCAGTGGCATCATAACTGGCAAAGCTGAAAGCCTCGTGGTCAGGAGAGGGTGTGTTTGAATTGGGCAGTGTGACGTTGCTCTCAGACTGGCATTTATCATAGAGCTCTAGCAGTGAAACAGATGTTGAAGGTCTGCCCCCATCTCCCTGGGATGTGCAGAACGTCTCCCGAGCCCTGCAGAGGGGACAAGATAGAATAGTCAAGATCCATAAGAACTTTGCAGGATCCTGCAGACTGCTTGGATTGCAACTGGCACCTGCTGTCAAACATCAGTCCTTGTATTAGTGAGGACATGAAACCTAGACCAAAGCTAGATTGTCTTAATGATAGTCCTGTGCTTGGCAGATGGCTTTCCACAGCACTGGTGGGGGAATTTAGCTGAGTGGGGTTTTGGTTTTGAAGGATATAGGAATATCTTTTGCCCTGGAGGAAACATCCTTTGGTACAAGGACTGTAAACCGTATCAGGAGTGTTGGGGTTCAAGGCAACTTCTCTTAAAGGATCAGACTGTGTTAGGCACACTAAGAGGGGAACAATGCAGAGAGATGTAACAGGATTCCCAAGATCCTTAAATCAGTTGGTTTAAGCAGCTGGAGGTGAGATGATGCCGGATGTGCTTTTAAATGACTAAGCTCGAGTTCTTTCTTTACTCAGACATTAAAGTTTTGGTAAAGAATGCAACTGCTAAGCTCATCCTGATGACAAACTATCTAATTTTAACGGTCTATATCCCTGCTGTCTCAGAGATTCGATGACAAATCTTCCTGGTGGTCTTTCAAAAGGAATGGGGATCATTTATATGCAAAGTACTTCTTTTAACTACAGCTTATTGTAATTACTCTGTAGAACTGTAGGAGAGCATGAATACAATAGGTGAGAAATGGTGCTATTTGCAAGGGGTTTTGTTGACTGCCTGTGCTGATGTAAGCTTTGGGAATGGCAGGGTAAGGAGGAAAACTGGCTAAAGATCTTGCAAAGTCTTCCAGTTCCTGCTCCCAGTGCTGGCCCATCAAGCCAGCTCATTTTTTATCTCCAGCTAATAGAGAAATGTGTTCTGAAATAGAATTATTCTCACCTTAAAGTAGAACCCACACCCAGTAATACTTCATGCTTTGTCAGTGAAAGAGACTTTATTTTGCGTTTCTGCTTCTTGTGGAAGGGAAGAACACACAAGGAATTTCAATAACTTATATGGTGGAGAATATGTCTTGTCCCCAAACAACTTACACATTGAAGTTGTTTCTGAAGAGCATTATTTAATCTCCTTGAACTCACTTACTTTTGGAGCACAACTTTCTTGGGCTTGGAGAGCAGCCAGGAGAGCTGGCAGTCACATAAGAGAGGGTTTCCATGCAGGTTGATGGTGATGCTACCTGATGAATTGGTGTCCCAGGGATCAAAGGAACTCAGGTTACAGCTGCAAGATAACAAATTCAGTCATTAGCAAACGCTGAGCTACCTTCCAAGGATGGAGTGTGCTCACTATCCCAGTGTGTGTAAGGCACAAGGCAGCATTCCCACCTCCCGCGGCACTGGCCAGTTATTAAAATCACCATCCTGCTCTCTTGCATGCTCAGAAGATGCTCTTTTGTCTGGGACTTTAACTGCAACTCCTCTAAGTCTGGGTTATGATTTTTAGCCCTTCGGGCTGATATTCCTGCAGGTATT
The DNA here is from genome assembly GCA_013396695.1 of Sakesphorus luctuosus. NCBI lineage: Eukaryota > Metazoa > Chordata > Aves > Passeriformes > Thamnophilidae > Sakesphorus > Sakesphorus luctuosus. The sequence continues at coordinate 244,898 of VWZD01001544.1, read as the reverse complement.
GGAAAGTGTTGTGTAAACTTGGTGTGGCACTATAGTAAGGGAAGGAATCCAGTGGGATTTTTTGCTTTAAATGGGTTTATTTTCCTGAAAGTGGTTCCTAGAGCACAGCCAGCACTCTCGTGTGTGTTCTCTGATATGCTTATAGCCTGGGCCTATATTATAGAAATATTTTAGGTGCTATTTCGATAAAGCACTTTCAGACTTTTGTTACTCTTCAGTATTTCAGGTGTGTGACATACCCAGTGGTGTTACCTCTAGAATAAAGACTAAACCATTGCTTTTACTAATTCTAAGCAAGGAACTGCATTAATGCCTCACACTAGAAGTGGGAGGGACTGGATTTTTCTCTGCTTCCAAGATTTTAGGAAACTCTCAGCATTCATCCTTAGTAGAGCAGGGAATCCTCAGTGAGCCCGATCTACAATGGATATTGCTATTGTAGATGCTGGAGTGTGCTCTGTATCACAAGTGGGATTCAGTGGATCTGTGCTAATCTGAGCAGCGCTGGGTGAATCCATCCATGGGACTGGAGACAAGGCAAGAGAGTGGGGGCATGAGGGATGCAATCCCAANCTTGGGCTGTATCAGCTCTATCAGGTCTACATCTCAGATTTTCATGGAGTGTGTGAGACAGCAAGCCCACATCCCCTTCCTAAATATCTGGTAACAGCAAACTGTGTTACAGTCAGCTCCCAGGCACCTGGTGCTGTGAAGAACAAAAAGGAAAAGAACTCACTTCTCAAAGGAGAGATGGCTCAGATGAGGAGCACTGTAAAACATCTCTGTCCTCACAAACCCCAGGGAATGGGAGTCCTGGCAGTGCAGCTCTCGCAGACCAGGCGTGGACTTGACAAACTCAGTGTCCAGGCTTCTTAATTGTGGCATCTTGGTCAGGTGCAGTGATCTGAGGTTGGGCAAGTCTCTGGTCCACTCTGGTTGAACTAAAGCAGAAAAATGTTTACACCTGTGGCCTAAACTGAGCATTCATGTGGATTTCTGCCTAGAAAAAGAGTTTGAATTCATATAGATAAAATATCTCTGTCATCCTCTGCAGCTGTTCTGTTTGGGAAAGGAATAGAGCAAAAATCAATACAGCAGTGTATAAACACTCATGCAGCTGCATTTTGGTAGTATGTAGGGTTTTTAATATGTAAAATAGGTCAGAGAAAAAGAATGGAAGATAGAAGGGCAATAAAGCCGATAAGAGATAGGGAACAGGTTTCTTGTTAGGTGAGATTAAATGAACACGGATTTCTCTGCTTAGAGAAGTGGTGGAAATCAGAGATTTCTACAGAGCCCTGATGGGTGCAAGAAAGGCAAGTAACTTCTTATTTCTCCTAGCACAGGAAAAACAGCCAAGAGGCATGAAACTGAAAGAATAGGTCTGGTACAAAAGGTCCTTTCCATCCCATGACTGAATTGTGTAACTCACTACTCACAAGAGGGATTAGGCAAATTAATGGAGGGAATTTGATGGTGTATCTGTTACATGGGAGTTGCAGTGACACCTCTGGCTTGAGCAGCCCCTACGGCCCTGGCTCTGCCCCAGGCTGAGAGCAGCTGGGCAAGGTGTGGAACATCTGTGCGCCTCAGCCCCTCACTGTTAAACTGGGGCTGGCAGGGCAGGCAGGCAAGAGGAAAAAAACATCCTGTAAACCGCTCAGGGCGGGGATTGTCTCCCAGTGCGGAAGTATTTGGCTTTGGCTGACACAAAAAGCTCCTCTCTGTGCTCCTTCAATGCAGAGGTACAAAGCAAAGCATAGCTGTGGGGACAAAGAAAGATTTCAGCAGCCTGTCTGGAAAGAGAAATTAATTTCCTCCTCTGTGTCCCAAACCTAATCCCAGGGCTGACAGCAGGATGACTGTCAGTAGCAGACAGTGGAATTAGGATGGAGGTGGGTGACTACACTGGGACAAAGAGTCCTGTTTCATGGTGTCTGGTCTCTGCCTGCCCTTTGGGAGGCTGCTCTGTGAGAGAGTGCTGTGCAGGCCTGGCCCAGCTGTTTGCAGCTTCTAGAGTGGGGTGTTACCCCTCCACCCTGGGCTTTGCCAGGATGGGACCCACCATCCAGCAAGGTTCTGTTCCCCCAGCCCCACCAAACCCCGTGTTTGCAGTGGGAAATCCAGAAACTCACTTTTCTCAAGAAAGGTCCTGCTCAGATCAAGCACGTTGATGACGCTTCCAGGCCTGTCCGTGGCCTCACTGGGAGCTGTGCTGATGGCAAAAGCAGACTCCCTAATTCCCCTGCTGTCATCCTGCCCCAGCAGTGTCGCAGAGAGGTTCAAGGCCTGCAGCTGAGGGTAACAGGAAAAAGCCAGGGGCTGGATTTCCATCAGTGGATTTCCAGCCAAGGACAACCACCTCAGGTTAGGCAGGGCAGAGCTGGGGCAGGATGGCACAGACGACAGCTTATTAAAGCTCAAGTCCAGCTTGAGGAGACTGCTGAGGGGTTCAGATCCCCACGTGAGTGACCAGAGGCGGTTCTGCCTCAGCGAGAGGACACGCAGCCGCGGGAGGTTCGCTATTTCTGAGCCGTTCACCTCTTGTAAGAGGTTGTTGCTGAGATCCAGGGTCTCCAGAGCCTCTGGAAGGCAGACAGGGAAAGCTGTCAGGCTGCTGTTGGTCAGCTGCAGGGTGACCCAGGTCCTGTTCTTCCGATCCTCACAGGACATGCTGGTGAGATTAACGTTCTCCCAAGTGTCTTCCTGAGCCAGCTGGAAAAAGGTGGTGACATCCCTGGAGGCTGCAGACTCTGCTCTGCTCACCGGGCCAGATGCTGTACTCCCCACCAGCAGAGAGAAGATGAGCAAACCAGAAAGCATCCTTCTCCGAAGTGACTTGCAATTAATTCGTAAGATCTGTTTGGATTTTGTTTCGGGAAAGCAAAAACAAAACATCAAAGGTAAGTGCTAAATTATAACCCCTCTAGGCAACTACAAGCTATTTAAAAGTGAAACATTTTTAAGGCTCTTTCTTATTACATCCAGACAGTGATAAGTGATAATTAATAGCTCTTCTGTAATTAAATCTAAGTAAACATGAACCCTTGGGGATGGAAATACCACGAAGTCTTAGTCTAAGTGTGCCTACAGTTTTTCATGCAGGAAGCAACGAAGTTGTACCCCACACCCGTACCCTCAGTGCAGCAGGTTGTCCTGCTGCAGTGTCCACTTTGGCCAGCACAGTGGAAAGAGTTTTCCAATAGGGTGATGCCCAAACAACAGGGCAGGTGTGCCCGTGGCAAAGGGTTGTTCTCTGTGAGGCTGTCTGTGCAAAGTAGTGTAGTATGCAAAGCCAGAGAATGGTTGTCAAATTTTAAAGGACAGGAGCCCAAACTGGGCTGAGTTGCAATGGAGTGGGCAGGCAAGTGTTAGGAAAGGCTTTCCTTCACTTAGCAGAAGTTGGAACAGCAAAACCCCGGGGTTTGTGTGGGCTCTGCCAGGGCTGTTCTGCCCCATTCTGAGTGACAGCCACGGTGGGGACCCTGCAAGCACTTGGGGCTCCTGAGCAGCTGACAGGCTGCAGGGCCCAGCTGCTGGGAAAAGGATGGACTGGAAATGCAAATCCTGAACCACATTTCAGTGGAAGCGGTCAGAAACCAAGTGTGCTCCTGGATCAGGGCCCCAAAGGCCTGAGCGCCAAGAAACATGTTATTATTCAGTGTTACAGTTCCCTCTGTGCTCCCTCCTCCTCCCACCCCAGCTTCGTCTTTGTCATTTAAAAAACAACCAAAAAGTGCTAAATGACTTGTGAAAGGCCCCGCAGGTAATCTGTGTCAGAGGAGGGAATTAACTCCAGCCCCAAACCAGTGCTTTTCTCACTGAACTGTCTTTTGTGCCGCCAGGCATCATTCTTCGTCCAAAAATATATTAAATAGGGAGGTGACCTAAACCTCACGTAGTATGAAATATCTCAGACTTATTCCAAACTTTAATAGCTACTTGCTGTTCCCTGAATGGTGCCAGGTCTTGCCCAGATCATCATCCGTTGCTGCCATCCCAAGTTTGAAGTAGGGACCAGCAAAATCGTACACACTGGACCACCAAAATAGTGTATTTTGGTCGCCTGTGTCCTTTTTGCCAGACGGAACCGTGAAAGTGCCAAGCAGCCTCAGGGCTTCCCGGTCACCGGAGCTGCTGGATGCCCTGCTCCGCAGCACATGGCAGGGAAAGGATGGGAAGAACTGGACTGCTGGATTCCAGTCTTGGATTTAATCTTAGTCCCTGCCTCTAAACCGCACCGCTCGCACGTACCTGTCCCAAAGTCCCGCTTGCCTCGTGCCTCCGCTCCGCGCGGCTCCGATTGCCTGGCCTTGATTTTATACACTTGGGTGACTCAGCCGAGAGCGTGAAATGCCTCTTTGCTGTTCCCAGCCTTCCCTGCTCGCGGCTCTGCCCACAAGCTCAGGCGAGGTTTGTTCCAGGCTCTCTCCCCCGCATCCAGCTTTCCCCTCGCCTAGAGAGGGGCGGCTCCAGGCAGCCTTCCCTGCTCCTCTGGCCCTGGCGGGAGGTGGGTGGGAGGGCTCGTATTTCACGACACTCAGGGAGGGCTGCTCCTGTCTGTCTTTGTCTAAGAGGAGGGGGGTAAAGGGAAAAGATCAATGTCAGTAGTCCCAGCTCTCACGTCTTCCCCTGACGGGGGGAGGGAGAGGAATTGTAGTGCTCCTTTGTTGGCAGGTCAGGATGATGTAAAGCTGAGGCTCTGTCTCTTGACATGGGCTTTGGTCTCTCTCTAGGCGCCAATAAAGGGCTTCAAGTGTTTAAATTTCTCTCCAAGACTCTTACTCTTTGGGAGTAAATCCCAGAAATGTTCACGCAGGACAAATGACTTTTCTAAGGAGGCCCTTAGGAAATGTCAGAAGTGAAACCCTCACCTGCTGCTCCCGCGGAGAGAAATTCTCTGTGCCGATGGAGAGGGCGGGCCTGTCCCGGTCCCGCGTGCGTGGGCGGGCTGTGTTCCCTGCCCTGCATCTGTGTACCGCATGGCTTGGCAGAGTTATCTTTCCCTTACTTCTCTCATCCTCTGCTAGAAAAGATGGACAATGTAAACCATCTCCCACCAAGGGACCTGCCCTGAGCTGAGTTTTTCAGCCTTCCCACAATTCAAATAGTAATCAGGCTGATGGAGAGCAGAGAATAAAGTCACTATCCCACAAAGGGATGAATTGATAGAGATTGCTCCAAAGTAAAAGCAACAGGATGGTTGGTCTGTTGCTACTGTAAGACAATTAATTACTAAAATTTTCAAGGAGAACAGTAGCCTGTGCTTTTCCTTTATCAGGACAACAAAACAGATCCCTGACATGGAGGCAGCACAGCCCTGCTTTGGTGCTAAAGTGCAGATAAACGTCTTGCTTGCCCCAAAACCTTGAGGCTGCATGTGCACGTGTAAGCAGAGCTTATCTACTGCCCGTGTCGTTCATTATCTGCGTGGGGAGAGGACCTTGAGAAACACCAGAACATCGACAGAGCAAGATAGGGGCTTTCAGTAGGACTCTCTGGAGCCATTGCCCTTCCCTTGGCGAGATGTACATATTGTTCCCCTGTGGAGTGGCTGCGAGGCAGGATAGACAGTTTCCTACATGAGGGGCTAATCCCCCACTGACCCTGGTGGGGCAGAGTGTGAGCGGGACAGTGCAGGCCCGGCACGTGCGAACCCGCAGGTACCACCAGGGACCTGCACTGCCTGTGGTTCAAAGGGCAGGTTAAAAAAATCTGAAGAATTTGGTATAAGAGGAGCAAAGTCCGACTCCTCCAGCCTTCCCTGTGGCTTCACACACCTGGTGCTGAGCTCTCCTCCGGGGAGCAGGCAGGTGGCCTGCCTTTGCCCTGGGCTGGGAACTACCTGTGTGGTGTTTGCTGCCTTTAGCTCCGTAGTTACAGACAGCGAATTTTCATTGGTTATTTTAGGGTTGTTGGTTATCTTATTTTGTTGATAGCTTACAAAAAATACTCCAGGAAACCTGGTGAGCCCAAAGCTGCCTTAATTTTAATGAGTTCAACCTTACTGACTATTTTGGAGACAAGCAGACTGTCAGGCTCATTTCCGTGAAGGTGAAAGGGAGGTGAAGGCTCTGTTTGCCCAGAGGCACTTGATTTCTGAGTGATACAGAGAACCTGTTACAAGAGACAGAGCACCTTGGAAAACGAGCTTTTGTTGGTTTTATTTTCCAGCTTTGTTTCTGCTTTTTGCATGCCCAGTTTTGGCAGCAGGTGTTGTATCTTCCCAGCTCTGCTTAGCTGCAAACTCTGATCATCTGGAATGCGGTGCTATAACTCAAGCAGCTGCCCCACGTACTCATGAAGGTTTCCAGGGCAGGCAGCAGCCCTCTCTCACCATTTTTTAAGAAATACCTGGTAACAACAGGCAGAGATTTCCCCTTTGTGACTCAGTTTGGCTTGTTCTCATGTCACCTTCTATTCTTCTCCGTTTTTTCTGCTTTTCTAAGAGTTTCAGTGGCAACCTGAGGGAGTGTTCAGTAAAGGGAGGCTTTTTTGTCAAGCTTTTCACGGGGGTGATGCATAAGGGGCTGAATAGACGCCCCCTCCCCGGGGGTGATCCAGGGCTGCACAAAGCCCCTCTGCCCGCAGGAATGCTCGGCCTGAGCCCTGCATTCCTTAGTGACACCAAGATAAGCAGAGCTCGGGGAGAGCAGGAGAAGGCGAGGATGGTACCAGGCTGTAAAGTTTGAGAGGTGAATACATCTTGCTGGCTGTGATCCAGGTGATGGTTAAAAATGAGAATACCCTGAAGAAATCTGGAGAATGGATTTAAAAGCCAACAAAAGAAATGTTTCGCAGGTCTGTCAACAAAGCAAGCACGAGCAAGACATTTTCCTACAGAGAACAGGGAGAGAATGCAGGAACGGGATTATTTAGCCTGAGGTTTCATAAAACTATGGGCGTGTGTCTCTGCGGCAGTAACACACGTTGCAGTGAAATTCCCTACGGAATTTGATGTAAGAGCAAACCTCTGACATCTGCGGTGTTTTACCCTGACCTGGGTTTAACTGAGCACTGTGTACAGAGTAGGGTTGTGGCTGAGCTGAGGTATAAGTTTCCTGAAAGGTTTTTGTTTTCATCTAAACAACATTCCTGTCCAGGATTTCATCTCTGTATTGCAAAACTTCAAGGCAGACGCCCTTGTCCTGCTTTCACTCACTCTGGCAAACCTCTCCCACATCGGGCACTGTGCGATGAACAGAGAGGTTGCTGCAGACCAGGGAGCCTGTGGTCTTTAACCCTGTGTGTAAATCAGGTGGGATGAACCACGTCTGATCAGGTCATTGCAGGACTAAGATTCCTTTCCTTAGTGTTCCTTACCTATAATGGAAAAGCCTTGCAAGGTGAGTGGAGCAAGGAGAAAAGATAGCTGTTGACTTAAAGAGATGTGGAGCGAGGACAGCAGCAGGGGATCGTTCCCTTAAAGCCAGAAGGCAAAGGATAGGGCTGACAGCCAGCCTGGATGAGCTGGCAGAGCCTCCTTGCAGAGTAGCAGTGACACATGGGATGGGATTAAAGGAGGGGCAGGAAAGAAAATGGAAATATTTGATAGTTTCTCTGAAATCCCAGTCCAGTCAGCTTGGATTGCAAGTGGATGTGCTTGTTCAGCAGTGAAATGAGCCACATGCTCTCATAATGCAACTTAGGTTCAGATTTCCCGTCTCTGCAATCCGGCGTTCAGGTCACGTAGGCAAGTGGCAGCTCCAAGACCTCCATGTAATAGTTGAATAGCAAGCTCTTCTCCAAGAAGTGGCAAGCAGGGGATTGTGCTTCCCAGGGAGCAATTTATAGGAGTCTGTCCTTGCCAGATGAGGGGCTGCACTGCAGGGGGCTGTGCTTCCCAGGGAGCAAATTTGTAGGATTCTGTCACTGCCAATTGAGGGGCTCCAATGGAGGCATGGTCAGGATCCTGACTGCAAAGCCTAAGTGGATGCTGAGTCTGGAAAGCAGCTGTCTGTGCAAGAGGTGCTGGCACTAATAAGAGCATTCAGCTCTCCCATGGCACATTTGAGCAGGCCTTAAATCAGGCAAATGTTTGGACTTGGACACTCTTATAGGTGGTTCTCATAGCATGAGGAAAGTGCTGGGCCTGTGTCAAGCAAGGGAGAAGTGGGAAAGTACTGAGGGAAAACTGGATTGTCCCTCAGCCCCTCAGCCTGTGTAAAATGTGCTGAGGAGAGGGAAGAACAGGGGGCTGGGGAGCAGGCTGTATTTTTTTTTAGTGTATAGTTTGTTTAAACCAGCACAGAGTGGGAGTGATTGCACTGCAGTCTACTGACAGGGACTGGAGAAGAGCAGAGGGCATGGCGTAACAATCAGGGCTCTTTGGTCCCAGTGATATTTTTGAATTACCCAGTGATTTCTGCAGCATCTCTTGGTGATATGACAACACATGCCTCCATTGTATTCCTTTAGATATGTGAAACCAGTTTGGGCTTGTCCAGCAGTTTCATGAATTCTCCCAGCTTCACCCTGTCCTTGCTTTACTGATCACTGTGCGTTGCAAGGTAGAATTGAATGTATTTCAGCCTGGTGTGTGTGTCTCCTTCCAGCAGGCAGAGCTGGTGGCTGCAGAGCTGGTTCCTCAGGCACAGGATCACTGAGGAATCAGAGTGGCTTGGGTTGGAAGGGACCTAAAAGCTCAGCTCGTTCCAATCCCCCTGCCATGGGCAGAGACACCTCCCAGTATCCCATGTTGCTCATGGCTCCATCAGCCTGGCCTTGAACACTTCCAGGGATGGGGCAGCCACAGCTTCTCTGGGCAACCTGTGCCAGGGCCTCACCAGCCTCACGGGGAAGAATTTCCTCCTAACATCCAATCTAACTCTGCCCTCTGTCAGTGAGAAGCCTTTCCCCCTTGTCCTGTCACTCCATGCCCTTGTCCAAAGTCCCTCTCCAGACCTTTTGGACACTTTTAGGTACTGGAAAGTGCTGTGAGGTCTCCCCAGAGGTTTTTCCTCTCCAGGCCGAACGCCCCCAGCTCTCTCAGCCTGTCTCCAGAGCAGAGGTGCTCCAGCCCTTGGAGCATCAATCTCTTGCAGTCTGCATCACACTTAGGATCATTTCTTCAGGAATTCCAGCTCCTCACACATGAGCAAGTTTAGTCCAGTGAGATGTCACAGTGAAACAGAGTAACAGGGACAGAAAATAGAAAGGCTCACACTCAGAACCCTTTTTAACCAGGTTACCAACGAAGTTCCTCAAAAGATCAACGTTCTGGGCCCAGTTTTGCCAAGATGAATATTTTATAGCGTCTCTGGCTCTCAAGGAACCACTTGAGTGGATGAAGTTAGACATGGGTGCTACATTTTTGAGCAACTGAGTAATCACTACATGAGTTTCGATAGCTGAGTCTGCAGGACTTAGGAACACTGATGGAATGTTTTGTGCTCTCAGGGCAAGTGTTAGACAAGTCATGTAGCTTTAAAATATGTATTTATTCAGGGTTAGTTCTGATAAAAGCTGGGCTCTTTCACAACAGCCAGTTTAGCAGTGGATGTTGCATGACTGCAACAGAGAAAATTTACTGTATAAAACCCTCAGGTTACATGTCCTGGATGTTTATACAGATTGCTGCAATTAGAAATAATAGATATAAAAAAATGACCAGTGTCCAGGCACTCTTTATTTAAAAACATGAAGCTGTACAAAAGGAAAACAAAAATTATTTCATTTTCTGAAGTACTGATGAGGGAGTTGCCATATGACATCCAATGACCTTCAATATTTAACAAAACCTGTAAACAGTCCCAGTCATAGTACAAAGATTAATTGACATGTGCAATAATTAGTAGCCACCAATGACAATCAGAGAGATTTTTCTTTAATCTCTGGTCTCAGCTATAACAAGCAGCAGGCAGAGGGAAGAGAGTTCACTTCGCCTCATTCCTGACCCCCAGTTAATTTATGGAAGAGCTCCTCATCCAGGGTTTCGTTCTGGTCTTTGGAACGTGTGGACAGGAAGATGTAGCCCCCAATGTACTCGTGGATGATTTTGCAGTCTGCACTCAGGCACGTGAAAGCGATGAACACGTTCTGGTCAAACTCGATGGCAACCTAAAAAACCAGGGATGGCAAAATCAGGCACAGGGATAAGCCACATCTGGGAAGAGACCACGGGTGGCAGCACAGCTGGGTCACAAGTCCTGGGATGGAGCACTACCTGCCTCTGCTAACCAGGATTTCTGTTCTGCTGCATGTGACGGTGTTTGGCCGCTTGTCCCTTAATTCTCTGCTCTGTCAGGGCCCTCTTGTGGTCAAAAGATTTTTGCTTGTTCAGGCAGGCAACAAAATCGTGCTTTTAATTCTTTTCCCAATGGCATTATAAAGTGAACACTGGGAAGAGCAGGAATGGCAATCCTGACTCTTTGTGCACTTACTCAGTAATATTTAATCTGTCCCTTATTATGTGCTGGCCTTAAATCTGCCTTTGGGCTCCAGGTTTTGGTTTCCAGCTACTGTCAGTTCTAAAATACAGCAAACTGAGCTTTATTGCTCACTGTGGTTTCTCTCTTTTTTTTGAGAGGGATTTAAAGAAAACCCAGCAACTTTACCAGAATTACAGGCTCTGAGAGAGGGAGTCCTGCAGGAGAGCAACAGAGAGCGTGTCTGATCTCTCCTGGTTCTGGCAGATGGATGTGGAAAACTCTATAAGCAGGAACAGTTCTCAGGCTGCTCCAATTTACATCTGGTCACACCAGTTCCACCCCAGAAATCTACAATTTACAGAGCTGACTTCCAGCTTTGAAACCCCAAATCAGGGACCACATATTGACACAGAATTGCAGCCCTTGCAATCTCACTTTGGGATTTGAAAGGCAAATCCTGTATCCTCAGTCTGTAATAGAGACTGAATCACCACAATTTAGAGGATGATGCATGAGCTGCACTGCACAGAGAGATAAAATGAGATTTTTACTGACAGCAGTGAATGTAACATGTCAGAAATCACCTTGAAGTCTCTGTGTTTCATTCCATCAAAATCAAGGGCAACTTGTAAAGAATAAGCTTGGTAGGAACCTCTAAAACTGGCAATCTTTTAGTTTCTGGTTTCTGACTGCAGACTCCATCAGGAAAAACTTCAGGCAGCTCATTAATGACATGTCAAAACTTGTTCAAAATCTTTTCACTGAGGTTTGAAAATACTTTCTGAAAGCATCCTCCAGTGTGTCTGAAATGCAAGCACTGAAGGCAGAGCTGTTCCAGGTTTACCTGGCGGATTTCCCAGTTCACATTCCACTGCTTCATGTTGGAGAACCTCCATGTGGTGATGGGATCTCCCGTGGCCATATCTATCCGTATCAGCCTGTTGTAGGACACCCCAAGCACATCATCCTTTTTGCTTCCTTTAAACCTGAAAAAAACCCCAAAACCTTTGAGCAGATCTGGTTTGCAATGGTTTCTGTCTATAGGAACATCTCACCTGCTCTCCCCTGCAAGTGCAAAAATGTGGGATTGAGGAGAGCTTGGACTCTTGTCTTGAACAGGATTGGTTGTAAAGCAAAAGTGTAGGCTAGTGAACCATGGTGTAAGATGGAAAATAATCAGGCAGGTAGGTCTGGTTGAAATCTTTCCAATTCATTGTTTTCTGCTAAAAAAGTCTGCCTGAATGCATGAATTTGGTTGTATTTTTACTGGAAAAAATGCAAAAAATGATTTTTGTTTCTTCATTTCTCCATAACGTTGACACATGTTCTTCTAGTTATATTAAGTCATGTAATCAAAGTAGATTTAATATTTTATATATCACCAGAAGTAAAAAAAGTCTGCAGGGGGAAAAATAGGGAATGTTTCCAGAACAGGGAGTCAAAAAACATCCTGCAAATCACTGGGCATGACCACGCCATGGCAGCTTGGCCTGGCTGTGGGAGTGGGATTACCTTACGATGTAGTAGGATAAGCCAAACTCGGGGAGGGACTGCCATGCTTGGATAAAGCGCAGCTTGGCCTCCACCAGGGACATCTGGGATATATTCTGGTGGGCTTCCAGGATGCGAGCGGTCAGCTGGGAAACACAGGGGGAGAGAGAGAGGTTTCAGTTGACTGGAGAATAAAAATCACTAAATCAAACACCATTCACTCTGGTCCCGTGCTCAGACCCTTGGTTGTCACTGTTTGTGCAGATGTACCACAGGGAGCACCCGGGGACAAAGCTGAGTGCCAAGGGCAGGACAGAGCAGTGCAGCAGTCTGGGGCTGGGGTTGTGCAGCACTGCCCTGGAGACTGTCCTGGGCATGGGGAGGCTGAGCCCTTCTGCAGCAAAAGCAGTGGACAAGGAATTAGGTGGAGAGGAAAGAGAAGCACCCAGGACAAGGGGACAGGAAGACCCTGTTGTTTCAGATGCAGAGGAGCTCCCTGTCCTTAAACCCTTCCTTTCTTACTCTGAAGGGACTTCCAGGGACAGTGTATCAGGAGCAGAACATCATGGGTGACTTAGGAGGGTGTGCGGATGTAGGGGAGGTACAAGACACCTGTCCCTGTGTTCAGTTTAAAGAAAAGGCCTTGTGCAAAGGGACAAATGATTCTGCTGCACAGCTTTGAAATGCTGCTTGGATGCAGCCTCACCCCTCAGCAACCCCTGAACCACCCCCAGCCACGCAGCCAAGCCCAGGGTACCTGCTTGGACTTGTATTTTTTGGTATAGCGTGGGGAGACGAAGCACTCGGGTTTCATATCCACACTGTCTGGGTCAGAGGTAGCCTGGGAAGACATGTTCTTCATCTGAAGGAACGACAGGATCTTCTGGACCTCGGGCTGGTAGGAGCTGTCGGCCATGGTCCTGCCTTTGGAGGCCAGAACACAAGCAGCCATCCAGCGAGCGTACTGATCCTCCTGGAATGAACAGGGACAGGTTGGACACTGCTCCTCCCTGGGGGCACTAGGGCCACCCACACCACTGCCTCTGCAGAATAGGTAGGCTTTACATTTTCAAAGAAATCCAGTATTTTGGGGTAGACACTCGTGGAAATTTTATTGCATGACTAGTTTTCACCCAATGAACATTTTTGCACAACTTGGTCTGACACATTACAATACAAACAAAATAAACTGAGAACTAATGTAAGATTCTTATCACATTGCCCTCATCTGAATGGGGAGAGTTCTAATTCAGAAAAAAACCAGAACAAAATCCAAACCTCAGCCCTCTGAAAACATTGGAGCAAAATACTGTAATCTCTTTTTATTTTTTTGATAGTTTGTTTTTTTTTTCTTTCTATCAGCTTTACTTGGATATTGATGATAAACACAGGATTATTGTCCTTTTGTCTCCATAACTGTTATGTATTTTTCAGGCCACCACATCATTCTTAAATTTTACTAAAGATTTAGATAATAAACTTTCTGCAGCATCATTATTTTTCCATACAAATTCCAGAACAGGACAACAGGTCTTCTAAACAGTCTGCCATAAATCTGGAATCCCAACTTTCCCTTGTCTCGTTACTCACGTTATCGCATCTTAAATACACTTCATTCATGCCATCAGCAACAGGAATTAGTAACTTGATTCCAAACTTCTTCGCTGCAACGTTTACATCTGGCACAACTTCACATCCTAGATCACAGAGAATCAGAAGGAAGTGAATTGATTTCATTCCTATATCACTAATTTTAATCACCGCTTTAATTACTGAAGAACTGAATTTGATACTGAAGTTGTTTTCCTTTGAGATCAGGGGACTTTGGAAGTTCAGGCCTAAGGAAAGGTTTTAGTTCCAGTTCAGTGCCTGGTCTGGCTTGCCAGGGGTTGAGAGCTCTGAGCTCAGGGAGCACACGAGTCAGTGTGGAACAGAAAGGACAGGAGTGCTCACAAAACTGGAGAGGAATTGCTGAGAGGCCACTTGGTGAGGTTGCAGCCCCCCTGGCTGGTTTTACCATGCACTTCTCTGACCTACTGAGGACATGCAGATTGGTTTGCAGAGCCATTTGTTCACAGGGGTCAATCTTCTATTTCAAAGGTTTCTTCTAGGATGAATCCTGATGTGCCCAAAGGGTGTCCCTGCAGGAGCAGATGCAGATGGAGGCTGTCCAGGGTGCTGGTGTTTCCGTGGGCACACCCAGGGCTGCTCCTCCAGAAGCTGGTTGTGCCCATGGAATCCCATGCAGGACAAACCAGGCCCACAGGAGGTGTTGGAGTTGTCCCTGGGTTGCACATTCCTGCCCCCTGCATCCTCCCTGCTGCCCTCCCTGCTGCCCTGGAGTGTCTGCCGAGCACAGAGCTGAACACAACCATTGCAGGTGGGATAAAAATACTTGGAAATAAAAGTATCCCACAGGTCACCTTCTCTATCTGACTTATCTTTAAGGATTCAGCAGTACCTTGCATTTTAAAAATCAGGCTCAGATAACCTCAGTTTAAACTACTGACTACTTTTTGTTTAGGCCTCTCTGCAGGTGTGGTCTGCCTGCTTAGGAGTCTCAGGCACTGGAAAAGCTCCAAGATTAAAAGCTGTTTTGCTTGTCTGCCTGAGTCTGGCAGGGATTGCTTGACCTCCTCCATTCATCAATACAGCAGGAAAAGGAAAGAAAGGAAATTTCCTACCTTTTAGGTTTAGTTTCTCAATAGGTTCTCCCTGTGCAGATTCCTGGTTTTTAAAGTAAGATATTGAAGTGTCTCTGAAGATAAACCAATATGACTTGATAGCTTTGAGTGCCAGCTTCTTGGGCCTACAGGAAACAAGAAATCACATTTGTCTGTACTGACAGGTACAAATGGCCAAGTCACTCCCAAGTATTATGGCTGATCCCAAACTCAAGGTCACACCTGTGGCTTTGGTGAGTTACACCTGCATCAGTGAGAGGGGTGGCAAATGCCTGGAACCAACCCTGGTTATCCTGGGTATGGATGAGGTTTTTACCCCAGATTCCTGCTGAATCCCATCTATGGCTTTTCCATGACCTCAGTAACACCAGTGTAACCCCCTGGTTTGTTCATGTGCACCAGAACTGGCAGCAGTTTTTCACAGCTCCTGATCTTGAGTCTTTGCACCCATAAAACCAACTTATATTCATCAAATTGAAAGGGAGTAGAGACCATCTTTTTGGCTTTATCTAACACAACAAAATTCTATTCCTTCCCTAATTACAGAGGGTCCAGGAGAGAAAACCAGAGGTATGAGCACTACTTTAGTAGAGAAGCACTTCACAAGTCACAACAAAGTCAGCAATGAAGTTAGAAACAAGAAACAAGAAAAGAAAACATTCCAGTCCTTCACTTTAAATCTAAGATGATGGTACAAAGAGTATAGAGCTCTCTGGAAAACAGTGATTTATTATACACTTTTACCTTCCCTAGACCCTTTCTAAAAATCCTAGTCTAGAATCCTTTCTAGAAAATGGCAATTTTAATGTTTAAACGAGAAGAAAATTGTGGATTTTCAAAGTTGCCAAATACTTTGGCTTTTAATTATCCTCTACAGTGACTGTCTTCAAAAAAAAGGAACTATAATTTTTTTAGACAGACAAAGTTATTTTTCTATAAAAAAAATGTTGCTGAAAACTTTATGGAAAGCTTTTTGTTGTTGTTTTGGAAAAAAATATTGTAGTTCTCCACAATATTGTCACCCACCTGGAAGCAGCATTTTCTAGTGTGCTAATGTGGTGCATACTGGGAATAAATAGGAGTAAAAGTTCACCATATGAATAGTGAAACAGTAGGACATGCAGAGCTTTGCATTTCAGGTTTACAATTAAGTAAATAATTACAGTAGCAAAATGTTGTTTCTTTAAAGAGATGTTTTGGACCTTACACAGTTTCTACAATGTCTTAGGTTTGGAAAGTGATTTATCAAGTACTCAGGAACTTTTTCATCATGAAAAATAACCTCTGAATGCTTTTAAAAGCAAACTGCTCTACTGCTGGGGAAAACAAACAATCCACTGGTAAAACCTTAAATTCCCTTTCTTCGGAAGCCACCTTAATAATTTAAATGTCAAATAAAATTCCTAATTGGAAATTAATAATTAACGATTTTTAACAGTTAACAACAGTTACAATTTTTCAGGTGCAGTTTTCAGTTCCTGCCTATGAAACACCATCTGTCAACGGAATGAATCTGATAAATATTTGTGCAACAGGAAACTTTATCTTTCTTAAACACAAGGGCTGTTTTATGATAAAAGGTACTGCAGACTTGAGGTCTCTGCAGTCATTTGAATCACACATAAATCAAGATATTACAGTGAGATCACAGAAAGTAATTTTGATGTTAGAAAAACCAGCCTTCATGTTTGGTTAGAAAGGGGTAACTGGGTTGTTTCTTTTGTTTAAAAAATACACTCCCCAGGGTTGCTTTCAGACATTCTTCTCAGGGAGAACCACAAGTTTCTTCTAGTTTTTCACTGGCAAAAAATGGTAAAATGTGATTGAAAATAAAACTGTCAGCCCTTTTGTTTAGAGGTGATGACTGGTGAGCACAAGGAAATACAAAGAGTCTGAGCTTTTAATAAGTACAGTTACCCCAAGAGCTGGAAAGATTTGCCAAGAAACTTTGCCAGAAGCAGCAAGAGAAAGACTGGAAGAGGATGGTATTAGGCTGGTTTAGGGATATTTGTTAATTTATAACCATGGGATCTACTGTTAGAATGGAATCAAAAACTCAGGAGATCTCCTATAAGGTTAAGCCTGTTTTATTAAGCTTAAGGTTTTGCATGTTTTATTAATTATTTCAATAACTCACCTAACTAGCCTGAGATTATCAGCAAGTTTTGGGATGTCTGTGATGTCCTCCTATCGGGAATAATTAGGAATAATTTTAGTACAATGCACTCTGTAATTACGTTAAAAAACTCAGGAACTGGGTAGGCTCCTCAGAGGCAACACTTTTGACACAGTGAAAGCAGCTCCAGCATCCCAAAGGACATACCAAAATGTTACTTGTGTTTCCACCTTCCAGTGTCACTTCCAGGTTAGAAAGTGCAGCTTCCACTTCATCCACTTCTGACTCACAGGTGGTATCTTGTGCCTCTGATGATAACGACAACTTGCTTACATGATACTAAAATAAAACATCAGTATCCAATAGTCAGCATATCAATTAGCAACACAAAATCACAGCTTATGAAAAGGGCCATTTAATCCTCCAGGGCTTGGACAGCTGTGTGAAGTTCTGCAGCACAGAACCAGGGTGTTTTCATAAGGAAACAGGATGTCCACTGTGACCTGCAGTGCAATAGCTGTTTCCTATTTTAATTGCCAGTGTTTGCATTCCTTTGCTGGTATAATTGTCCCTGTTCTGGGAGTCTGACAAGGTGCCACATTTGCATCCCTGCAACTGTAAGCTTTAGGTGCCATCCATAACAGGTGGAAACTTGGCAGCAAATTCCCTGGTGTTCTGCAGTGGCAGGCTCTGAATTTTTGGCAGCTCCATTTACATTTGAAAAGGAAGGAATTTATTACCAATAAACATTTGTGCCTTATTATCTGTGGCCAGGGACTAAGCCATGCTCAGTCATGTTAAATTCCCATGTACTCCATGGTGTCCTTACCTTCCCATTGGGCTACAGCACAAATGTGGGTATTACAGACATTTTCAGGAAGAAGAGCTGATGTGGGAACAACACTGCATACTAATCCTCTGATCTGGTATCAAAGTTGCATCCTGGCTGTGGTTTGCTCTAGACAATGTTAGTTGGGGTTCCATAGTTGTATGTGTCAGTTTGAATAATGGTGTTACTGCTGCCCCTGAGTTCAGGCGGTTTAGCCGCTGGATGCTGCTGGTTGTGTCTCACCCAGGGAGCAGACCCCCAGTGCAAGCAGAGCCATTGGCCTGGCTCTAACCTAGTCCTGCCCTAGCTTGTGCCTGCCTCTTGGCAAACAGGTTTTGCCACCTGGATCAAGTACGTGCCTGTATGGCGGCGAAGATCAGCATCTCCTCCTCAGTGCAGTCGATCTCCTCCAGCAGGAGGGCCCAGCGCGCCTGCTCGTACAGCTGGTTGATCCGCACCGCGTCGTACTGAGGGAAGGGACAGCACTGGTCATGAGTGACCGCCAGGTACAGAGCAACAATCAGCTGCAGCTCAGCCAGCACTGGGCTGAACAACAACCCTTGTCTCCTTCCTCCTCCCACCTCTGCCTTGTTCCCATCCTTCCCTTGTACCAGCTCGTGGATTGTGTGCACAGTCACAGCAACTTGCTGAGCCAACAGAAAATGCATTAGGAGCCCTTGGCTGAGGCAGAAGGGGAGACTGAGACACCCCCTTTTGAGGCAGCAGGCCTTGGAGTGGCTTAACAGAAATGTGAAACCACATTGTGGGAGTGAGAACAACGTGACATGGCTGATACGAGTGTGACACGCGGAACTCGTGTCCCTCACTTCCCCTCTTGGCTCTTGGCTTTTTCACTTCCAGTTCTGCCTTTGCACTGACTTCACATTTGTCAGGTCTGCTTTAACTCACTACCTGTTTTTTGGACAGTGATTGTTTCTTATTATCTACTTGGTTAATAAGCTGAAGTGACTCACAGAAATATTCAAGCCCCAGAGCAAACCGTGGGGCGTGACCTCTCCCAGCAGAGCTGAGGTATTGAGCTGCCTGAAGCTCTTTTGGGCTGTCTCACCCTATGGCTCTGTGGCTGGCTGGGATAAAGTGGGGAAATGTTTGGATTGCTGAAGTGGAGACGCATCCTTGAATTTTACTGGGGGTGGCATTTCTCCAAAAACATGCCAGAGGAGCTGGAAAGTGCTCTGACCACTTCTGAGGGGTTCAGCCCAGAAAAGCTGTGAAACTCAGTGAGGGCAGTGGAACATAAATGTCATTTTTAAGTTCATTTCCACAAACAGGGCTTACGCCATTACATCATTTAGGATACTCTTGGTCTAGTTTTCTCCTTAATTTTTTCACGTCAAAAGAGAGAGAGAAAGGAAACCAGCCCCTCTGGAAACTGAATACTGTTTCTGGTGCCACTCAGATCTCATCTTTATACTCAAGATCTTATTTCAGGTGAGAAATGGTGGTTCAGTGTCCAGAGGGTAAAAGTGTAGCTGTAGCCAAGGGGAAGAAGTTGATTTCTGAAGGGCCTGTAACAAATTCTAGCTAAAATTCTCTCTCTCTCTCTCTCTCTATATATATATACATTCTCTATTATTATATAGCTCCTTGACATGAAAGCAGGCAAACAATGAACAGCAATAAAAACAAAGTTCTTACTTTTGGATTCAAATCAAAGAAAGTGTAATATTTAAAGCGTAAAAGAAGTTGATCGTCCTCTATAATTCCTTGTTCCATGAGGGATCGAGAGGAATCCAGCCAGCTGGGGAAGAAAACAACAGATTCATCTGGACAGGAAAAACCACCACATCTGCAGAGCTCCAATGCAATTGTGAAACAAAAGTGGAAAAAAACAGTTCTAATTCCTGCAAGTCCAGGTAAAATTCACATAACTCGAGAAGGTGGAACGTTCATATGGATTTCCACCTTTCATTGTATAAACACAGTACCTACAATCTTCCTAATTTTTTTTTTCAGCACTACTCAAAACATCAGGAGCAGATGCCAGAAACTGAGCAATAACTAGTTGGGGTGAATGATGCCAGTGAGATTCTTCATCTCCAGAAAAAAGAGGTACATTTAAGCAAGAATCTGTCTGTAATATTTTGATTCCAGTATTGGCTGGTTTATAATTCCAGCTACTTCTGTCATCCAGTGAGATCCAATGAAATTATCCAAGTCACTGTTAAATGCCCCACAGATGAATGACAACCCAAATGTTAGTGCTAGAGAGACAATCCTCTCTCACATGCACCATGAGAGCCCTGAGTGCTCTGTGTTCTCTGTGCTGGACAATAAGCAATGTTTGCTTGTGCAGAACTCAGTAAGTCACTTTGGGATGCAAAATTACTGAATTATGCACATGCCCATTTCCATTTAAAGCCCTGGGACTTTGCTATCCAAGCTGTCCTTTAGCTGTGCCCACAGTGCTCAACTGAATTTGCTTTATCTGACAGCAGAATTGAGTCCAGAGCCTTCACAGTGACATCCCTCATCATTCTAAAAGCACAGGCTCTCAAAGGGAGGCACCTTACCCTGCATTGAGCTTGGCTTTGTCAGCCAAGGTCCGTGGCTGGTACATCTCTGCCAGCATTTCTGGGGAGCAGTTGGGGTAGCTGAGGGCGAGGACGCTGCAGTTCTGACCCGACAAGGGGCTGTCGCTGAACCAGGTGATGGTGGAAGAAGCTGGTGAGCCACTGACAGGGTCATAAATGGGTGTCATGGTTTTGCTGTACAATCCTGGATTTGCTGCAAATTAAGAGTGTAACGTATTATTCCTGGGGAAAATGGTCTCGTCTGCCACTTTCTAACATAAACCCTCGTTTCTTTCAAGCCAATCTCCTCTCTCTGCTGTTTCCACCTGGCGTTGTCCTTTCATTGGTCAGGTGACCTCAGGGCCAGAAATGCTCTTTCCTGCCCTGTGAGATATCTCAGTTGTGTTGGATGTGGGACACACATAATACTTCAAGCTTTTGTTTCTAATTTTTGCTTGCAGGTTGCCAAATTTCATGAATATTTTAAGTGGGGTCTCATGTTTTCAAAGAGCAGCAGCACATCCTGTTTTCTGGTATGGCCTTTCTCATATCAATGAAAAGGAAAACATGTATGAAACAACAGGAAAATATTGATATATTGGAGATTTCTTGAAGCCACTCATTTCAGGCCATGTCTCTGTGACCAGCATCCTACATAAACTGGTCTTCCTGGGCTTAGTTTCATAACAAAGAACTTCCTCTTTTTGACTTTAAGTCAGAAGAATAAAATCATATTGACTTTTCATTACCTGGTAATCCAGAACTCACTGGGGAGTTGTGCAGGTTTAAAATATCTTCTGTAACTGGTTCTTTGCTGTTCTTGTCTTTTTTCTTCTTCTTTTTGAGTGTGTCTCCTGATTGCTTCAACAAAGACAGTTCTTCTGGCCGTCTGATATCTATGATGGCAGTTTGGGAAGTGAAGCAAGATGAAACTTAGCACATTCAGGAAGCTTCATGTTGCAATCTGAATTTTATTTTTAGCAGGATGAAAGCAGTAGCCATGGAAAAATTCAGTAATTCTATAACAAGGCTTTGGCCTGTAAGAGTGAGTTTTGACAGGATTTAAGCCTGCTTTTGTAGTAAGTGTAACTGCATTTTAGAACATCAGGAAAAACTCTTCACTAATGGCTCTGCAATCACCTTTGGGCATAATATCTCAATTATGAATAAGCAAGAATCACTGTATTTGAAGTTCATGCCTTTTATTATTCCCTGGATTTCTCACAGGGCATTCTCTCTTTGCTGCCCACTATTCCCTGATGCACCACTGATTCAGATAGGTATTCTCAGCTGCAAACCTGGCACTTCATTTCTGAAGAACCTTTACCCTGGGGTAAACAAAGGCATTTTTTGACAGTATTCACTCATGAGGAAAGTCACAGCATTCCTTTACTGACTCAATATGGAAGAAATATTTGATTTGGGCAAATGCCAGTTGTACAATTATGGCATCATTATAGTGGAGCTGTTAAGGATAATGAAGACAGACTGCACCTTTCACAATGCACTGCCAGGACATGAAATTAAAAGCTGCACTGTGGTCAATATGAGGCAGTAAATTCCTCTGCAGATGAGTGTGTTAAGATGAGTGGGCTAAGCTTTGAAGATCTACATTTAAATGAGGATTTTAATCCTCATTTTACCCTAAAACTAAGGGATTTTGAAGACTATTTGCAGACTCAGTTTATTCCCTCTTGAGCACAGGCACACATCTGGCATGATCCAAAACCTCATCTCTACTGGAGGTGCTCCATTATTGGAAAGAGAGACTTGGAGACTCAGAACTGTGAGACATTCAAGGGCTGGTGTGGGGTCATTAGACATGGCCTGATCTGAACAGGTTTGGCCAGATGGAAGTTTTGAACATTTAAAACATGCTGCTTCTGAAGTGAATAAACATAACCAATATGCTAAGGGAAAACAGGTGATAAATCAGGTGACACCATAAAATTGCCTGTGGTGAAGGCTGATGTAGGACACTGATAAGCCCAAGCTCTTAGTCTGTGGCATAGAATAACCAGCAGGACAAGGATTCCTACAAACCCACCAACAGGACTATCCAGTCCTCCTGCAGCTCATGGGACACATTTCTGACAGTGTTTGCATCAGTTATCACAGAGACTGAGAACCACTGACATGCACTGCACCCTAAAACCCAAAAACTGTCTTTTGACATGGGATTGACTCAAATTTCTCCTTGAGCTCAACAGTTTTGTGAGGAAGGACTTCACATCAAAACAACAGTGCCCAATAAAATGCTCCAACTTAGTTGCCAGAGGGGCTTTAGCTTTACTTACTGAGAATTTTGCAGATGTCACTGACAGCTCTGAACACCATAGTAGAGAAGCTGACCTTGAGTCTCACAGTCTTCATGTTTGGCAGGCGGAGCCGCAGCGTTTTGTGCTGGGGGGTGAAGACCAGCTTGGCATCTGCCTGCACCCCACACTTGTCCAGGGTCCAGTGGGTTTTCAGGAGCCAACACTTTTTTTGCTCCCACCAAAAAGCATAGTCTGACCAATCTTGTGACACATCTAGGAGAATACCATATGGTTGTTAATAAACTGTGGAGCAAATACACAAAACAACATGGTTTGGAAACAGTTCTCTGCCAAGAACAACATTTATTTACATCAAGGCAGCAACCACAGCCCTAGACCCATTTGCTGAATACTTGTGGCAGTCACTGGGAACTGACTGTCAATGTGTAGTAGGAGGTGAAGTGTCTGTGTGCTCTTGGTCAGGCTGTTTCAGTCTTTTCCATCATTCCTCCTCCCTCCTCATCAGCTCCCCCAGGCAGAGGCTGTTCCTCAGCGTGTCTAACACAGCAGAGCCCTGTCCTATTTTGGAGTTCCCTGGTAAAAATTGTGTCTCAGATTTGCTTTAAATATTAACATAGAAAACTTTTCACACTAGTTGAGTACTGGAGAAAAAAATACTGTGAAAAATTAGTCTTCTGACCCAGTGGAAACTCTGGCTGCATCCGTTTCTGGCTCAGTTGCATGTGTAAGTGTGCACAGGGTGACAGAAGTATTTTCCACTTGTGCTCACTTGCCGTGACTGTACACAGGGTATTTTACTTTTAATTTCCTGATTTTGAGTTGGTCAGTCTGAGCTGTTCCCTCCTGAATGTATGCAGTGGATAATGTGGCTCAGATTTTATCTAGAATGCCACAGTAGCACAGGGAACAGTAATTTCTGAAGTGCCTTTTAACAACTGATCCTGTCTCTTTGACTGCCATATGTAGATAAACCCCCAGAATACCCACCTATAACACCTGGCTGGAAAGGGAGTTGAATAATCAGCCTGGTTATTTTTGTCTAACTGGAAGGCAAACCCCAAGCTTTGTTTGCACTGTGATAGCACAGGGGCTTTAGCCTCAGACAGGGAGGGGCTGTGACCACATAAACCCTGACTCTGAGAGCATCTCCACGCTCTGTGCTGTGACACAGAAATGAGGCAGTGCCTCTCTTTGTAGAGGGAAAGCTGCACTCATAATTTCCATGACACTGTAAATTAAACAAGTCTTTACTCACTGATTTTTTCTACTAATTTCAGCATCAGGCCTCCAATATGTAGGTCCCCTGTGACCGGTAGTAAGAATTCCTTTTGTACATCTTCATGTTGATGATCAACTGTCAGCAAGAGCTCCCAGGTGTGAGCCCCATATTCACTTGAGGAACTCATTTTGGAAGAGGTCTATGTGAGCTCTGCAAAAACAAATCAAACAAACAGGATGTTTTCCCTCCACTCTCCCAAACAGATGCATTTCTCCACAGCCCCAACGGAATTCCATGCTGCCAAGACTTCATGGCGGCTTGGCTGGAACTTCAGAGGTGTTATCTTGTTGCCTCAGAACTAGACTCTGCTCTGGTGATTACAGTTGCAAGATAGGAATGTGGGGCTTTTGGGCTTTATTTGAATTTCGCTGCGCCCCCAGCTCAGTTGCCTCCAGTGGGGTAGAGATGGCCCAGTTTCACCCGGGTTTTCCCCCCATCCAGTGCTACTCTGCCAGTCTGGACACCATAAAGCTGCAGTTGTGGCTGGGATCTGTTTTGGCAATCTGTCCAGCTAACAAAGGAATTTGGTTGACTTGTACGCTTAGGGCTGTAATTTTCACCGCAAATCAAAGTTTACACTTGCAGTTCTGCCAGCTTGGTCCCATGGGACCACATCCAGAGAGTAGTTTTACCTGTGTTGGTAGGTGAGAGGGGAGACAATTAACCTGAGTGGCTCTCTGCCAACAATATCCAGGCTCAGAACTGCAGCTCCTGCTGCCTGGCACGGGGATGTGTCCTGGCTCAGCAGGGGGAATTGTCTGAGATCCCACCAGGCTCCCGCCAGGACAGGTACACAGTAACTGTGCCAAGCCAAACCAGAGAAGAATCCAAGGAGAAGCTTTGGTTGAGTTCTGCTAATTCCCAGAGAAAAAGCTCGTAGGTATAAAGTGACCGATGCTGCAGGTGGGATTTGTGTTGTTTAACCAGTGAGAGGAGATACAACATCAGCTCTCTGTCCCAAAACAAGACTTTGCAGTTGGGGCTTTGGCACTAAAGTGAATGACTTCCACTTACTGCAGACTTTCAGCAAGACATGAGACCCAGGTGACAGACACTGAAGGTGCCCTACACAGGCTGCTTTTAGCATAAAAACCCCTGGGAGATGTTTACAAAGAAGGCCAGAGGGGATGTAACAACCTTAACAGGCTGTTGTAGATCTTTTTTACAAACAAGGATTCAGTCATTAAAAAACTTTAGCCTGAAAGTTAAGTCAAACCCAGAAAAATCAAGGACAGTTGTCACGGGCGAAGAGGAAGAGAAGAAATGATCTGTTCTAGGACTGACTGCAGGATAAGATCAGACCAGCTTAGGTTACACTAATGTAAAATTAAGCTGAAGTGTAGATACAGGGTGAAAATTTAAAATCATCTCTTTACCAAATTTATAACAACAAAGCTTTATGTTACCAATTAGATAATAAAAGAAGTTTTTAGTGCCAAAAGATACTACTCTGAGGCAGAGCCCAGTTCAGTGTTCATTCTGTGGTTCCCTTCCAGGCTCACAAGGAGGCTCTTGCACCTGAGCAGCCAGTCTTTTACAGCTTAACCTCCCCTAGATTTTTAGGTATTACCCATATTTCTTAGCATTTTATGGCTTAAGAATTTCAACAGGAGGACTTTTGATACTTTGTTACATTACGTTTCATGCAGTATTGTGTTATGGAGCACAGCGTAAATCAAAGTGATCTGTTCTAGTGAAGTTCTCTTAAAATCTGTTCTCAGAACACGAAGCTGTAGACATGGTTCCTTCAGCTTCTAAAATGTCAACCCTACTGGTGTAAAATGGTATCAAAGGGATAACAGAAATGAGGTGGTAATGACAAATTTTTCTAATAAGGAAAAGTGATTCCAAACCAAAAGGCAAAGACAGTGTAGGTGTTAAAGATTAGATGGATTCTCTCTGAAATGAACGAATATAAATGAAACAATGTCAGCTCAAAGCCATCTTTTTAGGGGGAAATCCCCTTACCAACGAGTTCCACTGAAACAGTGCTGAGAGTCTGTCCGGAAATTCTAAAATTACAATGACATTTAGACAGCCCTAGGTCAGAAAACTGCAACTTCCTCACTGTGTGACTCCAAGAGGCCAACTTACACCACTTAACAGCCACTATTGTTACCGGGGTTCTTGGATGCGCCAGCCCACACCTGCTCACCAAACAGTCACTAAACCAACAAGTGTTGACACTTATCCAAGAAGTTTGCTTGGCTTGCCTTGTTGAATAAAGGCATTGTGTTGGACACTGGGAAACACTATGGCTTTCCTGCCTCTGGGATAGAGGATTTGGAATTTGTGCTGCGTGCCACATGGATTTAGAAGCTTAGCTATGCATTCAACCAGGAGGTACGCGGTGGAGGGGAAGGGCTGTGACTGTCCTGAAGCATCCAAGACCCAGCTCCCGAGGTGTCTCCTGGGCAGATGAGGCTTTCAGCACGAGGGCAGTACAAGGTGCAGAGAACAGCTGTCATTCCTGACTTTGGAAAAGTCAAAATGCCCATAGTCACCTTTCTAAGCATCAATAACGACTCCAAAAGTAATCCACAGATGGCCTAAGGATGAGAACTATGTGATTTTATTTCAGCAGCACAGGGGTGGAATCTGGCAGATGAACTGTACTTGTGCCTAGCCTTGTCCCACTATAAACCAGTATTGTTACAGAGAAGCACCAGTCTCATCTGCCCTCTTGTACCAACGAATACGTTTGAGAGATGATCTGGATTTTTTTGCTTTGTTTCTTTTTAAAATTGGTTTCGCTTCCCAGTCTAATTCTGCACACAAAAGCTTGTGCTGACATGGGTGAAAATGAGCAGCCCAAGGGGTGGGTGAAACCCTTCCCTTCATTCGTGCTGGCTTGGAAAACCATGGCCTCAGTGCAGCTAATCCTGGCGCTCCATCACTCCCCAGAGCCGCCCTCGTCCCCACCTCCTCTGCAATCCAGGAGGTTTCAGTTTGAATATGAGACAACACAAACACTAGTAAATCTACCGGAGTACGCAGCACAAACAAAACCTGGCGGTGAAATGGGATCAAGTAAAGCAACGAGGACAACAAACTACCGAGGATTAAAACCCAACCGAACCCAAACTGCCAGGGCAGCCTGAACCTGTTCGGGGACGCTCTCCAGCCCCAGGTCTCCACGTGGGCTCAGCCGTAAGGCCTGGCATGGGCAGACCAAACAGGTCAGAAACACATCTCCAGGCTACTGCTGACTCCAGTCGGGATTCCCACGGCGCACTCTGCCCATCGCGGCTCTCAGAGAGCGGCGGTGGCTCCGCAGCCCGAACCCTCCGCAGATCTCAGCCCTTACAGCCCCAAACTTCCACCTGCGCGCGGGAGCGGAGCACGATGCGAGCCGAGCTAGCTCAAAGTGCTGAGGACGTGAGGTTAAGGTCAAGAGCGGTGGAACGATGTTTCCCGCAGAATCTCTCGGGCCGGCAGTGCCCGGGGGTGCCAGGGGAGCAGCGCACGCCCTTGAGGAAGTGCGGGCAGCCGCGGCCCCGGGGAGGAGGCTCCTGCAGGGGCCCGGAGCGCCGAACGGCAGCGAGGAGCGTTGTCAAACAAAGAAACACAGCCGGGCTGTCGGGCAGTGCCGCCCCAGCGCAGAGCCGCCCGCAGGTGCCCCGCGCCCGCATCGCCCCGCGTCCCTCACCTGCCGGCCCCGCTGGCAGCGCTGCCCGCGCCTCAGCGCCCTCCGCCTGCACCTGGCTGGCCTCTGAGACACGGCGAGGGAGGAGGGGCGGCACCCCCGGGGAGGCGGCCCTTCCTCCCTTCCCCTTCCCCTTCTCTCCGCCCCGCGGGACAGCGCGGCGGGAACGCGGCCGCTCGGGGTCACTCCTGCCCCCCTGTCGCGCCATCTCCAAGGTGACCCCCAGACCATCGAGCCTTCTCGGGGGTTACTGTTGGGCTGAGGCTGCCCTGAGAAAATGAGTTCCGGAGGTGCAATGGTAAAACCCAGAAAAGCGTGTTTGTGAGGTGCAGTAGGAGGCACAGAATTAAAGGGGGTTGAATCGACACAAACTGGGCAAATGCTTTTCCACGAGCCAGATTTCCACAGAAAGTCTTCCTTCCATTAAACTTCTGAGTTGCTCAATGGCATAGCACCTAAGTAAAGCATAGCAAAAAAAGAAAACCAAACCGACAGGACAGAGAAACAGAGAAAATAAGGGAAATTCTTTCAGATCAAACTCATACCCTGGAAAAAGACTGCAGAAGTATAAAGGATGCATGTTTGACACGCCATGGGCAACAAATAGTTACTTTCATGAGAACAAAGCAGTTGTGAAGTTGTCAAACCACAGATAATATCACAGGATATTTGCTTCTCTGGGCTCGGTCACGGAGCTGCTCTGATCGTGCTCAGCTCTTTAGATTGTCTGTACATGCACTACGGGTTTGTCAGTATCAGACACCCTCGGAGGCAGGAACTTGAGAGCTCATGAAGCCTTTCAGGGCTTTCCATCACCTGAGGACACAGATAGGCCTTTAATCACCCCAACCAGACCCACCTGGGACCAGTTCCAGGCGTCCTAGTTAAGCTCAGGCTGAGTTGGTGCTTGATCCTTGCCTGAGTCCAGGCTCGTCCCTCCACATGGAGCAGCTCTGCTTTTGCTGCTGCTTGGCACTGTCTTGGCTCAGTGGCTTTTTAGATTTCATAGAACAGTGTGGTAAGCTACCTGCTTATTATTACCCTTTAAATACAGGTACCTATGCATGAGCAAATAAGGCCATGGAGTAATATCAAACTCAGGTCTGGGTTACTCTCAACAGTTGACAAAGCAATTATAGAAACTTTGAAGGTTGTTCACAGACCAGAATATTCTTATGTGCGTCATTCCTGGCAACATGAGCTTTTACTTTTAGTGGCTACTTTTACATCCTAGCCCTTACTTATGGGATTAGGATGCAAAACTAAGAAGCTTTTCCTAGTGCTCCATTCAGCCTAAGCAGAGACATAATGCAGAGCTTTTCTCTGCTTCTCTGAGGCCAGTGTTTTAAATTAGCAGCAAGTGGGCATGCAAGACCAGCTCTGTTTGTTGTGTGTCTGCTCCTATCAACAAATGGGAGGTGTGGAGAAACCTTCTCTTTCCTTGGTTAGGCCTCTGTGTATCTGTTATGATCTTACCTTAACTAGAAGAAGAAAATATTGCTCAGTATTAAACTTCAGGTACTGTTGGGGTCACTTCAGCTCATGGCTGTATCTGTTTTTTGAATTCCTGTTCTTATTCAACTTGCCTTACTTAGAATCTCTTCACATCCCCCATGTAGTAGATGTAATACTTCCTCTTATTCCTCCTCTTCCTCCATGAGCAGGGTTTTTCACTCCAGGTTTGTCAGGCTGTGTCAAAAGCAGATCTAGGACAGAACCACAGGGGGTGGGGAACAGCAGCTACTTCTTGCAAGTGCTGCATTTCCCCCCAGTCTCTTTAGACACTTCCTCCCTTCATCTTTTCCAAGTAATTACTCATGACAGTGCACTGAGTTTGAAGGGCAGTGGGTGAGCTCTGAGTGGAGTCTTTGAGGCAAAAAATCTTGAAAATTTATGTTATTTTGTGATATGATTTCTGAAATCTGCCTTTGGGGCACACTAGGCAGGTTGATGATTTTTGTTGTGATAAAGAAAAGTATTTTCCACTTGCTGTAGGCAAAGAAGTAATGGGTATATCTCTGTACCCCCGCAATTACTGACAAAGGAATTAATCACTGCAAACCCTGGCAGGAGCACCAGGCAGCACTGACACAGCTGTTGAGAAAAGCTGATCTGTAGGGCTCAGTGTTAAAAATCTACTCTGTGATAAATGTCCAAGATGAGAGGTGGCAACACTTTTCCTTTGGTATCCCTTGCCTGTCCTGATGGTTGATGAAGTCAGTAGCCATGGTCTAAATAGCTGAAGCTTTGTTAAAATTCAGCTTCCAATCCAAGTCCTTTAAGTAGTACTTGGATTAAGAGGAACAATGAATAACCCCCCTCCTGGTGTAGCAGAGTTCAAGCTGCTGTTGCAGATCTGGACTGGGTTGAGTCTTGTGCTTTGGGTTTCCCCAGAGCAGAGCAGGCAGCACTGATCCAGAGTGAGTCAAGCTCACCAAGAGTGACTTTGTGTACCCACCCTGTGGGTGTTGGTACTTCTGGGGGGGTTTCAGCCACTGTCTCTGGCTGCCTCATGCTTGAAAAGCACCTCAGGATGAAACACTGCTCTGCCCAGTGCAAAGCCTGAGTCTCCAACAGTGCCACCAACCTCCCCTCCAACAGGAGGAACTGAGAAGGGTGAGAGGGAGGAGTCTTGTTACAAACCAGACCCAAGAGGAAAATGCCTGAATCGGCCCATAACTGTGTGTGAGTTGCCCAGACAGCTGACAGGTGACTCAGGGCTCTCTCATACTGCTTTCAGCTGAGGCAGTGAAGCTCTGCAAAGCTTTATTTGCAAATAGAACTGCTTTTTCATGACCAAGGATGAACTCATCCTACCATTCAGCCTTTTACCTTCCTTCTGTCCAGTGGTTGCAAAACAGAGCAAAAGAAAAGCTGTTTTGGACTGTGTTTTGGGCTCTTAAAAATAATTAGTGGCTTGGTTGTCAAAGGGTGTTTCAGAAATTCTTGGTGTTACCTTTTTTGTGCTCCTGCCAGGTTAGGACTCTGAGGAGGTGGTACCAAATGAATGTTGGCTAACTTTAAAAGTTTTGCCTTTAAATATGTATATGGTTAATTAAAAGAAATACGTTTCCTTTTCCACCCTTAAGAGTCCAAACACCTGCTGTGAGGTTGCAGAAGTTGGGAGTTAAAAGTTGTTATGCCTGGCTGTGTGCATAAAAGTTGAAGGCTACAAGATGCAGGATTTAATCAAATGTTGGCCAGTGGATTTAGGCTGTACTCGCTTTGATTTGTGTTTCTTGTAGATCCCCAGGTACTGTCTGATGGGGATGTCTTGCAGTTGTACTCTGAGCTGTAGGAACAAGTGAAGAAAAAATCCCCCCCTCAGGATTTGGTACTATCCCTTCCAAAATTGGAATGTGAAAGACTGGTTTCAAAATAATTGTTTGATTACATGCTGTTATTGGAGTGTTTTCTTTAGGATTCTGTTTCTCAGTTGGAGTGGCATTCTGAGATATTATCTGAAGCTGGATTGGGGCTACTTGGATGGGGGCTTTTAAGATAAATAGACTCACCTTTGTTTGACCTCTTCAGTTTAAAACTGTTCATATTTATACTACCCTAAGTCATTCCTCATCCTTTTTTAGACACTTTAAATATTATAGCTGTACTTACAAGATCGAAATGAAACTGAAAGTTATGTGTGAAATAAAGTGTTTTGCTCCAAGGAGACTGGAGCTGAAATGGGAGGGGAACATCTCAGGGTAAAAGTGGCCTCACTCCATTTGCCCAAAAAGAAAAATAACTGGTGGTTGCACAGAGGTTCAGTTGTAGATTGGCAGTTTCTGAGCCACAGGTGGCAGAGGCAGAGTTGTACAGGTGTGCCCTGCCCCAGTCTGGGGGATCTCTGAGAGCCCTGAGCGAGGCTGGTGGGAGCCAAGTGCTGCTGCCTCAGGGCAAGGATTGGGAGTACACCCCGAGGCTCATGGGGGGCCTGCCGGTGCAGGTGGGATCTGTGCTGGCTTCCCAGGGGCTCTGTGAGCTGCTCCTGCCCATCCCTTGGCCTTTGGGCCGCAGCCCCGCAGAGGGCAGAGTTGTTGTGCCACAGTTCTGCTGTGTGGGCCGTGCCCTGTTGGCTGCCTTGGACACGTGGGGCTGTGTGAGGAGTCTCAGGTGGGGAGACCTTCCCTGCTCCGTGCAGGGCAGGAGGCAGCACTGCCTGGGAGTTATGCAATGCCTTGGCAGACTCATCTTTTGAGTGATACTTCTGTTGGGCAACTCCCTGAATGAATAATTCCTGATGAAAGCAAAGTGAATGCTGTGTTGCTAAACTTGGTGGTTTTTTTTTTAAATGCTAGACCCAGCCTTTTAAAAATAGAAACTTTAAATAAGATTTCCCTGTGTCTGTCCCGGCATCTAAATCAGCCTTTTCCAAAGGGCTGAGCAGCACCTGGAGTTCCCCACAAGGCATGTGACTGACCTGGGAAAGCTGTAGCATAATTAACACTCTGGAAAATCATGTTGCAGATTCATGTGCCTCAGGGTAGGGTTTTTTCTTGTCTTTTTTCTGCTCCACCCCTCCAGTCTCTGGCTGCATTACCAACTCTTGTGATTTTATTGCTACCCTCATTCATGTTAATTCATGTTTCTTCATCTCTGAAAGCCAGGCTGGACTTCGAGAACAGTGATGAAAACTTGACAATATGGATCCAGGTGTATTCTGAACTGATTGGCAAATATTGTATTGATTATTTAAGAACTAATTTAAGGTGGAAAAAAATCTTATCAGAGCACAGTTCTTTAAAAACTGGCAACATTTTTTCAAGCCTTGAAGTACTGTTTTAAGTATTTCCTCAAAAAAGGAGTCATCTCTGAAGATGCCTAAACCAGCAGTTGTTGCTATAG
The DNA here is from genome assembly GCA_013396695.1 of Sakesphorus luctuosus. Classification (NCBI taxonomy): domain Eukaryota; kingdom Metazoa; phylum Chordata; class Aves; order Passeriformes; family Thamnophilidae; genus Sakesphorus; species Sakesphorus luctuosus. Next base: position 212,825 of record VWZD01001544.1, on the reverse strand, counting down.
TGGTGTTTCTCTCATTTTCTGGCCCTGACCCAAAGCTGGGTTTCTTGTCTGTGCTTGCTGAAGGACCAGTTATTATTTTATTCCCTGTGACAGAAGAAAACTCTGGTTTCACTGTAAGACCAAGGGAGCGTTGGATGCTTGAGTTTCCACAAGCCAAGGGCTATAATACAATGCTTACTGCACTGTTCACACTTGGCCCCTCTGTGTTTTCACTCTGCCGTTAGAGCTGACACTGAGAAAGCAGAAACTCCCCCATGACAAACTTCTCCCCTGTCCTGACACACTGTACACAAACCTCACTCAGTCTGTGCCGGCCCACGTTGAGCCTTTTTTCTCTGTACCTGTGACTGAATCACATCCTGTGGGCGACAGGCCGTGCTCCCTCCTGCAGGTCTGTCTGAGGACCTGAAGAAATGAAAGCGCTGCAAGGTGTGGGAAACAGAAACACCGAGGGAGGTCTAAATGTCCCAGCTCGGGGGCTGGAAATGCTTCGCCCCGCAGGCATTCCCAGCTGTGCCAGGCATCGGATGGCACTGACCTGTGCTGCTGGAAGGACCCAGACTAACCCTGGGTCGGCCAGAGCAACCCTTTCACATCCTGAGGTTTTTGTGTCTGGTCAGGGTGACAGGCAGCTGTAACATCGGTTGCTGCGGCATCTCCAAAGCAACACAACAGCAACAATAACAAAGGACAGCAACACGGAGCAGCCGCGGAGGAAAAAACAATTGTGCAAGAAGCCTGAGAAGCTCTTCGGTCACGTGAGGACTTTCGAAGCCCGTAACAATCGTGCCTGTGTGTGTGACCAGCAGAGGCCACTGCAGCCCCAGGAGCGGCGACCAGCGCGGCTGTAATTGTGACACAGGGACACCTGGTGGCTTCCTGGGTCCTGTTCAGCTGATGGAGCGAGTGCCGCGGTACGAGGGGTGTACAGGGGTAAAACCCCCTTACGGGCACATCTGCAGGATCAACTCCTGCGGCAGAGAACACTCTTCCTATTCAGGACTCCGGAAACTTTGATTTTCCTGCTCACCCTTGCCTTATGCTAGAAGTGAGATCCATCGAGGTGTTTCTGCCACACCTCAAGGTGTGCATTTAGTATTTCTTTCCGGGTTTCTGTTGGTTTGGGCCCAGCAAGCACTGGAGGTTTCTCCAGCACGGGTGTTCTGAGCAACCGGGTTTAGTGGAAGGTGTCCCTGACCGTGGCAGGGGCTTGGAATGGGTTGATCTTTGAGGTCCTTTTCAACCCAAACTTTTCTGTGATGATCTGATACAGGTACCTGCCCCCCGCAACAAATATACTCCCTTTTGAATCAGTCAGTCCCCATTATCAAGCCTTCAAAATCTCAAGTCATGACCTGCATGTTCCCAAAAATTAAATCCACCCCAATATTTTGGCTTTAGCGAAGTATTCTGTGCAGTTTTGTTAGTTTGTCACCTTTTTTTTTTATTTATAATTTCATGCCCTTATATGCAGTCAAGTTGTATGGTCAGTCTTTACTGTGCAGCTGAAATGAAGGAAGATATACTACCTTGATGAAGTGGAAGGTGAGATTCATGACTGACTGCATGAATAGAAGAATAATAAAAATACACAGTGCCTGTAGAATTGGATCAGAAGTTGTGGTACCCTTTCAAGTGTTTGATTAAACTGAACTGGAGTCAGGATCTTCCTCCAAAAGAAAGCATGAGTGCATCTAACAAGGAAAGAGTAATGCAGTTTAAATGGAGCTTCCCTTTTCATAGATGGATCTTGAAAAATCCTTTCTCATTATTTGTGGGTTCTCCTAAACTGATTACACTACTGTGGTTGTTTTTGTAATTTAATTATCTCTGCGCTCAATAAGAACGACTTAATTAAAACTCTCTTCTCAATGTAGCTGGCTTTATAGCTCTGCCCTTTTACAGGCTGGGCAAAATTACCTCCAGGGATTAGCAAATGTAGGTCAGTAGTGTAAAAACGCAAGTCCCACTCCTACGTTAAAGTTTGCTCCCAAGTGGGAAATTGGTTTTGCTTCAGTGCCTTCAGCAGGTTGGATTGAAGGCGCTTTGATGTTGGGAGGCTGAACGTGTGTGCAGGGAACTTGCTGGGCTTCCAAATAGCCTGGGTTGGGAAATGGGGTTTGGTTTATAACTAGAAAGGTTTTCCTTTTAGCAAGCCCTTGGGAGATGAGCTTAACCTTGGGCTGAGATAATGCCAGGACTGAACAGGGCTGGGCTCAGTTTGGAGCTGCCACACCTCCTCCTGGCCATGAGTGCCACAGTGTGCTGGGGAAGGTGCTGCGTGCTCTGTGAGTCGTTCAATCCAAAGCACTGGGATTTTCCTGATCATTAATGATCCCTTGGCTCCTCTGGGCAGAGCGTGGCTTTGCTGGGCCGTTCTGACCAACCCTGACTCCTGTGAGCTCCCTCCCCAGGCACCGCCCACCAGTAAGGGCTCATGCTTTGCTCTGCTTTCCTGCCAAAGTGCTGCAGTTCCATGATGTCGGTCCAGAAGAGCTGGTCCTCCCTAGAGGAGAACCTGCTTGGGGAGACCCATGTATTTTTTGCATGGAGAAGCTTTGAGCTTTGCAGTTCCCTGAGGACCTGCTCAGTTCTGTGACAGCACTACCTGTGTCTCCTTGGGTATCTGTTCCCAGAGAGACTCCCTGCTCGTGTCCCAGTGAGTGCCAGGGGGTTCCTACCAGGGGACCCCTTCACCTTTGCACTCCAGCTGGCAGGTGAGCCCCGTGCCAAGGCCACTGTGACCTGAGGGTGTTTCAGCACCTCTGTGCCAGAGTGTTATTTATGGGCAACGGCTTTGAACTTGACTGGAGGTGTTGGTGGAGGTCACACTGTGGAGCAGAGAGCTCTCCCTTCTGACCTGCAGGACTCTCCTAGTTTTAGGAACTGCAGGTTGTGAACTGCTGAGGATTTCAGAGGGACAATTCAGAAATCCAAGGTGGGCAGTTGTGCTCCCAAAGCCTGGACAGCTTTCTAGATCCACACTGAGTGTACCTTCCCATCTGTGTGGAGTCCTGGTGGCTCTGGGAGATGTCTTTTCCAGCAAGTTCCATGTGTTAATCAAGAATGTTTTAAACAAGTATTTCTTATGCATTATGTATTATACTCTGCCAGCTCTGACTTGTGTTTGATCTGGAATTTTTTGGGAATACCCAACCATGAAGGAAATGTCTGTTCTTTAGAGAGGAGTAGAGAAGGCGGCTCCATTTCTAGGGGAATATCCCATAATCTTTACAAATATCCTATTTGTGTTTGATAATATGTTTTTAAAGTTACTTTTCCAAAATGCCCAGTTCTGTGTTGAAATTTTGGCTTGTTCAATGCATGACCCACTTTGCCTGGTATAGCAGATAAGGGGCTTGATTGGTTTCCAGCACAGAGAGAAATGGGAACTTTTATTTTTTCTCTATTATTCCAAATAAAATTTAAAAAGTGAAATCTTAAATGCAAAGGAAGTGCCTACATGGGAAATATAAACTGTAAAGCTTTAGCTATCTTAATCCTTCCCTAGAATTTCTCTGGAAATCAAGGTGCCTCTCATTCCAGTGTTTGATTACAATACTCTGGAAGGTTTCATTCTTAGCACGTTTTGGATGTTGTTCAGTGACCATCCAGAACATGCTTAATCAGAGCTTTTAAAGGCTCCATTACACTTCTAGGATGAGATGTGAGCAGTTGGAAAGCTTTGGCAGCAACAGGACTCTTGTATTAACCCACTTACTGACTCAATACCTGGAAAACTCCTCAAAGGTCTTGGATTCAGTATTGCTTTTAAGTGGATACCTGCAATAATATTTGTAGCTCCCTCTGATTCCATGCTGTGCTTGTTCTGCCCTCCCTTTAAGGGTCTGATCCAAAACCAATTATGAAATAAGTGGAAAGTCTTCCATTGATGTTGTGCTTTGGAGCAGATCCTGAAGGAGCTGCAGAGGAAGCGATAACGTGGTGGTGGGTCATGTGTCTTGTGTCTGCAGGACTGGGGAGCTGATGTCATGTTTATTAGAAGCCAAGATCAGAGTTCACAGGCTCAGGAAATGTCTGCAGAGTTTAGGAATGGTTTGTAACTTCTATCCCAATGACAGGTTTATTTGGCACTTTTTGATAAGTGGCCTGTTTGAAATTTCCTCTCCGAGTAAGCAATTTGTAATTCCCACTTGAAAGGGCTACTGTGGGGGATGGTGATGGGGCCGTGTTTGAAAACCATTTATGGTTACCAACATCCTGGCATCTGTCATCCAGGAGTCCTGGGCCTTTATGGTTTTGATCTGTCCAAAGTGACTTCTTTATATAGAAACTGGAAAGCTCTCTTTGTGTCCTAAGTGCCAATAAAAATATTTACAGTCCCCTAAAACATATAAATAGAATTGGTGACTAAGCTAAAGAATCATTAGAAATAGTTTCACTGTTTTCCTATAATGGAATTTGCTCTCTTGTTTTGGTCACCTTGTCTCATTCAACCTTATGGTGTGTTTTGCTCTGTTTCTCACCAAAGTACTGCCATGGTGACACCCAAAATCTGCCAAATCTGAGCCACTGCACTGATTGCCAGTCCCCACATCCCGATCTGCCTTCTGCTTCCTTCCAGCAATGCAGTGGGTTTGCAGGTGTTGAGGCTTCTCCCACTGAGGCTTCCATGGGATCCTGGAAAAGAGTTGGAAGAACTTTTGTTGTAGTGGTGGTGTAGCTGCAGAACTTAAGGGATAATAAATATTTAAAGTATTTAAATAATTGGGATTGTTCAACCTGGAGAAGTCTTAGGGATGACCTAATTGTGACCTTCCAGTACCTGAAGGGAGCCTACAAAGAACATGGAGACAGACTGTTTACAAGGGCCTGGAGTGACAGGACAAGTGGCAATGACTTAGAACTGAAAGGGGGTTGGTTTAGGTTGGATATTTGGAAAAGGTTCTCCCTGTGAGGCTGGGCAGGCCCTGGCACAGGTTGCCCAGAGAAGCTGCAGATGCACATATGCCCCATCCCTGGAAGTGCCCAAGGCCAGGCTGGATGGGGCTTGGAGCAACCTGTGATAGTGAAGGGTGTCCCTGCCCATGGCAGGGGGTTGGAAAGAGATGAACTTTAAGGTCCCTTCCAACCCAAACCATTCTGTGGTTCTGTATCCAGGAAGCAAAGTTTATTGGGAGGGGTAGCAGCTTTTCTTAAACTGGCTTGTGTGTTTGGAAAGAGCAAACAAATAGAACTCAAGCGATCTGATAAAGTGAATTTGAGCCTTAAAGTTTGTCTTTCTAAGTATGTTGGATAATTCTTGTTTACTTTGCGAGCTTCAGCAGAATTGTCAAGCTCTGTTGATGGGAAAGGCATGTCATTGTGTGCTTTCAGGTCTGTGGTTAGATCCTAGAACTAACTAGAATTCTAATAATGCTTTTTTCTTTTTAAACAGTATTTGGGATTTATGAGCTTTTCTATGACTGTGCAACTGCCCTTCTGAGGCAAAGGAGGAGTATGAGGAACAGGTGCCTGCCAAGACTGAAAGTGATGGCCTTACCTTTGGCTGCTTTTTTCTTTGTCCCCAGAACCAATCTGGTGCATCAGACCTAAACTTAGGATTCAACTACACTGATTTTTATTTTGAACATTACAGCAGGTTTTAGGAAAGTGTTACCGAAACGTAAGCTCTTGGGTTGTTACCAGAGTTCCTGGGACACTCGGGTCAGGTGAGAGCCTGTAGGCCTCTTTTGGAACTGGAATAGTCTGAAAATCTGTTCTTTAGTACATGTGCAACACTTGGAAATAAATCCCAGACTCCCATGTCATTTGTGTCCCTGGAGAGCCCCTTTCTGGGGTAAGGTCTAGGTGGGCAAACAATGTCTTCGTGGTTCTGATGCTTTCAAAATCTAAACAGATGGAAGAGACCTGATTTGCTTGCAGAGACCCTGAGGACAAGCAGTGAGGTTGAGAGGAGAATCTGGATCCCGTTCCATGCTGCTGCCCTGGAGTCTGGAGTCACAGAGGCTGACCTTGAATCACACTCAGATTGATTTCTGTCCATCAGAGGTTTATAAATCAGATATCCCCCGCCTCTGTCCTCATTCGAGGTAAACCAGACAAGATTATCCAAATGGCACTTGATCCTCATGCTGATTTTGGTCTGTTCTGGGCTTCCTGTTCAGACCATTCCACAAGGTGCTGGTGATGTCCCAGAATCCCAGGGAAGGTGCAGTTCAGCGTTACAAGTTGAGGCTGGTTCCTGCCAGCAGAGGACATTGTTGCTCAATAAATTTCTCTGTCTTTTGGGATTTGCTGCTGCTCTTTAGCCTGATGTTTTATTGTTTTGATGTACTTGGACAAGTTGTTACTCTTGTGAAGCCTATTTTTGTTAAAGGGTGAAACCTCCTGAGACTTTAGAAGACAAATTGCAACTGAACTATCCCCTGGGTCCTGAAAGCAGAGAGCCTTTTGTTGTGGCAGTTCTCAGGAAAGCACTGAAATTAAGGAAGGATTTAAAACTGGAGACCTTGTGAGTGTCCTGTGAGGGTGACTCTCGATGGCAGCAGTGGCTGCTGCTGCTGCAGAAAGTTCAGGGGGAAATCGTGTTTGTTCAGCCATTCCCTGGTATCAGGTGTGGAGTGGGAGCTGGGGAATCACCCAGTCCAAGGGCCAGCAGGAGGAATGGGAGTCCCTGCACACACAGAGAGCCTTACAGGGCGCGTTTCGAAGAAGGGAGGTGCTCGCAGGGGTTACTGAACCTGGAAGGCAATCCTTGTTTTCCAGGAGCTTTCCTTGAGCTGAGAGTGTAGTCTAGTCAAGTATCTTCTGTAGGAAATGGGCCCCAAAATATAGAGGAGCCCTGGAGAGCACAAACATCTTGTTTTCCAAAACCAGCCAAACCAGCCCAAAAAATCCCACCTTCCTCTGCAGGCAAAAATACAAATTTAGTGCTTTTATTTTGCCTGAGATTTCACCTCAGTTTTGCAAAATTATTTGCTGAATAGAAGTAATGAGAAAGCAGATATTTGGTGCTTTGTAAATACTTCTAATGCTCACTGTAGTAGAAAATTCATAATTTACTCTAAAGCTTTAATGTTAAATGGGAGGGAAGGTTTTAAACTGGTTTCAGCTGAAGTGTTTTCTGGCTTCTGAGACTGCTGAGCCAACAGGGAGGATTCAGCTCCTTGGGAGTGACCCAATAAATATAGTATTGGTCCTGCTTCTCCTTCAGCACTTTCAATGCCTACCATCATCCATGTGTTGGAATGAAAATTCTCTGATGCCACTGGAACCTCCTATGCCAGACATGGAAACACAATGCTGTTCCCTTCTCTGTGTGTTAGGGAAGATATTCTGTCTCAGCTCTGTAGAAAGAGATGGTGGTGGCACTGGGATGCGTTTGACAGGCCTTGCTCTATCAGCTTCACTCACACCATGTTTGTATTAGCTGAGGGTGTGGCTTTGGGCTCTGATTTTGGGTGTTGGTTGAGTCAGAAAAACTAAGTTTCTCTATTGTGATGCCTTTTTTTCCCCTTATTTTTATTTGCATGGAACCTGAGTGTTGGAGATAGGTCTTTAAGCAGAAAAATATTAGGCTAAAAAGGAAAAAGCCTCAGTCTCCTTTCACAGAGAAAACCAGATCACAGCCTTACAAGGAAAGACGTGATGAGCTTCATCTTTGCAGCTTCCCTTTCCCACTTCCCCCCTGCAGAAGTTCAAGAGGTCTGCAAAACCTCAGGTTCCACAAAATGTGACCATCACTAATTATAAAGTTTTAGTATTAACATTGTGGAGAGCAATGGGAAGTGTGAGGAGGAAGTCTCTCTCTTTGGCTGAGCACCTCTTTTCAATAAAAATAGCAAAATCAAACTTACATTAGGAAGTGTGAAAGTCCCATGAGTGTCAGTGTTCTCTGAAGTGATTTCTTCCACTTCTGGGTAGTCAGCTTCCTATTTATTCAGCAACACTGTGCTGTCTGTGGGACAGAAATGTAGACTGGAATGTGTGACATCTTCAGCTGAACCTCGGGGGAAAAAGGGACAAGTTCCCTGGCCCTGGTTTTTCAGGTTTGATTTGTCACTTACACAAACCTGGCAGTGGCCAAGGGGCAGAGAGGGCAGTTGGGAATGCTGAAATCCTGGAGTTGGCAGCTGTTGTGCTGGGTTTGGAGTGGGAGCCACTGGCCTTGGGACCCGTTTGGGACAGGTAGCAGGGCTGGGCGGGCACCTGTCCCTCAGGCAGAACCCAAGGGCTGGGCTGGCACCTCTCCCTTGGGCAGAGCCCCAGTTACAGCCAGGAGGTCTCATCTGATCAGGGACAGGCTGTGAGAGGCTGAAATGGGTGTTATACTTCAGGGATTGTGTAGAATTAAAACTTCTCAGATTGATTTACCTAATGAACTTTATTATGTCATGGAGGCTGGGTCCTGTCCTCCTTTCATGGGGAAGAAGGGAGAATGCAGTAAGTTTGTGAATTCCCACTGTCCTTGAGCTTTCCTGGCTGATGGTTTGGGTGGCCGAAGGCACAGGAGGGCTCTTGCTTTCAGCATTGGCTGGAAGTGACAAGTCACAGATGAGGGACATGTGGTTTTTTTTGTTTGTTTGTTTTTGGAAGGAATTGGTGTGTTCTCCCTGTTCACTGGAAAGTGATAGGAGGCACATTGGTACCTGATTGTGCTTCAGAGACTGGTTTGTATGTAACCAATGGGCACTTACACCCTTGTCTGAGCAAATACCAACTCCATCACCTTTGGGGCTATAAAACCAGCTGGGGTGGGTATGGCAGAGGAGGCAGGAGAAGTATTCCCTTCCTGTTCCTAAAGTTGAGTCTTCGTTCCAGAGTAGTGACCCATAATTTAAACATTCATCTGCTTAATAATTTTATTCAGCTTTGTCTTGCAGGTCTGTCCAGTCTGTTTCTGTGTGAGACACACTCCTGGCCCCTCTGTCCTGTCTCCCACCTCCCTACTGGCAGCACGGATGTTTGAAGCATCTCAGCTTTCCTCTGAATTCCCCAGCTGCCCCTGCTCCAGCCATCCACATCTGGCATTTGTTAGTGACAATCCCTGGCATCACAGCTCTCTGGCCATGCACACACACAGTCCTGTGGCTCTGTCCCCTCGTGGGTCACATCCCTCAGGATCCGACCTGGTGGATCCTGATGCAGAGAGCACAAAGTCCTTTGCTTGTGTCTTAAACTGATTTCTGTTTGAGATTTGAGACAAATCAGCCAAATGGAAGTTTAAGAATAACATTCTCAATGTTGTTGAATTCTTTCTCAAAAATTAGCTCCAGTAAGTCAAAACTTTTGAAGCTGGGTCCTGGGTCCTTAAAATGGCAGAGGGAAAAACTGTGAGTGAGGCCTAACTCAAGTGGTTTGTGTTCAGAGTGAAGGACAAGTAGTAACTCCCACCAGCTCACAGTGGAGGTGATGGAGGGCCCAGAGCTGTTGGGAAGCGGGCTGGGTTTTGTCTCCAGTTTGTCCAGGGCTTTTAAGCACATATTTACCTTTAATTCTGTGAATGTTGCTGTGTGATAGCCAGGTATAAGTTAAGAAGGTGTTGCTTGGGTTGCTGGGTTATGTACAGGTGACATTCCCTACTCTTGGGTGACCATTGTGCATCAGAGGATTCAATTTGGGAGCTAATTGCTCATACAGGCAAGGAACTCTTGTACATTCATGTGCCAGGGTGCAAAGGTAACACAGACAGCAGTGGCTTGGTGCAAATTTGGGAGTCAGCCCTTCATGTGAACTGCTTTGAGAAGTGACTGAAAGCAGCTCCATCTCCAGTATCTCTGAACTTCAGTCTTCTGGAACAGCCTTTCTGGTGTGGTTGTCTTTCCTTTTATTTATACCACCAGATATAACATATTTGTTCTTGTTCTTTAAGGCAGAACACCAGAACTGGTTTGGTATCACTGCATATGTGTAGTTAGAACTGGATGTATAATGTGGATGTGTGTGTGTCAGATTTTAGAAAATTATTGGAAGCAGCTGTGGGTGGAAGAGAAACAAAGCCGAGGGTCTGTGAGCCAAACAATTAACATAGGAGTGGAATACTGTAGTTACATCAGTCTTTCTTTAAAAAGCCTGAATTTCTCCCTTATTCCCAAAAGTACATTATTAATTCTCTTGGCATGTAGCACAGCAAAATGACTGCATTTATGAACTTGACTACTTCTTTTAACAAGTTCCAATAACTGCTTCCTAAACCTTGTGTTTTTATATCAATTACATACAGTAAGCATTGAAATCAACCAAAGAGAACTGCTGAGGCCAAGAAGGGTTATTTATGTTAAACAGGGATTGCCAACTGCCAAAAGTAAAATGTGGATATAATTTTATAACACCATTTTATAATTAAAGTCATAAGTGAGGTTTCCTGCTATTGTTTAAAAATGTGTCACTATAAATTTAAATCAAGGCTGAAGGCACAGAAGGGGCTACTAAAGAACATATCGATACAACAAAGATGGTACAGCAAACATGTCTGTTGCAAAAGGAAAACATGTGCTAACAATTTCAGTTAAATAATTATATTTATTGCATATAGATTCTGTTTTAGGAACTATAACCACTTAGGAACTGTTTTCATTCATGTCAGATTGAGGTTAATTTGTTGTTACTGTATGTCTATAGATAGATTTTACTGTCAGAGAAATTTAATATGTTGGTTTAATGATAAGGCAGCCTTCTAGCCAGACCTGATTTTTTTTTAAAGGCCAAGAAATCCAGAGAAAATTAATAATTTTGCCCAATATTTATATGTCCACAGCATTTTTGAGTTAATATTGTATCAATGAAGAAAATAAAACTTGGGCAAGTAAGTACCCAGATTCAGAAAAATATTTAAGCACATGCTTAACTTCAACGATTTTGGTGGGATGGTGATTTTTAATAGGAGTTGAGCACAGGCCTAAGGGCTTTATAGGAATTCTTTTTTCAGTTGTGGCCTGAGCTTGAAGAAGAAATACCTTCAAATTGCCAGAGTGTACAGACAGCCCTTTGCTTTCATTTACGTGTTGTGTGAATGCACCACTTTGCTCCAGCACTGTCAGAGCCCTTCCAAAGGGTTTAGGGCTGACCCTCCACAGCCTCTGGGTGGTGATAGGGCTCCCCCTTTCCCCCAAAGAAGTGGTTGAACTCCCATCTTTCATCCCTAAGAGTTAATCTCTAGAACATTCCAGCCTTTGGTAAGTCATGTTCATGGAACAGGTAATTTCTGGAGGATCATTTGTCCCTGGCCTGGCTAATGGAGCCCCCGTGTTTGGGATCAGCACCGAGGGGACATCCATCAGTGCACACCCTCCTGCCAGGCTGCTCCTGCAGGGCCTGCTCACAGCTCAGATGGCAAAATGTGGGAAAAGAGGAATAATAAAGTGCAACAGATAGCATTTGTTACACATGCCATTTGGGAGTTCCCTGTAACAGACATCCCAGAGAAGGAGCTGATGGTAATGCAGCGTTGAAGTTATGAAGCTCCCAGAGGAAAGAAATGCCAGAGCCTGACATATCCTCATAATTCTGCTGCCTCCTGCACAGGCATTGTTGTCATACAGGCTTTAACTACAGGATCACAGGTTATTTCTCCAGTGGCACAATGTTTTTTTCCAAACTGGAATAATCCTGGAAGCTGCACTATGCAGGAATTCTACCTCATGCCTAGAAAATCTCAGCCAAAGTGTCTTTTTAAGTTGTTCATGACTGGAAATTAAGGATGCTGCAATGGAAAAAGCTGTATAACCACAGCATAAGAGGGCACCTTGGCCACTGGTCAAATAAAGGCTGAAAAATGTTCTCAGTAGTGACACTAATTCTGTATTAATTCATCACTCATTGAAGGCAGAACTCTTTAAAATCTGATTTCCCACTCCCAGTTTCTGGATGCAAAGGGGAAGAAGTGGTGCAAGGAAGGGACTGTGAGGGAAGGAGAAATGAACTCTGGGGTGTCAGGTACACCAAGAGCTGCTGGGGGTTGAAGGCAGAGCTGTATTCAAGTGAATATTGAGCCTGAACCACCCTGGCAGGGGCCAGGAGTCTGTGAGAGGGGATTGCAGTCTCCTTAGTAACTATTTCTTACCTTTGAAACATCTTTTTGGCCTCTCAACTGAATTTCTTTTTGTTTTAAAATGTAGCCCTTTGCTCTAAACCTGATTTTTTTTTCAAGGCTGTTATCTTGTAAATTGTCCTGTTCCATGTGTTCAAGGTATTTCTTAGTGTCTTTTTTTGTCCTTTTTTGTTCAGGTTTGTATACTGAGCCAAATGCCCCCAAAACTGTTCCCTGTCTCTTAAAAATCACCTTTCTGGTCTCCTGGAGTTCCATGTGTGTTTTCAGTGGGCATTCTACAGATAACCAGGAGTGGCTCAGAGTCCTTCATCTGCCTTCACAAGTGCTCTGAAGTTATCATGTGTGGCTGATCTGGGTATATTGAACTATTCCAAATATTATTGAACATATTTTTTCCCATAGTCTGGACTGTGCACTTACTCTGTTTCTATTAAGCTCAGCTTAAAGTATCTGATCTCAATTAACCTCCTTTAAAAACTGAAGCAGGAAAGGCCATGTTTAAGCCTTCTAGATGTTACAGATAATCAGGAAAAGCATCACAGGTGCCCTCTCCTATTAAGCAGTTTACTGTCAATAGCCTGAGAAGGCAAACATGGAAATGTCTTGGAAATGTCTTAGAGAAAAAGACTCTGCTACTGGGAGGGGGTTGGGGGTTTATGCTGTCAGAAAACTCAAATATCTGTGGGTTACTCAATGTGAGAGCAGATGACTGAGCTGAAATCACAGCCTCCTGCCTTTAGCAGCAGCAGGAAGCATTTTGTTGTGCTGCTTCCCTGGGTGCTCTCTAATGACAGAAAAATTGCCCATTTCTGTCTGGTGGAATTCAGTCAGGATCCCTGAGAGCTGGACAGGAATGGGGCTGGACAGAGCTGCTGGGCATGGTTTGCATTACACCCTGGCTGCACACCCTGCCTTGGGCTGAGCCAGCACAGAGTATTGTGGCCTAATTGACACCAGTCTGTGCCACCAAGAGGCTGCTAATCTTTGTCCTCTAAGGTAACGTGATTAAAGAACACAAGGCTTCTCTCCTTCATGTCTCTTTTCTTATATAGATACAGAAGGATTTGGAGGGACAAGAAAATGCAGAGGACAATGTTTAAACAGCAGTAAAAGGGAGTGTAAGAGGAACTGGAGTTTGGTGGATCTGCTGCTTCTGTAACCAAAAGAATAAACATAGTTTCTGCCCATTTGTGTTTGCAGACCAGGCAGTTGTGACTGGTGTCAGATCTTCAGCAGGTCTGCTGCTCAGCAGGCCTCTCCAGGCTCTGCTGGGGAGGATCTACAAGTGAGTTCTTCTGTTCAGTTAGAAACAAAAATGATTGTTCTGTCACTGCTCAGAGGTAACTGCCACGTGCTGATGTGTTTTCTGGATTTCAAAATGAACATAAGTCCATTATTACTCTGCTTCTGCTTATCATCCCCCTGGGATGGGGCACAGGCACAATCCAACCTGGCTTCAAAGTGGTCAAACCTCCACCTTCACTCCAAATGTGTGTATTGGCCAGTTGTGTGTCTTCACTGCACTGGTGGGAAACTGTGAATTTTACACCTTCTCAGTGAGGTACAGGAAGTGTTTATGTTCCTCATCCTTGTTACTACTAAGCCCCAGAAAGTTGTGGAAGCTTCTATGACTTTTAAGCTTCTTTTCAGCACTTCCATGAGGTACGAAGTCTTGGTCACTTGGGAAATGAGGAGATAGAGCACAAAGAAACTAACTTGTGTAGGAATGGTGGGACAGAGCAAAACACTGATCCCAGGCTTCAGCAACTCAATTGTTTTCTGTAGCTTTTAATCTTCCTTTAAAAAGTAGCCTTAAAAGCTGTTCCAGGAGCGTTCCAGGGGATATATGGAAGTTTGGAGTGTCTTTCTCTGTCCAGAAATCATATCCTGGATCTAAGTGTATCAGTTTCAGTATGGATGAACCAGCATTTTACAACAAGAAGAAGCAACTGACTAGCAGCTGTTTGTTCCAGGAGGTCAGTGCTGCTCTGCACAGCTCTTCTCTTGCTCTGACTGGCCTTTGGAGCTCTGGCTTACAAGTTGGTGAATAACTCCTGGTCCCCTGGGCCTACTGGATATCCTAATCCTGTTGTCACAGCTTTCCTCAGCAGCTTGTACAGCTCTCCCGTGGGTCTTGTGCGTCGTGAGATTGGTGGCAAAATCGTGAGGTGATGTGGAGCTGGAGTTAAGGAAAGCTTTCCCCAAAAGCTCCTCAGAAACTTGCCTGGTTTCATGGTTCATTAGAAACTTTAAACTCCTGCCATGCATGTTGAAAGATTGGCTTAGGTTAGTGAAGTCCTTGGAGTGAACCTCATCAGGCAAAATTGGTGGTTCCACTGAGAATCCAGAAGGACGTACCAGTTTCAAACAGCTTTTGCTCTGAGACTTCTTTGATTCATTTGGAGCTGACACAGTAGAGCTGTGGAGCAACATGAGACAAAATACTTAAATGATCTACAAAGCAAAACCACAGAGTTTTGTGAAGTTATCATTAGAGCTGTGTTGAAAACTAGATGGTTTTTTGAAAGGAGCAGGGAAACATGACACTGAAGTCTGCAAAATTGCCTGACTGTGATTGCCACAGTAAGGAGCTCAAACCCTGGAAACTTCACCAACTGCTCAGTCTCATCAGAGAACTCAGAGCAGCCATTACTTCATTATTCCATGTACAACCTCCTAGTCAAACCCTCCCTGCAGAGCTGCACTGTGTGAGGAGATGCACAATGGAGTCGTCCTTGTCTTGGAAGGCTGGGTGGGCACAGGAGAGATGTTCAAGTCAGCTGGAAAGAGTTTTGTTACTCAAACTCTATTGGAAATCATTTGTAATTCTAAGCTGCTTTGAAAATCGTGGTGGCAGGAGTCTGATAACACCCAGCAGATAAAAATGAGAGTGGTCTGAGAGTGTGGGGGATCAGAATGGACTTCAGCTACAAGCAGACCTCCTCAGGCACTTCCTTTGGCTCCTCCCTTCCAAGCTGTGCCTGCAGTGCTCCCGACGCTGTGGGTTTATTGTAGCACAGTCTTCTGAAGGGTTTTCACAGATTCTAACACTGGTTCTTCTGCATTATTTTGGCTTTCCTGTTTTGGTGCCTGTGTGGTCCCACTGAACAGGCTTATCTAACGTGATGTCCATAGTGAACCACACCAGAAGGTTCCCAAGATGCCTGTGCTGTTCTTTTCCTTGGGAGCAGACGGTGTTGGCTGAGCAGGGGCTGTGCCTTGGAAGTGCCACTTGCTGCTTCTGCACTCTGGTGTCTCCTCCTGCAGACTTACTGAAAGCTTAGTTATACTCAGGCACTAAAGGGTGTTTGGCCAAAACTTGTTTGGGGGACATAATTAACAGAATCTTGCCAATTCCTTAAATAGATGCAGGATCAGATCTAGTTCCTTTGTCAAAGCAAGACATTGTAACATATATTTTATCTTCTGTTTTGGAAGCTTTGCTCTTAAATTCAGACATTTTGGGCAAAAGAATGATACAAATGGAATTGAACTGAGGAGTTATGTCAGTGTTTGCAGATGCTTTGAATCTGTATTAGATCAGACCCATTTCTAACCCTTAAATTCATTAATACAAATAAGAACCAAAAGAGAGTTGTCTTATTCCTTCTGGCTCAAACACTGAGGTGAAAGAAAGGCTTTTTAGTCCACAACTGTTTGTGTGGGTACTTGCCATGGAGGGAGGTGATTAAGTCCAGTTTATGCAATAACACTTCAGGTGGTGATTAGTCACTCTGAATCCCTCTCTTAAAGTCTCCCCTATGTGTACTGAGGCATCAGGTGGAGCAAAGTTTAAACAGAACAAAAAGTCTTGATATTTCAGTGTATATTACTCCTGATCTGCAGTTTTGCCTTTTTGTTGAACTTCATTGCATTTTGTTGAACTTCATTAATGATTCTGATGTGACCTGATGGAGTAGGATTTGATGTCTATCAACATTTTCAAAAAGAAACAAGGAAAACTGAGGAGTTTGGGATTTCTGGTTTTGAGAATGGAGGCTCCACAGCCTCTTTGGGCAACTTATTCCAGTGTTTGACCATTCTCACAACCAAAAAAAAGCTCTTTTTCCTATGGTGAGATGAAGTTTTCTGGGTCTTAGTTTGTGCTTTTGCCTCCTGTGCTGTCACTGGGCTCCAGTGAGAAGGCTCTGGCTCCCTCTCCTTCCTTCTCTGTGCACAGGTATTTGTTTATACCAGGTAATGAGATCTCCCTGACCCTTCTTTTTCAGGCTGAATGATCCCTGTTCTTGTCTCTCCCCATGTGAAAGAGGCTCCAGTCCCTTGCTCATCTTTGTGGCACTTCATTGGGCTCCCAGCAGCAAACCCACGGGGTCTGTGTGTGCTGGGGAGCCCAGAACTGGCTGGGAATGTCCCTGATGATTCTTTTATGCTGTTTTCTTTCAATTACATTGAGGTCTTTTGTCCCAACTCTTCTCTTGTACAGATCCAATATTCACTTTCAGTTCCAAGCTGCATTGCTTTGGGACACCATTTAAAGCTTGGCACTGCTGGGCAGGCTTTTCCTTTTTCCCTACAGGCCAAATTGTAGGAGTTTTGGAAGAACAGACCATGAAATATTTTTCTGTTGCTGTGTTCGACTGAAAACATCACTCTAAGTAGTGTGACAGTATCCAACATTTTGTAGGATCTGTGAGGAATTTTTTTAGCTGAGATAAATGAAGAGAATTAATGGGCCGTGGCATGAAATCCCTTTGGTCTGTGTGGAAGGACTTTGGCACTGGGCACAGGAGGGATTCAGGGATTTGTACAGATACAATATAATCAAATGTAACTCATGAGTGACCCTGGGGCCTGACATTAGCTCAGTTAGTTAAAACTTGGTTGTAGTAATGCCAAGGTCATGGGCTCCATCCCCTATGTGGGATTTAAGAGTTGGACTCGATGACCATTCTGGGTCCCTTCCAACTCTGTGGGTCTGTGGGTCCTGCCTCTCCAGCTACTGATGTCAGGGCAGTTTCTCCCTCTGGAGATGTGGCCTGGAGTCTCCCCAGAGCTGGATGAGGGAACTTTCTTCAGCCCTGGTGTAAATGGGAAGTGATGTTCCAGAGCATTACACCCTCATTATTGCACTTTTGAAGCAAGTGTTCTGCCTGAAGTGCAGAACAGTTTGGGTTGGAAGGGACCTCTGGAGGTCCTCTGGTCCACCCTTTAACCTCCTCTTTGCAGAGGAAGGGAAGTCACTTGTTTAAACTTCCAGCGATAACCACTTGCAGTTGTTGAGCTCCCTGTGCCTCCAGGCACCCACATTTAAATGTTTAATGTGCACACTTGCTGTATCAGTTCCTTAATGGCAAATTAAGGACTAAATGAATGGATTCCAAACCAAACACAAACCAGACCAGACACACATCCAACCAAGCATCTACAGTGCCTGCATAATCCAGACCACATTTATGAATAAATGGGTATGTTCTCTTTGGTGATTTTGATAATATGTTGTACTGAGTAGCAATTCTAATTAGGGCTCTTTGATACTCTGGAGCTGGGGGAGAAAACAACCTTCCCCTTGCATTTTTGCATGTTTTGTTTTCCGGTTTGGAACTCATAATCCAAAAGGAGCATCTGTTTTCCTTGTGGAATCATCTACGTTTGGTGAATTTGTGGTCAGGAAAACTGAAATATATTCAGGGAACAGTCACATGTTTGACTGGGCAG
Source organism: Sakesphorus luctuosus (assembly GCA_013396695.1). Classification (NCBI taxonomy): domain Eukaryota; kingdom Metazoa; phylum Chordata; class Aves; order Passeriformes; family Thamnophilidae; genus Sakesphorus; species Sakesphorus luctuosus. Next base: position 195,136 of record VWZD01001544.1, on the reverse strand, counting down.
TTCCATATAAGCACATATTGGTTTTACTTTTGGATTTCTTAATTTTTTTATAAGTTCTGTGAACCTGGTGAAGGTTTATATGTGACCAGCAGGCTGGAGGCCAGAAGCTGTGCTCTGTCTTGTGTAGCAGGGTGGCTTGTAATTACATTAAAAGGTTAAATTATGAAAAAAAATTAAAATTAGGTATTAAAATATATATATATGAACCACACAGTTATACAATGTGCCTGTGAAATATCTTTTGGAGTATCTTTGGAACTTAGTGCTGCTGGTCTGTGGTGAAATTGGGGAGATGTTAAGAGTCCAAATCAGCTTTGCTACTTGTGTGCAGAAAAAGGATGCTAAGGATGATTTTAACAAAAATGAAGGACTTTGGGCTGCAAAGCTCCCTGGCAGGGTTGGCTCCTCCATCCTTGCCTGTGGCTGCGACCTTGCAGCTCCTGCTGAGGAATCTGCTGCGGGTCGTGGTCACTGTGGGTGACTGTCTGAGCTCGGGGCTCCTCCAGGGTGTCCCTTTTTGTCTCTGTTTTGAAATCCGAATCCCAGCCCGGGCTAAAGCAGTAGGTGGCACTGCAGCCCCTCTGTTCTTTGGGTGCCTTTCCACGGGACTTCTCGCTCCGAACAAGTGTCCATGTTTCCAAAAATAACAAGGTTGTTTCCAAGTTTTCTTGAAATATATGCACGGCTGGTTAGTCATTCATAATCACTTCTTTGCAAACGCGGGGGATATTTGACATCAGCGCAGCACGTCAGAAACTGGAGTTTTGCAGGAATTCCCAACACTGTGGGAAGGAGTCCCTGAAATGGTTCTTTCTGGTAACTCCTCCAGCATCAGAGGCTGAGCTGCAGCAGTTCCCTGCTCCCCTCCCCGAGCCCTTCCCGGGGTTCCAGCCTGTGGGCACTGTTTGTCCAGGGGGAGAAGGTGGGGACAGGCTTACTGGGACACCGCTCCTGTTTTCTGGAGTGTCCTTGGGTCAGCTGGAGTTGTCCTGCTCCCTTCTGCACAGCCAACCCCTTGTGAATGAGGAGGGACAGGCTGTGGGGAATCGATGGATTTTGCTAATTCTGTGTTGAGCTCATGCACTATTTCTGCATCTTCACCTACACTGGTTTTATTTCACTGTAAGTGCAAGGTTTGATTGTACAACAGGTACCTAAGCCAGAACAGGTGTATTGCTGAGCGAGTGAAAACACTTCCATGGGTTCCTCAGAGAGAAAGATATGGCAGACAGGAAGCAGGATAGGCTGGACGGGGCTCTGAGCAACCTGGACTTGTGGAAAGTGTCCCTGCCCATGGCAAGGGTTGGAACCAAGATGATCTTTAAGGTCCCTTCCAACCCAAAGCATTCTCTGGTTCTGTATCATTCTTTACTCTGCACTGAGAGCTTGGTGTGGGACTGGCCTGAAGAGCCTCAGCTAGAAGAAATAGCAAGTTCACAAATCAAGGGAGACCCTTCAGAGGTGTTTTGGGGTAATTATCCTTTTTTTCCCGGAGACTTGTGAGGATTGCTGGCTACATCAGGGGAAGCTGCACAGCCTCAGTGCCAGGTGTCCCCAGCACCTTCTGGCTGTCTGTGCTGCCTTCACTGACACACTGTGGGCAGCAGGTTGATATTAGAGGGGGCTCACCCTTGTGGGGCTGACACAGTGACTGGGGCCATGTCCTCCTTGTGTCAGAGGACAAACTTGAGCCAAGGTTGCTGCATGTTCTTGCCCAATGCCTTTGCTCAGGTCCTGCAGACTGGAATACTTCCTGTGCAGAAAACTTACGTCCAAACATGCCATGGTTTGGATTTCCTGCTGCTGAGACCTGTCTGCTGAGTCTCCCACATGGCAGCTTTGTACTAAACCTTCCTGTGGCGTTGAACCTTGTCCTCTCTTCCTCGCTCCCTTCTCCGCCAACCTGTCCCATCTGCCCACCATGTCTTTACTCTTGCACCCTGATTCCCAAACCCCCTGTTACATCTGCTCTCTGGGGAAGTACAGAAGCACCTGCTTTTGGCAGGTGATTAAAAGCAGCTGGTAATAAAGGAATTAATGGGATGTGTGAGTATGCAAAGAGGGCTCTGAGCTACTCGGTACCTGAAGTGGTGTAAATAACAGTGTGGGTTATTTTAGCTGCCTGCACTGCTGCAAATGTGATTGCCATTTTTAATTTGGTTTTCCTGCCAACTTTTGTTCCTGAAGACATGGACTGTTTTTCTTTGCTGTCCAAGAACTCATGGTGTGAAGGAAGAACAATAAATAAAGATGGGAACAGCACAGGAAAACTACAGCCTAAGACAGAGCAATGTTCATGGTTTTTTTTCCTTTTTCCCTGCTGAAAAAGCAAGTATTTGATTATGTTTCTCTTTGTTTAGACTCTGTATTGAGAGATCAGCTTAAGAAAGCCTGAATCAATTAGAAAACAAAGAAATGTTGTCCAAAGGCTGCATAATGAGTTTGTTTGAAGAGTCCCAGTACCCCTGGATTGCGTTGGGCCTGGATGTGTGAGGGCACAGCCCCTGCCCCTCAGGTGCTTGTCTGGGTCCTGCACTCGCTGTCTCCTCATGGAGACCTGGGGGCTGCAGCTCTGCTTCATCCTCACAGCAACCTCCCCTCCTCTCTCCTGTGAATTAGGGGGTTTAAGCTCTTATTTTCCCCGTTTTCCAGACCTGTCCTGCAGACTAGAGGCTGCTTGGCTTGTGTGCTGTCAGCCTGTTCCTTCAGCACCTCAGACATGCTGGTGATCCTGATAAAGTGGGAGCTACCTGAGCTTGTCTGCCCACAGACACACTCTGGCTCTCCAGAGGAACATGTCCTGCTCCTCTGGGAATGTTTCCTGGTAGGGAGCTGAGATTTAGGTGCAAAACCAGCCACATGCTCACTGAGCAAGGGACAAAAGTCAGTTCCCCCCTGGCTGTGCTTTGGCAGGGAATTAAATTCCTGCAGCTGGATTTTGCACACGTGGGTTAAAGCATCCCCCCAAAGGCCACTGTATCCTGCAGTGCATATTCCAGCCCCTCCAGTGTACTTTCCCTGGGAGGCTCCAGTGTAAATACAGCTGCTGGCACAGGTCAGAGCTGCCTGTCTGATCTTTGTTACTGTAAAGCCACAGTTGTCCAGCATGAGGGCAATGGGCTCTTTCACCCGCCTGTGTTCATGTTCTCTTTCTGTTCCCCTCTCAAAAAGGGAAAAAAAAAAAGAATTTGGGTGGTCCTAAGCCCATATTCATATGATTCTAAAGACCAAGAGTCAGAATAGCCAGGAGGCTCTGGGAATCTTTTTATTCCACAGCTGTGCTGTCACAAAGGCATTGCCTTCCTTGAACTCACAACTTAAGGCACTTCAAATAGAGGTTTCAGGAACTTCTTGAAATTGTTATTTATTTCTTGACTTTTGTCATGAAAATCCTCCTTTGGCAAAGACAACAGATGCCCAGGGCTGGGCTGGGTTGGTGGTTGCTGTGCAGAAAGGTAGTGGATGATCCAGGCTGGGAGCATCTGAACTCACTGAAATGAATTTGCGGAAGTGTGGAAAAGAAGGTGCAATGTGATAGTGTTGGGTCAGTGATGCTGGGGCAGGGCAGGCTCTGGACAGCCGTGGTAATTAGTTTACTTTCTCAGCTATCAGCTTGTCTGAGGTTACAGTCTGGGGTCAGTTAAGCCAGGAAAAAAAATCAGTCCTTTCTAATGCCCTGCTTTTAAAAATGCACCAAAGCTTTTGCAGTTTTTAAATGGCCAAACTGAAACTGGAGGCATTTAGGTTTTTTTGGAAAGTTTAACTAAAAACTTACATATTCCATGTATGAAGGGTTTGTTCACTGTATGTATTGAAAAAACCTTGTGCTGTAGGGGATTATCCCTAGGAAAAATATTGAAAGCCTGGGAAATTGCAGATAATGATGTCCTGGAAAATACCCTCTTGATGCGGTAATATGAGTGACTGCAGAATCCAAATGATCTTAACTCTGCATGGGAGATGAGCCTTTCTTGCAACATCCATTGAGCACCTTTGGTTCTAAGCAAGTGAGTGGAAAGTGTGGATGTGCAGCACTGGCACTGAGGCTCAGAAAGTCTTGTTTGTTCCCCTGTGGTCACTGTTTCTTCCCTGGGAGAGATTTTAGTACAGGAGCTCAGCAGGGAAAACCTGGGCTTATGATGGGGTTCCCTCCTAACCATCTCTCTGCATCCTCTGTGCTGGGCTGTCCTGCAGGTCTGTGCCCACCCCCAGGCAGAGCTCCCACAGCAGCCAGTGCTGCCACAATCCTGCCTTTATTTGCTGTGCAATGAGCACGGAATTTTCTTTTCATTCCTACATCATTCATGACCTGGTCTGGTGGCTCCAAGAATCACATAACCTTATCCTGCACCCGCGTTGGCTTGGTTTCAATCAACATTTCTGCTCTTTGGGAAGCTGCTCTTTGGGAAGCTGGGAGCATCCAGNACCTTATCCTGCACCCGCGTTGGCAGGAATGGTTTCAATCAACATTTCTGCTGTTTGGGAAGCAGGGAGCATCCAAGGTGCTGGTGTGTTCTCCCTGCTGAGTCTCTCCATGGATTCAGGTCCCTGTCTAAATACAGGCCCTAACACAAGCCATGCTGTTTTGGTGGGGTGGGCAGTGAGTTTGGATCTGCAGCACCAACCTTATGTTGTACTGGAGGTTTCTGCAGCAGGAGAGCTCCTGTCTGCACACTCAGTGGTACCTCAGTCACAAAAGGTGAGATCAAATTCAAACTGGGATAAAGGCTCGATTTGTAGTGGAGATGAGGTTCCTAAATATACAAGAAGCTGGGCTTTAATCTCTGTCTCAAACCTGGAGCTGCTCATTGCCCCACTGGCTGCTCTGTAAGACACTGGGATGTTACAAGGAGTGAGGCTGTGAGAGAGGCAACATTCATGGTGCAGTAATTTCTAAGAGTGGTTATGATTATTTTATAATTTTTTGGTACAGAAGAAACATCATTTGCAAGTGTAGTCTTGTGGAGAGGTCAGCATACAGAAGGCCTGCTATTTTGGGATATTGAGATGATAAAGATGCTTAGTGTGTCTAGTGAAGTGTCAGTGTGTGACACTGGCAACTGCTGTTTGCAAGATGAGGATAATAAAGATAACTGACTTTTGGGTAAATCTGTCTTGGAATTTGCCTGATAAAGCCACACCACCAGGCAATAACAGTGATAGTGGTAAAATTTCACCTTCAAACACCAACCTTTGTCTACCAGCAACACGGTGAGGAAAATGGATCATTTTGATCAGTCTAAATGCAATTTGTTCAGTTCTTTTCAAGCACATAATCCTGCGACAATGTGAGGATTTTTGTTTGGGCATTTTTCAATTCAGACGGAACAAAAGCACAGACCACTTGGAGGTTGAATTATCACTTGCAGCTGCACTGATAAAAGAGCAAACACTAAATGCCTCCCCAGTTCTGAATGCTTTAGAAGCAGTGAAGTTTCTCTAAAGCAGCTGCTTTCTTCCCTGTTATCTGGTCTCTCGTTGAGAGCAGTATCTCCCTCCTTCCTGGGGCATTCCTGCATCTGTCTTATGCACGTAACACAGGCCTGGATCAGCGCTGGGGACAACATCAGGTTAGAGCCTGGTATCTGTTCCCAGAGAATGTCCTGCTATTATTATCAGGCTCTGGCTTCTGACTCAAGGGTATTCGAATCAAATTATCTGCTGGGATTGGGTATTTGGTCTGGGGTTATGGATTTTCAGTCTCTTTGTTTCGAATAGTAAATACAGAACATATCTGTACATAAAAAGCGTACTTGTGAATGCATGGAAATTAGGCAATTTCACTGATGCTTGGAACGTGTCACAGCAGTGTTTCTGGGATCCACCTGGAGTCCTGGTCTGAAATCCATCAGTTTTCATTTAGTGTTGACCAATATTTCTTCCCTACTCTGTGGCTCCTGCACAGGTGGAGATAATGCACTAAAAATGCCTGTGTGAACTCAACCTCTTGGACTCTCTGTAGTGAAGCTCTTGATGTTCAGAGGGAGTCAGAAGGGAGAGGACCCCTCAGCAATCTGGGCTGCGGTGTTTTCCTGAAAGGAGCAGTGGGATCTGTGCCTCTGTCCCACTGCCATTCCTTTTCACCTCACTGCTGACATCGCTATCTGAAGCCTGGAGGTGAGCCAACACCAGGGCCACTTTGTGAGTCAAGTGTCAGGACATGGCATGGAGTGATAGTGCCTGAAATCTTCCTGGGCCCTTAGAGATAACAAAGCCAGGTGCTCCTGAGAGCCAGAGTTCAATCCCCATCCCCTTCAGTCAGCCCCGGAATCTCGGAGGGGCGAGCGAGCGGCGGCGCGTGTTGACAGGTCCGAGGAGGGGTTTGCTCTGGACATTGACTCTCTGAGGAGTGGGACAAGGCTGGCTCTGTACACACTCTTGCTCCAGACTGTCCTACATGTGTAGCTGCTTTGAAGGGTCCTCTTCGGGGGTTTGTGGGCACTGTAAGCGGCAGCGGTCACAGATAGTGAGCCCCCGCAGCCAGGCTCCCTATGGACGTGAATCCCCGCGGGCTGGGACACCACCCCAGCGCCATGGAGGGCTCAGTCAGCTCCCCTCAGCACCCTCCACACCCGCTCCCATCAGGGCAGGGCTGCTCTGTCCTGTCTCCCCGTTTGTTGTGTCTGAGCAGCTGTTGACAAAGGCCGGTGCTGACATGGCCGCTGTTACTGTTGCAGACAGGTAAAACAAACAGCCCTGCTCGGACGGACTCGGTTCAGCTCACGCTGTTTGCAGCCAACCCTGTCGAACTGGGCAAACAATTTCTGCCAAACTTTCCCACCCTGGAAAAAAGAGTGAAGTGAAAGCTGTCACTTCTGAGTGTCTTACATCAAATGTTCAGGCTTTGTCTTGAAATGGGGTTCCAAGAGTAGGTTCAACTCAATAAGAAAATTAAAATTCTCAAAGTAAAGAAATAGAAAAAAACACTTCCCATTTGTGAATGTAATGAAACGTTTCTTTCAGTCTAAAATGCATTTTCTCCCACGTTTACTTTTTGGCAAGCAAACAGAATCATTTTGGTTTTAGAGTGACCCTAAGCAATTGGAGTGAGCAACCTGGAGCAACATTCCTTGGATCATTCCCTGCCCCAGGCTCGGGGGATCTCAGGGGAGATCAGGCCCGTGTGCTGCTGTCAGTGGGCGAGGTGTAGGGGAGAGCTCCCCTGGTGCTGAAGGAGCAAAGTTATCCTGTCCTGCTGGCTCAGGATGCCAGTCAGTGCTGGGAATGCCCCTGGGACCCCAGGCAGTGGCACAGCAGTGCTGGGAATGCCCCCGGGACCCCAGGCAGTGGCACAGCAGTGCTGGGAATGCCCCCGGGACCCCAGGCAGTGGGCACAGCAGTGCTGGGAATGTCCCTGGGACCCCAGGCAGTGGGCACAGCAGTGCTGGGGTGTGGGGCTGCCTTGGCTTCGTGTGCCCTTGGTTTGTGTTTTGCATGAGGGGTGAGGGTGTCCACAGCATTTTTCTCACATAGTGGAGGGGAAGTGGAAGAAAGGAACATTTACAGCCCATCACCACGGCAGAAATTCGCCTCAGTGAAAATGAGGCCCGAGAGACACTTATAATAATAACTTAGGATGTGTTTAGTTAAAATAAGACTAAATCTCAGCGTTTTGGCCAAGCAAAGTGGAGGAATCGGATCCCAACACACATCTGCAGCCAGAAATATTTTGGACATGGACCTGTTAAGTGATCAAATGCGTGTTATGTGTGGAACCTTGTTTAAGTCTGGATGTTAATCCCACTCAGAAGATTTACAGAAACTGTTTGCTTCTTAATACCTCTTCTGAAGACACATCTCCACAATCCAAGTGTGTTTATTGCTCAATAATAAACAGTGTCGACAGGAAACTCACACAGGGTAAACATGATCCTTATGTTTTACTTCTGTGTCTTCACATGAGGTCAATGCCCTGCTGCAACTTTCTTCTCTGAATTCTTAGGACTTCAGTTTAGATGTTTCCTCAGTGATATGTGTCATCAAAGAGTAGGAAAAGCTTAATTGAGTGCTACAGTTTTTAGGCCTGTGCATCATTGAACAGGTAAATAAGTCTGTAGAAACACCTTCTACAAACAGGCATTATTATTATTGTTATTATTATTAGCTCTAATTTAATGCTACTACTAATAATAATTCTTGTACAAACTATTTTCTTCAAATATATTAAGCAATATGTTCACTAAAATTAGTAAAGTCAGGTAAAATTATATGTTGGCAACATATCTTGTTCACATCTGTTCAAAATATTTGTGATGAAAGACAACGTTTTGCTACATCATAAGAAACATTTTTGTTTTTTCATTAAAAATAGAGATGTTCATCTCTTAGAATTTTGATATTTTTGTTCTGTCTCTCTGTATCCTTTATTGATACTGGATGCAATAGGACAAGGGCAATAAAAAGTTGCAGAACATGAAAGAAAGTCTAGAAAACTTAAAAAAAAAACACAACAAAACCACCTAAAGTGAAAGAAAGGTGAAATAGAAAACCAGAATAGGTAAAATCAGCAACAGGGATGTTAGACATGATTTCTAACAATAAGAAAGGACAAAAAAGTAACATCCTTCCATGTTTTGGAAAATAGTAAATATTTTATATTAACATTTATTTTTTATAAGAAATGTTGTTTTGTGAATATTTTAAACAAAAATTAGTTCCATTATGAAATGTAAACTGCTTCAGAATCCCCAGCCTCTGTCCAGAGTTTTTACATACCGTGGATTTCCAACATCTTTTAGTCAGGACTTGAAAATCAGTGTTTAATGGGGGACATTGTCTTGCCCTCTTTTGTCTTCCTATTATTAACCAAAACGTTGTTCTTTTCAATTTTTCATTGCAGCATTATGACTTGTGTAGATCCTGGGAATGCAACAAGACTCATTTCCACCCCATGTCCTGCTGGAATTCCTTGGACTCTGAAGAACAGCAAAGTAGGTTGTAGGAACCTCTTGGTAAGATCCACAACTCCAGACCTTAATTTATATTTCATTGTCTTGTATCTCTGAGCTTTGAGGAACATGGGATTCCTGACTTTTTCTGGTTTTTGACAAAAAAATGTGTTTCATGAGAAAGAATTCCAGTCCTGTGCCTGAGCCTGCTTTGTGATGGGAACCAAAGCACAGCGCATGGGGGGGACTGAAAGATTTGTTTCAGGAACATCCTGCTGATTAGCATGAACATTTTAGAATAGACCCACCCAAATAAGTTTGGAACAGCAAAGAAACTTCCTTTCAGTCATCTCTGTAATTAATTATGTTCATTTCAGCTACAGACTCTGGGTTTAGGGTGACATTGAAGCTATAGAAGTTGGGAACATGGTTTTTAGTAGCATATGCCTTTTCCTCTTTCTGAAGAAGGGCACTCCATGAATTTTTGTCCTTGTTTGCTCACTTGCCAGTGAAAGCAGCACCAAGTCATCACAGAAAGGCAGAGTAACGTTATACTAGTTTGGTGTGGGGAGCTCTAACCTGGGGATGGCAGGTCCCTCCCCAGTGATGGGAGCTCACCAACCAGAGCCTGCACAGCTCGTTTGCTGTAATTAGTTGTGATCAGCAGCTCCTGTGTGAGCCCAGGGAGAGGGGAAGGCTGCGGTTCCTTCAGGGACTGAAATAAGGAAGGGTGCTTAGAAATGCTGGTTTATTTGTGTACCCACATGGACCAGCTCAGCTCACTCTTGGGACCGAGATGGCCACACAAGTCACAGGTAAAACCCCCTGGTAGCAATTCTTGTTCTGCAGCTCTGTGTCTTCCCAGTTTCCTTCCTGCCCTGTGAGAATCAAATCTCTGCCTGATCCTGCCTTTCTGGAGAGCATTTCCAGGAGCCTGATCCCTCCTGCTCCTTCTCCTGCCAGAGCAGTGCCTGGCAGGGCCCTCTGAGTGCTCTTCCATCCTGGCAGCCCTTGGGCACGGCCCAGGCACCTCCTGGTTTTCTGCTGTCAGTCCAAGAGTGTTCAGCAGAGCTGGTCTTTCCTTTGAAGAAGTAAAGAACTCCTTGTTGTGGATTATGGGTATGAAATAAGGATATTAATGCTGGCCATGGCGTTTTCTTCCCCCAGCCAATTGCTTCCAGCACAAGCTGTGGCATCCCATGGAGGCAGAGCCTGTACCCTGCTCTTTAGGGATTTGCAAAAGAAAAATGAAAGATTTTAATTTACTGTGCAGTCTTATTATCGCCCTTACCTTGTTTATTTTAGGTTTCAGTGCATAATTGTAATGTTTTTGATCTGCTGGAACAATTATATGCTGGTCACCTTTAACATGTTTGCTGTTCTTTTGCTCTGGAGGGTCTAAATATTGTTACTTTTCACTGGTGCATATTTTTTTCCCCACATGAAATGCTAAAAGCATTTCCACAAAAAAGGGGCCTGGCAACACTTATAGGCACTTATTATTCAAACCTATTTTTAACCAACTAATACCTTCCTCAAAAAAAAAAAAAGGTCCTCAACTTTTTGAAGGAACTTTATTGTTTCCACTGTGTAGTGAATTCATGCTGGGAAAAGATGTGACTGGTTGTGGACAGCCAGCCATAGAATTATCTGTTCCTTGAGCTATCTGAGGTGAGTGCAGCTTCCAACAGCCTCTCAAATAAATGGTTTCTGCTTGGGAGTGAGCAGGTTCCAATTGAGTGTATTTTGCAAGGGATTAGAGTTCTGGTGTTTCTGGTGCTCTGGTGGGTGAGTTTATCAACATGAATGTTTTCTGACAGTTAAACAAGCTGAAGGTGTCCTCTCTGGAGTATTTTCAGAAGTGGTGAAGCTGAAAACCCCCTCACCTTTTGTGTGAAACACAGGCAATTGTGCTGGAGCTCTGAGTGCTGAGGTCAGTCCTGGCCTTATTACAGGCAGTGACAACATTCCCATTGACCTCAACAGAGCCAGAATTTCACCCTTTGTTTTTAGAATTCCTTTAGGGGATCTGTGGGGAAGGGAAGAAGTAAAGCATGGCTGTAGTGCTAGTGAGAGGAACCTGGGCTCAGCAGAGGGTGGAAGCCTGGCCCATTCCAAGTGGGATGTGAGGGCAGGGCAGGGAGTCAAGTTACTTGCTGATGGGGCTCTCTGCAGAAGGTTATCAGAGGGAATGGCCTGAGGAGGACAGGACAGCCAAAGGTGGTGGTGGCATATACAGAGCATGAGGGGTTGCTGGAGGTGATAAGAAGAAATAAAGGGGTTATCAAACACAAAATAGCAGAGAACCCATAGTGGCCTAAACAGTAGGAGAAACTTGGAGTGGCTGTAACACTGGATGCAGTGTCCATGAGAAGTTACTGTAAAAGTGCAAGGAAAACATAAGTCAGTAGAGGTGACACTGTGGCCCAGACTGGGTGCTGCTGGGAGGGTGCAGCTTGTGCTTGATATCCAGGAATATCTGGGCTGAAATTCCCCAAGCACCGAATTCTCTGCAAGTCCTTGATCCACTGTGTGACTTCCTTGCCCTTGCCAGGCCGTGCAACGTGCCCATCTCAGTATGAAACCTTTTTATTCTCTGAAATTCAGGACTGGCCTATGCAAACATATAAATGGGATTAATGAATGCAGCTCATTACCGGCTCTTGATTGAGACCACACATGATGCTAATCAATCACTCTGGAGTGCTAATGGCTTTGGGTGAGTGACCCCTAACCCAGCTTTGATGTCCATCTTGTCGGGGACACTGAGCAGAGAGCTCTGGACAGCGTCCAGCGCTTGGCAGAGCAGGCCAAGGAGCCCTGGCCAGACACACGTGTTGACTGCAGCAATGATCTATGCTCCTTGGGACAAATTGCCTCCACACTCAGCTTTTTCTTCCTCTGGTGAGAGAAGCCCAGCTTGGGTTTGGCCAAGGAGATTTGGATGAGGGGTCCTGTGAAGAAAGAGATAGGAATTGCATAAGGGAAGGGTGTCAAGGGAAGAGTCCAGCTGGATGTCCCTGGGCAGCAGGGGCTGGTGGAGGTGTCCCAGAGTTCCTTCAGATGGCAGTTCCCTGCTGTCCCACTGAGCAGGGATGGCAGAGGAGAGCTCTGGGGGTCTGTCCCTGTGTCCCCACGGTGCCAGGGTGTGTCCTGGGGCAATATGGTGTGCAGGAGCTGTTTGCTGGGTAGTGCTGAGAGGGACACAGCTCTGCCAGGCTTTGCCAAGGAATCACACTGTCTCCATCTACAATCAACTTCCAGGAGCATGGCAAGCATTTCCATGCTGTCCTGACACTGTGTGTCCTTCCCAGTTAGAGCAAGACTGAAAAATGTCTGTTCCCTTGAGATGTGATAAATCCTCATGTCTGCTTTCAACTGGCTCTAGTAAAAACGAGCAGATAGAATATTTTTTGTTGTCCCAGACAAAAATCTAAGAGTATCTCATTAAGATAATTTAGACAGCACCTGATCTGAAGTGGAATAGGGCTGGACTCTGAGAAAACAACTGTGGAGAAAGATTTGCCTTGGAGGCCTGTGGTGCACCCTCTCCTCCAGGGAATGAGGTCAGCTGAGTGTCCCTGGTTCCTGCTGAACCTTCAGCCTGACTCCTGTGCTGGTCAGTTCTGCAGTAGCTGAGGGTGAGGCAGATTTCTCCTACTCCCTCCACACTGGCCCCATAATATAGAGCCTTTTGTTTGGACTAAAAATTACAAATTCAAGTGGTTCATTTTTGAATAGCAAGATAAATTAAAGCCAGCTGGTCCTGGAATGGCTGAAACGAGTCAGGTTCCCAGAGCATTTGTATTCATGGCTGAAAGTGGGGCTTTGGAGGGTGCTGTGAGCACAGCCCTCCTGCACTGCAGGCCTTGGGTGTCTGGGGTGACAGCCAGGGGGCTGCACAGTGGCCTCTCTGCCGCTGAGCTTTGCTGCCATTCAGTTGTATCACTCACCTCTGATCACCTGCCCACTCCCCTCTGTTTGTTGCTTTGCTATAAATGACAAGAATCACAAGGAATCAGAGGGCAGATTGGGCTGGGGTACCATGGGTGGTGTGTCAGTGGGGGGAGACACCCTGGGAGTGGGAGAGAGAGGGTGTGATGGCAGCAAAGCCTGTTTCCTACAGAACTGAACATGAATTCTCCTGTGGAAGAATGCTGACCCCCAGGATTCAGTGGAGCTCTGCTCACCTGACAGCAGCACAGAACTTCAGACTGTAGGTCCCCAAACCCTGCTGCTTTTCCCCAGTGCTGCTCTTCCAATGAACCTCCAACCTTGTCTGCCTTCCTCAGCTCTCTGCCATCTCTGAGTGTACCCCCTGAGGTGTCTGTGCTGTTGTTTCACTCTGAATCCCAAATCCAGGCACTCTGGGATTGCCAGGGCTGCACACATTGGTTCAGAAATTAAAATGCTGCCAGGAAGGGTTATACCTGGTGCAGACTATGGACCACCAGTCTGGGTGGTGGGTTTTGATAGCCTTGCTCATGTTCAATAGTAGGAACTAATTTTTGGTGGTAGAGGTTGTGGCTGTAACATGGAGCGTGACTGATGGAAGAACTGCTGTGCCTGAATACTGACAATTCTCCCTTTGGTCTCCTGTGACATCTTAACATTTTGGCTCAGTTTTTGTCCATCAAGAGATGTCCAGAAGGGGGTTGTGTGTTGAAGGCAGTAAGGATTGTGTTATCCTGATTAGGGCAGGGCAGGAACTGGTGGGTCTGCATATGATTAAGGAGCACCACGGAGCGTGCAGTGCAGAGAAGGCTATTCCCAAAACAACTCCATGCCTTACATCTCATGGATTCTGTGCCTTTGATATTGCTTTGGCTATCTCTTGCTGTGGGTTTCCTTCAGCAACAGGGTTGGATGTTCAGTTTTGACAAGCAGCCAGAAGGTTTCAGTTCTCTCAGAGAGGTCACTGAGAGTTGGGCTGGATATCTGACTGGAAATCTCACGACTCAGGGTCTTCTCAGGAGGTTTCCTATTCTCCAGGTTTTCACTTGGCCAGTTGGAACTGTTAACAGCTGGCTTTGTTTCTTTACTTCTGGCCCTGGACGAGACGCAGAAACAGAGGTGTGTGTGCTGCAGAAAACTGTAATTGTGGTGCATGATCCATAGGTTGTGATTTGCCAGTTTTATCTTGTAGCATCAGGCACTTTTCTGGGAGCTGCAACTGCAAAAGATGCTCCAAAGTAAGAAAATTTCAGCATCTATTAAGGAAGAAAAAGTGGGGCAAGTTGTTCACAGTCTGTTGGTTAAAGAGTTAAAAAATGTGAGTAAAGCAAAGAAAATACCCCAAACTCAAACCCTGGACCTGCTTGAGTCTTGTGCTAAAATAACATCAGGTGGCAAGAGACTTGAAAGCAACTGAAAAGCACCAGCAGCAGCTTATTGTTGTGATGTAAAAGATCACCATTTCCATTAGGCATTGGTGGCTTCGTCAAGTAGATATTGTGAATTAATCAGTCAGGAATATAACAACTAAATATTTGAGGGGCAGAATGTCAAGGCACAGGCTGGAAGTCGAGCTTTGTGTGTGATTTTTCTAATTGCCAGCAGGATAAAAGAGGAAAAAGCTTTAAAACCAGTGACATTTTCAGCAATACCTTGTTTTATACCTGGAATAAGAATGGAAGGTGGGAGTCAGAGGAGGCTTCACTGCACATACCTCTTCAAATAACATTACAAAGATAAGTGTGTAAGATTTTGATTAGGCTCTTCTGCTGTCTTGGTTTTCTGTGAAGACTGTACATTTTTATAGTTGCAGATTTCACAGGAATGGGAATAATGAAATCAGGCAAAAGTCTCTTTGTGATTGCCAAACCCTGAAAAATATTCCCAGCTCCTGTCTTGGGTGACAGATTTAAGGAGAAATTTTCAGAAAAACCCCAGATTTAGTTATGATAATAGTTTCATAAATATATGTAATTTCTGCCAAATTGTTCTAAGGAAAAAAAATCAGCCAAATCAGGCAGATCTTGAAATCTGACAGTTCAAGGGTTGGTGTTTCAAAATTGCCTGTTTAAAACAGTTCAGCATTGAAATACAGTAATCCCTTCAGATGGAGTTAATGCTTAGTCCGGACACAAATCAGGTCATTCCAATTTTATGCTTTGTTGGAATTTCTGAAGGACATTTGGACTGGGTAGATCCAAACCAGTGCTCTCTGGTTTTTAGAGACTGCTGCACAGTCAAAATCAGTGATTCCCACAGTTCAGCTCCTGAACCTGATCCTGGCCTTGCTCAGGGCAACAGGAATCGTGGATCTGACATCAGATGGTCAAAATCCTCTGAGATTTTCCTTCCACACCAGGCAGTACTTTGAACAAGTGGGACAGCTTTCCTGTTGCCAGCAGGCAGAGCCATAAAGTGGAATGCCAGCTTTTCCAGCTTCCTGGGGATGTCCTCTCTTTTTCCCCAGATCAGTGAGTCTTTACCTGTCTGTGGTTCTGGTGTGTTTTCTGAGCCTCACAAATCCTCTCCATCCCCAAAGATCAGTCTCGTGGTGCCCAGAGCAGTCAGGGATGTGTGTGCCCCTCCCTGTGTTTGTGTCCCCAGGCTGGGGACCAGCCAGCAGAGACCTGACTGCAGTGACAGCCCTTCTGGGACTGCAGATGCAGAGCCCCCTGTGCCTCAGTCCAGGTGTGTGCTGTGGTGCCCTCTGGAAGCAGTGAGATATTCCATAGGGAGCAGTCGTGCCTATTGCAATCTCGGCCTTACTTGTCTCCCCAGTAAATGTCATTAAGACTTTTTTATGAAACAAGTTTAATTAATTCCCTTGGATTTAATGGGCACACTGCAGCAGTCTGTCACCCATTTACAGCACTGGGCTCTGAATGCACACAGCCCTTTTAAAAGATGAGAGCTGGCTTTGCTAGATCAAGTTGTCATTAGGTTTAACTAGGTCTTTAATTATAACCAGATGGATGAATTATTTTAATCGCTGCTATATATCTTAACAGTAGTTTGTACATCGACACAAAGTTGAGAACATCAAACAGAAATTAAATGCTGGAGCAGGAAAGCTGCCAACCTCTAAGGGAAGCAGTTGATCAGAACCTGTCATCTTGAAAGGCTCAAAGAATGCAAAACAAACAGTCAGGACTAGTATACTAAATATGGCTTATCAGCCCCACTCTCTTCTCTGATAATTCATCTGTATCATTTATTTTAATACTTTGCTGTGCATATCTCAGGCTCTGTAATTAGAGAGCTCCAGGTATTCGCTTCTTCCTGCCTTTGAAATCGTTTGCTTTGAGGCTCTTCAGAGAAAACGATACAGTTATTACTCGGCTATTTGATGCACAAAAGAATTTCCACTCAGAGCTGTCCCTTTGTGTGCAACAGTCGACTGCAGTTCCCGCTGGCACCGTCCGGGGTTCCTGCCTTTCTGAGCCGCTGCTGGACACTGAGGAAAGGCTTTCCAGGCTGAGGGTGGCAAAGCCTTTGCATCCCATGTGGTACAGCGAACCTGCCCGCAGCGGGTCCTGCCCCGGGAGCGCAGCGCTGAAGGTGCTGAGGAGTTTCCACACCGGGAATGCAGGAGATCCGTCACCTGGCTGGGAAAAGGCTCAGAGCCTTTCCCCTAATTGGCTCCTCTGTTCTCCCTCCGAGCGCGGTGTGCCCATCGCTGAGCGTGGGGAATGGTGTGGCCCGGCTCGGGTCCCTGGTGCCTCCAGGGGCAGGGATGGGCTGGGGTTCCCCATCCCGCCCCGCGCGGGGCCAGGGGAGCCTCTGCCCCGTGTGGGTTTCGGCATCTCCCCACTCAGCGAGGAGGGAATTAGGAAGGGGGTTCAGGAGGTCTCAGCACTGTCACCTTGTGAATAAACCCTCCAAAGGGAGGGGAATTAAACTGACACAGAGTGATTTTGTTGGAAACACCCAGGGTGATTTTGTCTGTTTGATGTCTGATTATACAGCAATTACTTTCTAATTATGGTGTTGATTTGAATGAGATTATTGTGCTCTTGATCAAATGCAAGTGCTCTGATAAACCCCACTGCATTTGTCTGTTTTCTTGCCAAGTAATGATTATGTGTTAACTAGGATTATATTATCTTTTAAGAATGTTTTGCATTTATCAGTTTTGGTCTTACTATGGCCTTTATTGTTTAAAACAGCGATCAGGTATCTCTAAAAATCAGTGAAGTTTCAATATTCCAGTTTCATTTTCTCTTGATTTTGAATTATCTTACTCTGATAAATAAAGGCAGTAATTTATACTTTATGTCAAGCAATATTTTAACTATAAAAAAACCCTCAATGGCAATATGCTTTTCACACAGTTATAAACCTGTCTCTCCAGCCAGAGCCAAAGTGACCTCTGCTGCAGAGTCCCACAAACATTTTCCCCTAGAAACTTAGAAAGTTTAGAAAGTGTTGGTACTGAGGAGCTTCTTTACCTACCCCACAACAGAATTCCTGCAAGACACTGGATGAACCTGTGACAGTTCCAAAGGGTATTCCAGGGGCTATAAATACCTTTTGGACCTGCTGCCCAGACTCTGTGCTTAACTTGCCACATTGGAGAAGCTTATGAGGTGATCAGGCAGTGTAAGTTTTACGTGTGGGAATCATAATTGTATCTCAGATATGCAAAATGCTCTTTTTCCTTCCCTTCCTTGCTGTTTCCAAGCTTCTCCAGTGGCAGTGGTGGCTGCAGTGGTGTTTGGAAGGTGCCAGGAGCGATGCTGGTGTGCAGGTGGCTGTGCCAAAGCCCAGCAGAGCTCCCCTGGAGAGGGCTGAGGGAAGGGAGGAACACCCAGGCAGCATGGCCAGTGTGAGCCCAGCAAAGTCAGGGGAGTTATCTGAAAACTCATCTCTCTAATGGACAGGGTAAAAGCACCCAGAGCTTGAGCATGCAGGGACTTGCAGGTCTGACAACTCACTCCTGGAAACTGAGAGCTGCTTCCCTCAGAACACCTGCCTTTCCAAAGAGGAGTGCAAATGCTTCTTTCACCCAGTCCTCCTTTGGCTGTTTTGGGAGTTTGTCACATCTGAAAGCAGAACAGGCTCAGAATTCCTTGCTTGATACAGAACACTGGAGCAAATGTCAGCTAGGGTGGGTGTCTGGAAAGGAGAGGAGCTTTTACCTGCTGCCTTCCAGAAACCAGTAGGAGAGATGAGCAGAAACTGGGATTTCCATTCAGAGCTGCATTCCAGTATTTACTATCATTTACCTTCCCAGCATCAGAGACTAAGGAGAGTTGGGAGCAGCCTCTGTGTGTCCCCAGCCCACCCCTGTGCTCAGCAGGGCCACTTTCACCATTAGGTCCTTTTAGTTAAGAGTCACAGTCAAGAGTCAGTTTATGTACCTTTAAATCTGGTGTTTTATATCTATGAAGGGAAAGGGAATAAAAAGGTCAGAAAAAAGCCACTTTGATCCAAGAATAAGGAAATGTTCTTGATCAAAGTAGAATATAGTTGACATTCTTAAATTGAGACACTTCATTAGAATCTGTTTGACAATAAAATGCATCTGCCTTTGATGCCATGGCCTCGTATCAGAGGTAGTGCCAGCTGCTGATGCTTCATTTTTGCTGCTGTGCCATGCATTCTGAGTTATGTGTCTGAAAGTATTCTTGTTTCTCTCCCGTCTTGCAATCATAACTGAGCAGTTTTACTAAGATTAAATGTCTGCTCTTGCCAGTCTCTGGTGCTACTTTGATCTTTCCTGACTCTTCTAGACTCTCACAGGAGCTCCCCAGACTCCCTCCTGTGTGTGTGCTGGCAGTTCTGGGGAATCCAGGAGATTCTCTTGGCATGATTATTGTTTTGGGTAGATGTTTCTTTTCAAAGCCAGAGACTCTCATAATCCATCTTTACCCCTTCTGTTAGGTAACTGTGGTGGATGGAAGGCCCTTTGCCTTCCATGGGAAGGTGGGTATTGTAGCCACGTGCTTCTTCAACATCAGGGAATGCCTGGCTTAGGCAGCTTCTGCCAGGGAGAAGTGTGGAAATGGATCAGGTGCAGAGGTTTTCCAGGTCAGACTTGGAAGCTGGTTTCATTTATGGCAGTATTGATGCCACTGTTAGAGAAAAGCAGCTTTGAGATTCCCTGTTTCCACAGGTATTTATCCTTGTGATGAAGAAGAGCTTGTGGAATCACACATGGGGAAGAAGGAAAGCCCTGTCCTTTGTGCAGTGCCTGTGGATGGTGGTCAGTGTGTTGTAGTGCCCCAAAGGGCAGGCTGTGTTTGTTCACCTGCAGAGCAGCCTGTGCATTCACACCTCCAGGTCTCAGAGTGCCTGTTGGATGGTGATGATGATGATGATGATGGTGGCTTTCTTGCCTTCAGGGCTGTTCTGCTTTTAGCTGTTCCTGGAAGGGGCTGGCTTTGCACACTCACCAGGTACATTAAGGCAGAGGACAAAGGAACTGCTCCTGTGAGCTGGGCCAAAAAAAGAAAGTCAAATAAAACCTCCATTCATGGGATGGAGGACGATGAAAGGCAGAGAGAGAGGATGACACAAAGCTGACAGCTGTGGCACACGTCTCCTCTCTGAGCCAGGGAAGCTGACAAGTAGATTGCTCGGGACAGGCACTTACAGGTTACCCTGTCAGCTACTTGAATGCCTTGTCTTTTATCTGCCACCTTCCTAGGAAAGAACACAGGGAGCCTGTGCCCATCTGATGTGCTGGTTCCTACTGGCACATCATCAGCTTTAGCTACACATGAGCACAGCACAGTCCAGGAGCTCCTCCTGGGTTACTGCAGTCTCTCCCCTCTCCCCTGCATGCACCAAGACACGTCCCTGCAGCTGGGTGCCCTTGAAAAGTCCTATTCATAGCAGCAAAAGCCTCCCTCCTGTCAGAAGGGGTCTCTTTTTGCCTCACAGAGCCCCACTCTGTTAGTCCCTGCACAGCTCCGTGGCCTTCTCTGAGTGGGGAACTGCAGGGCCCAGAGCTGGGGGTGGTTTCAGTGCTCTTGCCTTGGTTCTGCCCCACCAAAGAGAAGGACAGGAAGAGCTGGGACTTTTCTCCTAACACTTTTTCTGAGTTTCACATAAAAGAAAGAATTTTTGTGTCTAATCTCAAATGAGGGAGGAAGACATGAAGCCTCCTTCTGCCTGTTCTGGTGCAGCAGTTTGGGGTCAGGGGAAGTGTGTGACCCTGTCATAAAATACATCCTAGTTACAACCAAACAGAACTAGGTCAAAGAACACAAATCCCGGCATTTCCTAACTTCAGTGGTTGATGTGGCCACCTCAAATGTATGGGGTGTATGTTAGGTGTGACAGATACCCTAAAATTTAATTTTGAACTATAATTGTCTTCTTTTGTAACTCAGCCACACTCAAATTTCCACAGAAAAAAATACCACTTTTTTGCACAATTTCCAGCTATTTCTGACCATGATCACAACAAAGTTATTTGACCTGGCAGCACACTCTGCAATCCTTATTTACAGAACTGATTTAATGCTCTCTCTGAAAAATTCAGCCTGAGATCAATGTAAAGTTTGGAAATGATCAGCCCTAAGCGTTGTAGCAGTTTCAGCCATACCCCAACCAAGGATGTGTCACTGGTGATCCAGCAAGGCAATGACTGCCACTGGAGGGACCACGTTAAAGTGCTGCCTAGAACCTGCTGTAATTCAGGATTTGAGCTGTATCCCGGAACTAGGATGGGCCCCTGTTGGCTCTCAGGAGTCTACAAAAGTTAACAAAAATAAATGCCAAGCAGAGAGTCTTTCAGGGAATGCAGTCAATTCTCTAACACATCATCCTCTCCTCCTTTTCTTCTCCAGAGCTGTGCAGTCAGTGTTTATAGAAGACTAAACATGCTGTGTGGTACAAGAGCTTACAGATTAATTAGTAAACAATTATGATACACTTTGAAGATGAGAAGGGTTGAGTATGATTATGATAGAGATACGTTTGTGGGCCATGGGCCATTCAGAATATTGCCAGTAATTAAAGATGTGTTCTCTGCTGCTTCAGTAACTCTTTTAATTGCCTTGTATAAATGTATGTATCTGTGGGATCATCAGGCAGTTTTGTTGTTGTAGATGGAGGTGATTGCACACAATGTGTTTTGTGGTTGCTCCTGAAATGAGTTGAGCTGCTACACCCCCATTGCTATAAATCAATGTCACTGCAGGCCCAGGGAGCTGATTCACGCCAGGGAAAGCTGAATTCCATGGGCTTTTCCGGCTGTTGGGATCTTCTGTTGCCAGTCAGTGGACTGTGGGCAGGCCAAGAGACTGTGCCCCCCTCCCAGAAAGGAAAAGGCACTGATTTCCTTGGGGTCTCAGTCCTATGTGTTTTCCAGGTGTCACACTGGGGATGAACAACAGTTACTGATTAGAATATTCCAGAGCAAAACAGTCTGTGTCTCAGGAAGCCTTGGCTCCAACTCCATCCCTTTTATTGCCCTGCCTGAGCAACTCATTCACAGTCCAAGACAACTGATTTGTGTTTGGAGGGCTTCAGTTGGTCAGGAGTGCTGATAAACAGGGACACCAAAGCCATGCTCCTTGAGGAAAACAACACATAGTTGAAGTGAAATGGGGAAAGTGGGTTTTTATTGGAAAGTCAAGGCTCCTGCTGGCAGCACTGCCCCTCTGAGGAGCCTGGCTGAGCTCTGGGGGGTTGGTGCAACCTGTTTAAGGAGAGAAAAGCAAGATTCATTTAGTGAAGCATTTAGAGGAAAAATGTGAATCCCTGCCAAGGGGCAAGAATTTAGATGACCTTGGCTGCAGGAAGAATATATGGTTCTCCTTCAAGAGAGAACAGGAACGAGGAGCTGTGCTCACTCCAATGCCAGGAAAAAAATGTTTGTGTTCAGAACATTGGAGAAATGTCCAGAAATAGTTCACCTTAGTGAAAATATCACTTCTGGAATATTACCAAGGTCAGCAAGACCCTGACTTATCAATTCTGTTAACGTTCACATAAATTCAAGCAGTCAAACACTACCTTGTCCAACGGAGATATTAGGGAAGACTCTCATCTGTGTCTCCTTTCTCAGTGTTTCTTGCCTTTTTGCACTTCCATCCTTCTCATGTTGCAGGTCAGAGGTTCAGCCTGTGGCAAGACAGAACTTCAAGGCTTTAGGTTTTCTAGGCCTGAAATGAGGCAGAAAAGGGAGATTCTGCTTAAATAATACTTAAAATACTACAAGCTCCCCAAAAGTCCTCTGAGTGTGGCCATGTCAGTGAGCAGAGTATCAGTATCGTAACAAGGATACCAGTTGGATAACCAGTGCTGGAGTTGTTCTGTGAGTGAGGCCAATGGTGAGCACTCAGCACTTGGGGTGTAATTCCCTAGGAAAGCACAATGCACAAAGCAATCAGGTCTGTTCTTTCCTTAAAACTTCAAAAACCGCTTTGTCATTTGGGGAAGAGACAATAAACAGCTTACACTTTCCTTTCTTTGTTTCTCTCTCTGATTCTTACTGCTTTAGGACAAGAACTACATGTATCTGAGAGGCTGATAAGGAATGAGGAGCCCAGGGGCACTGGTGACATTTCACAGGATGAAGTTAAGAGAGAGCTGACCTAATGTGACAAGTGTCTTTTTTCAAGTCTTTGCTAATAGCAGGAACCACTTAGACTCCTTAGGTGTGCGTCAAATGCCATGGGCAGTCAACTGAATCATGTCAAAAGGCTGCCTCTTGTGACTGAATAGTCTCATATCAGCACAAAGCCCTGTAAATCCACCAGGTGGACTTTAATCATCCTGCTTTCAATGGATTTGGGTTAGCAAGAAGTGCTTGAGAGGCAGATATTTCATCCTCTGTGGCTGGGAGTGTTTCATTACTGCCCACTGATGCTGACTGTCCTTTCAGCTGGGCAGCCTGGCTTGGTTTGCCCTGGTTTGTCCTTGGAGGGCCTGAGCTGACAACAAAACTGGGGGAATCGTCCGTTGGTTTTCACGAGTCTTTAGTCATTCTTGATCAACACTGAATTTTGAAGCACTTTGTAGCTGAAACCCCTTTTGGAAGAGTCTGGGGGTATGAGAAGTGACCTGTAGGCAGACCAGCCTCGAGTTTGGGCCTGACTGGGATGTTCCAGTATCGTATTATCAATCTTTTACTTTCTATGCTCTAATTCAGCCAGACAATCCTTGATTCATTTTTCTTGATGCTTTACAAGCAAGTTTCCAGGAGTTTCCAAAGAGCTCCTGGTCCTTTTGTGATAATTAGAAGTACATATGACAGGCTGGTGTTATTCTAGGAGCAGAAAGAATTTCACATTAAAAAAGGGAGTGTGAAATGAAGTTGCAGCTCACTGGGCAGGATTATGTCTAAAAATGAAAGCAGCAAGGAATAGTGAAAAGCTGGAAATACCTTAAAAAGTTCTACAGTATGAACGTTCCTGTGTCTCAGATATTAATGTAACTGCTATGGGAAATCATTCCTCTGCTGCTTTCTCCTTCTCTCCCAGTGCCAGTCTCTTACCTCCTGCCTTCCAGCCCTTCCAGCTTCTCCTGGAAGAGGAATGATGCTCTTCCTGATAACACCTAAAGCAGCAAAACCCTGGTCAGTAATGACCTCACTTTTAGTCTACTCTTTTTCTTTCCTTCCTTCTCTCTTTTTTCTTTTCCTGAAAGATTCATCATTATGAAAAACTTAACTACACAGACAGGAAAAAACCCCAACCCCTTCCTTTGACAAATTGGAAATCTCCAAAGACTTATAAGCCAGTATGAAAGATTGACTTAATGGAGCAGTGTATTTTTGATACAGCAAGGAGCCTCCCAATCCTCTGATTAGACTGATATAGATTTTCTAGAGATTAGCCAAATCTGAAATGCATTAAAAAAAAATCCAGTGTGACAAACCAGTTTTGACAGCACCAATGAAACCTAAAGCAATGCAAAATGTAATTACTGCAGCTCTCCCAGTGACCCTCGGTGTGCACGGCCTCGCTCTGCCCTCAGGAGAGCTGGGCTTATTTTCCACCTCTTTATTTTTCTGCATGTTTGGCAAGGATATTTTTAGCCTAATTTGCTTTTCCTTAGTACCCCAGTCCTGGTTTCTCTGTGTTCCAACGTGGGTTTTGGTGGAAAGATTACAAAAATAAATCAATAAGGGGTTGGAAGGTTATGAGGAGGGTACAGGAAGTTCAAAGACAAAACGGAATCAATCCCTTACTGCCTTTCCATGTGCTTTGGTGGAGGGGCTGTACCAGTGCTTGATTTAACTTGCAGAGGTCCAGGAGAAGTCCTGGGGTTTATTTACATTCCAGTGGACTGGAGGGGCCCTGGAGTCTGTGCACCTGCTCAGGGGCAGTTCCTGCTTTGGAGAAACCAAGTGACAGGGAGACAGGAGAGGAGGAAAAAAGCTTGGAAAGCCCAAGAGCACACAGGAAGTGTGAGAATGTGGCCAGTGCTTTGTCCTCCAAGCAGCACTGCTGTCCAGCATCAGGTGTGCTGGCATCAGCCATGCCAGTGCTGGGAATGACACCCCACCTACCAGTGCTGGGAATGACACCCCACTGCCAGTGCTGGGAATGACACCCCACCTACCAGTGCTGGGAATGACACCCCACTGCCAGTGCTGGGAATGACACCCCACCTACCAGTGCTGGGAATGACACCCCACCTACCAGTGCTGGGAATGACACCCCACCTGCCCCTGCTTTCTTCTCAAAAGCCTCCTCAGCATGGGTTTATTTTTTTGCTAAAGGCAGCATGGAGGATCTACTGAATATTGTATTTTATGTGTCATATCTGCACCTGATTTGGAACTGGCAGCCTTGGGGACTGACTTTTTGATCCTTGAGTCCCCTGGTGTTCCCAGCCCTTGTCACAGCAGGGAATGCCAACTGAGCCAGTCAGCAGACAGATCCAGATGCAAAAACATACCCTTCAAAAATAAGCCCAGGGTCAGTGACTTGGTGTTTTGGGGAGGGATCGTAGCTGGAAATGTTATCTGGCTCTTGGGCAGCATCTGTCTGAGGTGTTTGTGTGGCTTCCATCACCACGGGGTCCAAGGAACCTTGTGCTGCTCTGTGTGCTTATCTCAGGGGCTGCTGCTCCTCTTGGCTCCAGAACCCCCCCGCTGCTCCTGTGGGATTAACTGCAGACTAAACCCCAGGGCCCCCAGGTGTTTGTGGCCTGCAGGGAGCTGGAAACCCTCTGGGCCCATGGGCCTTGCTGCCCTGCCATCCCCAGTGCCTGCACAGCTTTTAATCAGAACCACCATCCCTTGGGCGTTGGTTGTGGCACAAACTTCAGTGCTGACAGTGTTTCCTGGGTTATTTATGACAAGTTGTTTGGTGTCTCTCTACCTCACTTACAACTTCTGATGGATATTTTGCAGGAAAGAAAACAGTGTCAGGCCATGCCTTGCATGGTGTGTTTTCTGTGCTGCTGTCAGTGGGTTTAGATCATTTCTGCAAGGACTTTTATAGGAACATTTGATTACAACTTCATCAGGAATTTAATTGAGAACTCAAAGATGACCAGAGCCCACAGCAACTGGCAACACAAGCTGAGTTTTACTTACTTTCACATTTATTTCTCTTCATACAGTCAGAATGGTTTTTATTGCCCTGGAATTTAATGCATTTTAGATTTGCTAATCTCTCTAAAATCTATACATCAGTTTAGTCAAAGGATTAAGGTTTCTTTAGTGAATCAAAAATATACTGCTCAATTAAGTCAATCTTTCACATCAGCTTATAAGCCTTTGGAGATTTTTAACCTGTAAAAGGAGATTTTTCAAGTAGGATTTAAACTTCTATAGCAATGCAGGAAAACAGAAAGAAACACAAAATCAATAGACACTACAGTGAAGCAATGCCTGTGGAAAGAGGTGGGTTTTTTGGTCAAAGTTAGTAGTTTTGGAGATGCTGATGTTACAGGTGAGGCCCAATGAATTCACAGGGACTCATGGACTTTATCCTTAAATTTTTACTAAATAGATCCAGCCTACTGAGGCCTGAGACCAAACTACCTCCAAACCTGATGTATTTCTGATATGCCTGATACTCTTGGAATTATCAGCAATGGTGTTAGGAGGTGAAAGAAAAACCCCTCTCCAGTTCTGAAAGCTGCAGAAATCTTTATCCCTGAGGGCACAGCCTCAGTCTCTGAGTGACAGGGACTGGGCAGGAATTTGCTGTGTTGGCAGCAGCAGTTCCACCATCCCCAGTGGTGGGTTCATTCCTGGTGAGGATTCCCAGGACCTCGTGGTTGCCAAGATATTGATTTCCCCCAAACCTTTCAGATGCAGGATCAGTTTAATTCCTTGACCTCAGATGCTGAGAGCTGAGGCCCAGAGTCCTGTACATTTGTGGGTACTCAAACCCTGCAAAGCTCCTGGGCAGAAATGGCACAGAACTGAAGAAGGGGAGAAGTGAGCAGCGCTTTCCTGAGCCCCGTGCAGCACCCAAGCAGGGTGTTGCTAAGTTTGACTGCAGTGCCTTAGGAAAATTCATTTGCTGTGCAGCCCTGTGGAAAAATTCTTACAGTTGTTCAGGCGGAGTTCCAACCCCCACTCCTGGCTAATAACTTTTTGCTAATAACTTTCTCAAATTGTTTTTGCTCTGCGATTTTCCGTGCTCGGCGTTAGCCCCAAGGTGAAGTTCTCAGAGAGTCTGAGAGGGTTTTGAATTATGACAACATGAAGAAAAATACATTTTCCTCCTCATGTTTTAATGAAACTTTTGCATCCTGAAGAGCCTCTGAAGGTGAGAACTTCAGGTTTGTTTTGTAGCCCTGAGTAAGGAAGGGAAGCAGCATAATTGATGTCTGCAGAATATCCTGGGCCACGGAACCGCGCGGTGACTGTGTGTGGTCACAGCAGCTTTAAAGATGAAGGATGACATTCACAGAGGTGTCTAATGGTTCAGGCCCTTTTCAAAAGCAACATTGACATTTAGGAGATTAAATGTCATAGAATCTCATAGGATTGAGGCACCTGTGTTGCCTCTTGAAAGTGAAAACCTGTTTTAATAGAGCTGGGTAAGGAGTGTTTCTCTTTTCATGAAGTGTGGGGTGATTTGATCCCCAAGTTGGATCAGGAACCTTCTAACAGCACAGTTCTGGAGCTCCCAGGGTATTCCACACAGAAAACTGGGGGAACACTGGAAATGTGTAGTGAGGGCTTTGTCCTCTGTGCAGGGAGGGGACTCCTCAGCTACAGTTCCTTTGCTTTAGGGCCTGAAGGGCAGAGGACACTGAGATGCTCTGTCTCTACAAAAAATTGAGCCACACTGGTCCCATCTACACCTCTGGGGCAGAGTTTTGACCACTGATCTTGAATGTGCTGAGTGAATAAAACAAAAGCAATTTTAAGCAAATCTTTCCATGGGGAAGTGTTACAATCTATATCTGACTATCACACCAATAAATATGATTTGGTTTTAATGGCAATGGTATCTCAAAGGGCTTCAGCTGAGGTTTTTAGAAGACATGTAGATGTGACACACTCAGGGATGTGGTTTAGTGGAGAACTTGGCAGGGTTTACAGTCAGACTCCATCATCTGAAAGGTCTTTTCCACTTAAAGGATTGAGTGATCCTGTGAACTCACCTTGAGCTTGTTTGTTAGAGCCCTTGGATGCCTCCAATAGGAGAAGCACACAAAGTGCTGCTCCAGTGGCTCCACAGCCTTTCCATGATCTGAAAAGTCTTTTCCATGTAACAGGAACAAATCTGTGACTAAGTAGATTTGCTCCCCTTCATCTCCTACTTCCTTTCACTATCCTGTTGTCACTCTTGTGGGTGTTTTCCAGTAAAGATCTGTTGGTGAATGTTCTTGGAGGAGCTGAACTTCCACCAAGCAACTTGGCTCCCAAGTGCAAGATGTCTTGGTCTGTTAATGATGCCCAGGTGAAGGTTTTTGGAGTAAAAAAATGTTTCATTTACTGGGGGCTCCCTCAGAGCTGCATTAGGTGTTATTCCTAAAACACTGTATCTTTACAGTGAATGAAAGAAGTCATTGAGATTTTGGAGTGCTTAGAAATCCCCCAGTGCTTTGAATAATTGAAAAATCAGGGCTGGGGTGATGTGAAAGCTGAGGAGTGCAGAGCTCAGAGCAGGGGGGTCTGGGAGGTGTGGTTTGTGTCACTGACTCAGCCCTGGTGCACATGCACAGGCTGACACTAGAAGGCATTTTCCAGTTCAGTTTTACTTATTAAATATAATGTGTTACTGTTTATTATTTAATCTATGCTTTACAATATACAGGATGTATAATGGGGCTGAACTAACACTGTGGCTGGAAAGTTCATTTTCGGATTTTTTTTGCCTTTCTGGCCTCTTTTTTCTTGTTTTCTTTTAACCTGCACATAGTAACAACTTTCACATTTTCATCTCCATCACATGCAAAAGCTTTTGATTGTATTTGAGTTTTTTGGGTTTGACTGTATTTGAGTCTTTTGGTTTTTTCCCTCATTTGAACTGATTTTTTTAAACCAATGCCATTATTGCTTCTTTCTCAGCAGATCTCTTCCTGTAAAATTTTAGCCCAGAACATACTCCTCTCCTTGCAGTTTTAGGACCCTTTAGGTCCATTTAGGCTTTGAAATCCTGGGGGTTTTTATTTTCCTTGGGACCATTTCCCCCCAGACGTGGAGCCTGGTGTGCCCCACAGCTGCCACGTGCTTTAGGAGCTGAGGGGCTCATGCTCAGCCCCAGCTTGTGGCATTATTAACACCTTGGCACTGATAACTCCCAGCAGTTCACAGCCCAGCAAATGTTTGCCTTTTAATACTGCCCCAGATTTTTCAGCAGTGCTGGAGATAACTCGACAGCCCCATAGAGTTTGATGTATGTGTCTGGAGAGGGGGAAGGCAAAAAAAGGTTGTGATCCTCCAGTCAAACCAATGTCTTTAATGGCTTCCCTAGATTAAAATAATCCCTATGGGAAATCCACTATGACAACAGTTCTTACACAGATTTTCCAATTTTCCAGTCACTGCTTCTGTGCCACAACCATTCTTTGAAACTGTTTATGTTAGTGAAAGGCCACATTCTCAGAGCCTTTTTTTTTCCTTTAAAGAATGTGTTTTAACTCCATTAAGAAGAGCTTGAAGTTCTCCCTTTCTTCCTTGGGCATTAGTGTGCCTATTAGTCCTGTACCTTGTGGATGTTTGACAAGGTGAAGAAATGTAGAGGTCAGTTCTGACTCCTGTATTGAAGGTCACTGGTGTTTGCACTTCAGTCCAGTATTTATACCGTGGGTGAGCTCAGCCCTGGGGGGATTGAGGAATGAGGCTGCCTGACAGAAGGGCAGGCAGGAACAGGGCTGAGCTGTGTAACTGGGGCTGATTTAGAACCAGGAGAGGGCAGATTGGCAGCCTTGAAATCAGGCCCACTGACTCCTGTATGGGTGTAGCTGCAATACAAATGCAGCTCTGAACAGGCTCCTCAGAAACAAGAGCCAAGGCCACAGTCTTAACATGGGCAACATTTCAAAGAGCCCAAGATAATTCAGCAGTTTCTTGTTGGAGGGAAATGTAAGTTTTGATAATGAGAGGAATTTAAATCCACTGGGAAGTTTCAGCCCACTATGGGAGGGAGATCCACGAGAGGGAGAGTGCAAAAGCCTGGAGTGTTTCTGTGGGTGTCCACTGAGACCCAGGATCATGTTGGTGGCTCTGCTGCACTTAACCTTTGTACCTCTGCTTCAGGTTTTATGCTCAGCCAGAAGGCTGTGCATGTGAACAAGGTCACACTGTTATTTGTGTCCCTGCCACTAAAGTAGTGCTGGAACACACTGCCATGGGCACAGGTCAGAGCCTGTCAAAATAAAAAAAGGAAGATTAGACTTTTCCTGCTCACCACCAGTTGTGTGGGGCTTTTGGCTGTTAAATGGTCTTTTAAGTAGCAGCTTCTCTTGGTCCCAGTTTGATCTGGTGAATCAGTTAAATGGATCAGGCTGATTCCCTTGTGTTCAAGCCCTGGGTGTCTGTGCAATAAGTAGCTGTGCAGCACTTTGCAGGATTCCTGTTGTGTACTTTGTTATTGCAGCACCCTCGGCTGGCTCATCTGCCTGCTTTGCCTCTTGCAAAGATTCATGTACATCCTGTGGAAAGCATCCATGGATTCCCAGTTTGAGAGGTATCTCAGGCAAATGTTAGTGTAATACTGGGGGTTAGCTGGCAAAATGTAATTAAACTCATTTTGCCAAAAATGATAGTGATTTGGGATAACCCAAATTTGTTATCAAAGGCTGCATAGGATGAGAGACTGCAGAGATTTAGTAAAAGTAGTTCAACTTGAAGGAAGACAGAGGTGGTGGTTAATGGGGCAGTGTAGAATAAAGACTGGTCTGGGTTGGAGGGCAACTCAAAGATCATCCCATTCCAGTCCCTCTGCCATGTACAGGGACACCTTCCACTATCCCAGGCTGCTCCAAGCCCTGTCCAGCCTGGTCTTGGACGCTTCCAGGGGTGGGGCTGCCATGGCTTCTCTGGGCACCCTGTGCCAGGGCCTGCCCACCCCCACAGCCAAGAACTTACCCAAATATCCAACCTAAACCTCCTTTCTTTCAGTGTGAAGCCATTCCCCCTTGTCCCATCACCTCCCCAGTGTGGTGAGATGAAATCTGGAGGTGTCTCAGTCCTGTGTCACTGCTCTTGTAGTCAAAGTGCTGCCCTGGGTTTTCTATGGAAAAGTGAAATCAAACCACCTTGGAGGGCCTAAGCTGTAGTTTGTTGTGACACTTTGAAAAGAGAAAGTCCAAGCTCCCCCAGTTTCCCTCAGGGTCAGCCCTGGGTGTGGTGACCTTTCGGCTCTCACCACTCCTCAGCTGAGAGTTCAACTGCCTTGGTACAACCTCGGGGCTGTTTACATCGTGGGCTGTAAAAACAGTGTTGCTCAGGAGAGTTTTCACACTTCAATTTGTTTTAAGATCTAGGAAAAAAAATAAATCAGCATTTCATGAATGCTTTTTCTCACAGACAGGTCTCTCTGAATGAAGAAAGAGGTCCCACAACTTTATTTAAAGCTGCTTTTCCTGTTTCCCACACATTGCAGTCAGCAACCTTTGCCCAGGGCAGGATGACTGTTGATTAATATGGGCTACCCAAGTCCTGCCTGTAGCACGAAGGATGCTCCAGCAAATAGGATGTTTGTTCCACTTGCAGGCCAAGGAAAAAGGAATTTCTGGAATGATCTGGATAAAAAATAACCGTTTCTTTTGGCAGTCTTGCTTGGACAGTCCCTGAGCTGTTGTGTGGTGGTTCTATTTACACCAAGGAAATCCAGGCAAACAGCCTGCCCTGGGCTATCAGGATGGCTGAAGTTTCCAACATATTTCTTCTGCATATCAAAAGTTTGGATCTTTGCCATGTGATCGTTTTATGGAACTTTGAGTGGAAAGCACTCCAGTTGTGATCAGTCTGTTTTCTGAGCTCTCCAACTGCTGCTTTTCCAGGAATGGTCAGTGCAACCTCTCTTCAAATGAAATACCTCTCAATTTGTCCTTTCTTGATTTAATTCTTTGTAAACAACTGCCCCTGCTGAGCTGTTTTTAGTGCTTGCAGTGCCGTTGTGTCCACTGAATCCTTGCCCACTTTCACCTGTGCAATTCCACAGCAAGGACAGGGCTCGGTGCCGTGATGGCAGCACGGGGAATTTGGGAGAAAACATTGGGAGTGTGGCAACAGGCACTCTGTTGGGCATATATGGCTGTATTGTCATTCCAGGAATCCTCTCCAAGCTTTATTTATCAGGGAAATAGCAAAGGAGTTGCTCATGTTGCCCATAAACAGGTTTCTGGTGCTTCAGATGTTTGTACATTCTGTTTACACCATGTTTGAAACAGAAATGAAGGTCTGAGCTGTAAATCTGCTGCTGAGTCTCCCTTGGCACGGTCAGAGCTGGGCAGGTGGATGAGGGAGCACAGAGCAGGGTCTGTGCCTGGCTCTTCCCAGCCCTGCTGCCCAGCCAGGAATGGCCTTAGCTGAGCCCTGCTCCCTGTGCTGCTGTGTAAAGTCAGCGTGTCGTGATCCTGATGCTTTTTTGTTCCTTCTTTCCCAAGTGTTTTGAGCTCTGAAAGGAGCCAGACCCTTGTCCCAGGGCTCCCCAGGTGAGGGGATGCAAACAGGGGCTCCTCGTGCAGGGACCTGGGGCTGGCTGCAGTGTTTACATCCTGGCCTTCCGCAGGAATATCTGTAGGCCATCACTTCGGGTTGAAAATTGATTTTATGAGGTGAAAATGAAAATGAACTGAAGGGATTTCACATTGCTGGGCTCCCAAGCAGCATTCCCGGCCCGATGTGCCCGGATGTAATGAATGCACAGAGACCACCTACTTGGAACACTCCTGATTTTCCAGGTTCTTTAAAGTCTAATAATATTGGTGATGCAGGATGAAAGCAATTGTGAAAAGTGAAAAAGTCCTTGTTTGCCTGTCCTGTCAGCTGGGCTCTGTTTCACTGAAGCTGAAAATGAAGGTAACTTGCCTTAATGCTGTAGGACAGCTTTTAGTCTAATTGAGCCCTGCCTGGGCCAGAGCCCGGCATTGAGCCCTCAGCGCGGGTTAATCCCTTTTATTGCCTTGGGGGCAGGTTATCATCCCTTCTTATCAAACAAGGACCCCTTTCTTCTCGCTCGGGATCAGAACTAAAAGCTTGTTTAGAAAGAACTGACAAATTCAAAGCTTTAAGGCTCCCCCCTCGGTCCCCAAACCCACCCTGTGGATCCATGAGATGCTCTGTGGAACACACACTTCAGCTGGGAGCCTGGGGTGCATTTTTGTTGCTGGGGAGCTCCCTTCCCTGCCAGCGGGGATTTGGGGAGCAGCAGCTTCAAAGGGTGTGGACTTGGTTGAGTTGTTTGGCCCAGCACTCGCCAAGCAAGCTCAGATTCAATGTGAGGGCAGTGGATGGTGCTTGGTGCCTGAACACCTGCTCTTCCTCCTCCTCTGGCACAGCTCTGGGAGCTGAGATGTGGTAAAGTCACTGGGAGAGTGTGCAGTGGGGTCAGTAGTATCTTTTAGGGAAAATAAAGAGAGCCTGGGGGGAAAAATGATAAACAGTTATTTTGTTTGAGGCAGCTGGTCAGACTCCCAGGTCACAATTGCCCTTTCTGACCTTAAACTCCAGGCTCAGACTAACTAAAAATCCCCCACACTTAGTAGCAAAAAAAAAGTTTTACTGTTATTAGCAGTTAAATCATCAAACAGCAAAAAAAATTATACTCTGCATATTTTAAATACAGACAAAGATTTTTAAATGAAATAATATGAGATCTCTGACAAAAATTATCCCCTGTATACTCACAATTTATCCTGTACTGGTTTTTGAGAGTCATTTGTTCTGGCATGGTATTATTTAAAAGTAGTGTAAAACTACAAAAAAATAAATCCCACTTTTTGTGCTCCATACTCAGTGCCTTGGTCAGGTGAAACAGCTTCCACAGGGTGAGCAATATCCCCACAGGTTCTGTGACAAGGGACAGGAGGAGAAATCAAGCTTATGGAAGGTCAGGACAGTTTGGTAGGAGCCAGAATAAAGTAAGATCTTTATAAAGACCTGGAAGCTTGATGCTTCCACAGCCTTGCCTTTTCTTATGAAACAGCTGGTCTGTGGCTCTCAGAAAAGGGATCCTTAACTAAATGAGCTGTGGGTCTCAGCCCCTTTGGCACCTCAGTCCCCCCTGCACAGTCCAGGTTCCAGCACCCACCAGCAGTTTGAGGTGTGTGAGAAGGGCATGACCCAGCAAACTGTCTATGCCTCTGAAAGAATCTGAGCCTTTGTCTCTGGGATGTTCAGCCAAATTCTTCCCATCTTCTGCTGCCTTCCCTTCAGGACACTTTCCCCCCAGACACCCCAAAGGAAAGTTTCAACATCTTAAAAAACTCCCTTTCCCCCATATTGTTCTTTGGCAAAAGCGTAAAGTGGCTGGGATGGTTTTTTCATGCAAACCAGCCCAGTGCCTGCTAGCCTGGGCATCCAAAATATAGTTTTATTGTTGTGGAAGGGCCTTAATGAGGAAGAAAAAACCCCTCCTTATTTAATAAAGTGCATCAAGTGCCCTTGGGAAAAATTAGCACACAATGACTTCTTGTGCCGCCAATTGGAGCGGCAGATGGGAGCAGTGATAGGCTTTACAGGAAATATTAAAAAAGCACAGATGGCTCAAGTTTACATGTTTACAGTGGAGCTGGAACAGCAGCTACAACCTTCCAGGGTAGTATAATTTACTAGAAGGTCACAGACCTCGTGGTTAGGAGAGAACCTGAAGACTATTGTAAACACGCTGTTAGGGTTTGTGGAGGTTTAATCCCAGCATTTTCCGTTCCACTCTGCAGCTTTAGGAGGAATTGGCTGCAGCCTTAGTGAAAAGAGATACTTAAAGCATGGAAAAATGTGCCATTCCTCCGGTGAGTGCGGGGCTGAGCCGCTGCGGGGAGCTGCGAGGGGTTATGCAATTGCTACTGTTACCGTGTAATTAGAGGCTCCTTGGCACTAAGCTGTGCCTCGGCTCACACTGTGATTGGGAAAAAAAAGCACTGAAAAATATAAGAAAAAACGAGCTGCTTCAGCACTCCCAGGAGTGTGTGCTGTGCCCCAGAGTCCTGTGCACCACTGGGGGAGGCTGGGCAGGCAGAGAGAGATACCCAGGGGAGCTGGGTCTGTGTCCTTGCTCTGCCACGAGCTTCCTAGAAGGCCTTGGTCAGGCCAGTTAGGATGGCTTCTTAACTAACTAATGAAATGTTAATATTTCTCAATTTTTTTTTTTGAGTTTGTTACATTCTGGCAGGATCAGTAGGAATATGAGCGTGAGGACACTCTGCAGGGATGCTTCCATCTCCCCAGGCAGGCTTCTCATCCTCTCTGACTTGGACAAATGTTACTTCTTTTACTCTTCCTCCTCTTTGTTCAGACTGTCCTCTCTTCAGGATACAAACTGCCACATTCCCAACTCAGGCAGCCAATGGATTTCAGAGGGCCTGTTTCAGGCTGCAGTGTGAGGTGGGAGATGGGCCCTGCCAGGAGAGGGCTGGCTGCCTTTAGCACCAGGTGTCCTTTGGCTTTGTGGTTTGTTCCCCGTGGAATCCTGCAGCCTGAGCCACTCAGCTTAATGACATTTTAATGTGGGACCCTGTTCTGCCTCCCCTGCAGTTGGAGCTGTTTTGTGTCCTTAAAACAATCCCTAACCCACAGAAAGAGGGCGAGCAGCTCCTCTGGCCCAGGAGCTCAGAGTGCACCTGAAGCAGCAAAAAGCCCTGAACAAAAGTGTAACAAAATCTGGCTCATGTATTTCCCTGCATGACTTGGGACAACAGTTCAGTGTTGTTATCCCCTTCCAACAGGTGGGCTGATTGAAGCCCCAAGAGGTGAAGTAATTTGCCAGAAAAGTCATAAAGTTCAGGCTCAGAGTTGGGTGTCCTGATTTCCCAGCCCAGTGTCTGTCCTTGGGAGCAGAACTGCTGGGCTGTGCTTTGAGCAGCCTTTGCAATTCCATGGAAAGGTGGCTCTCCTCGTGCACTCCAATGTCACCAACTCAAACAAGGCATCATTCCAGTTGCTGCCAGCCCAGGAGCAGCTTTTTTTTTTCTGCTGGCTTTTTTTTCCTTGCACATGTACATGCAAATGTGAATGGTGTTGTTTTCCCTTAACAAGCTCCTGTAATATCATTGCAATTGCTTGATAATTAAGTCATGTTCAATTAAAACTGGCGGCTGCTGCAGCCTCATCACAATCAGCAGCACAATAGGCACATTATTCCCTGGGTATTTACTTTGCAGACATTTATCTTCCTCATCAGAAGGTTGACTTCACCTGGGAATGCTGAAGTAGGTGAGTTGAATCTGGAGCTCTCTCAGCTAATCTGGTGCTGATCTGGATGGCAGTATCTCCATGTGAGTTTTACCAAATGAGACCTGCATGACTCACCCCAGAAAAATCTCCACCAATAACATGAGCTCATTAAACACAAATCAATCACCGCAGCAACTCAACCCACAGCATGGCAAGGAGTACTTCAAAAAGGAGGAAATTTGGGTGAAAGTGCCCACCAGAGCCAGCTTTCCAAGCTGAGCTCTGTGCTGGTGATGGTTTGGGAACAGGGAAGGTGCTGAGGACATTGAGCCCATTGCAAGTGTGGGGGTTTACTGAAAAATCCATATTTGTTCATTACCCAACCTTTTCCAACCCCTTGCTGCAGAACTTGTTTCAGGAGCCAGAAGCCTGGGAGCAAGCCTTGATATTTAACATCTGGTGGCATTTTACACCTCTCTGCTTCTCCAATGGAGATGGTGCCTGCCTGGAATTCTCTGTCAGGGGCTGAGGTCCACACACAAGAGAGAGAACTGGTGTGCAACACGTTGCCCTCACTCAGGTTGGAAGGAAGGAGTCAATTCCAGGACTCCCAAGTTAAGGTCAAGAGCCAGAGCCCTCTGGTTATTGCAGCAAGGGCAGAACCCTGTGATGATGCTGAGCACGAAAGGGAGACTTTGGGTCAAGCTCAGAGCTGCTTTGGCCTCGTGCAGCCTCTCTGTTCCTGCCCTCAGCCTGCTCTGGGAATTCTGCCAACCAAAATTCCCTGCTCTCTGTGTGAGTAGCTTTTAAAACATCTCAGCCTAATCTGGGGGTGTAGTGTGCCACCATTCCAAACAATGGCCTTTGGTGAATCCCAGGCTCTGGAGACATTTCAAGCTGAGTGTCTTGCACTGAATAGGGTTTTCTCTCTGCATTCTTCCTCTCCCAGTGGGAATGATGGGGCAGGTGCAAGAGAATTCCATGAGCCAAAGTGTCTGCTCAGTCAGCATCATCAGCCCTGGTGATTTTCATAGAATCACAGAATCCAGATGGTTTGGGTTGGAAGGGACCCCAAAGGTCATCTTGTTCCACCCCCTGCCATGGGCGGGGACACCTTCCACCATCCCAGATTGCTCCAATCCCCATCCAACCCGGCCATGAACACTTCCAGAGATGGGGAGTCCACAGCTTCTCTGGGCAACCTGTGCCAGGGCCTGCCCACCCTCACAGTAAAGAATGTCTTCCTAATATCTAATCTAAACCCACTCTCGTTTTCTCCACTATGTGTTTTTCACAATTAGTTGAAAGTTGAGTTTAAGTTGATCTGCATGGAATTTATTTTGTTTCCCTTTGTGGGTGTATGTGAGAGGGGAAGCATCTCGATGATCTGCTGTGATTCTCCGTGGGATGGGGAAGGTTTAGCACCAGATTCCTGCTGTGGTGTCCCATGTGAGACAGGTCACCTCACCAAGGTCTCCCTGGGTGTCTGAGCCCCATTCCCAGCTGGATGCTGGTGGCTGACGTTCACAGGATGCCTGAGGTTGCAGAGCTTCCACAGTGATGGGTGCAATGCTAATGACTGCAAGAGGAGGAATGCAAAGGCAGCATTTCTGTTGGAAAACTCACAGGGAATGACAGCTCTTTGGTTTTAGTGGGATCCAGACTGGATCAAGCTGAGGCTGCTGCTCAGCAGTTGGGAATCACTGTGTGTGACAATTCCCAGTTTCCCACACCTGCAGTTCAGTGCTGTGCACACAGACACACTAATGGGAGACCATAACCCTCTTTTCCTGGGAGTTTAGAGAGAGAACTGGAACAGGCAGAGCCCTGCATCTCCACATCCGTATGTTTACATGGGTCAGCATTCCCATGGTGTAAATCAGGGATAGCCATGAAACTCAGGGATATGGGGCTGGGCTGCTTCTATTTACAGCACAAGCCCCGCTGTGTTGTGTGTTTTAATAAGAACCTAAAATAAATGACAGAGGGGAAAATGGTTGGAGCTGCTCAGCAGAGAGACTTCTTAGGCAGAAAACACTCATGTTAAAAGTTCTTCAATTTCTGAGAAGAAACTGCAACAGGGAAGCACCAGGATTTGGAACTGACCTCAGCAAAGTCAAATGAGAAGTAGAATACTGATAAAATATAAGGTTAGTTAGGGGGAGGTAAAACAAACTGTCCAGGGGAAGAGTGGATTGTCCACCTGAAATTGTTTCTTCCTCAGGAATGAATGACTTTGTTTGGAAAATATCCTCAAGCCAAACACAAGTTAGTGGAATACATGTAGAAAACCCGACCTGTTAAACAAGAGATCAGCATTAAATGTTCTAAATCATCTCTTCTGGCCCTTAATCTGGCCTAGGAA
Source organism: Sakesphorus luctuosus (assembly GCA_013396695.1). Lineage (NCBI taxonomy): Eukaryota > Metazoa > Chordata > Aves > Passeriformes > Thamnophilidae > Sakesphorus > Sakesphorus luctuosus. The sequence continues at coordinate 157,215 of VWZD01001544.1, read as the reverse complement.
TGTCACTGTGTGTTTACCTAAATCCTGGCACAATGAGATCTTGAGCTCAGCTGTGACTTTGTGGTATAATAACTATAATAGAAATACACTGTAATAAATTTAAAAAGTGAGATTTTGTCTCCATATATAAGAATGAAGGAAAAATTCTTGGTGTTAGTTGTAGGTATGAACACAAAGTGAGGTCAGTGGCCAGCTTTAAACTGGTGGTGAACAAGCCATGTCAGAAATAAAAGACACTCCAATTCAGCCTAATTTTGCAAGTGAAAGAAGGCAAATCCATCTGAGGTCACAAACTCAGAGCCAATTTATTCTCACAAGGGTTTAATACAGTTTAAACCCCCTTCCTATCTTCAAATTAGACTTCAAATGATTGTCCTCAAGTTGTCTCCATGTAGACAAGTCTGTGCTCATGATACTCCTGCTTGTGCCTTTCGGAGTCTCCACATGGGAGCCGTTTCCTCATCGCTCTCTGGTGATGAGAACTCTGTCCTTTATCTCCAGATGACTCTTGTGTTAAATGCAGAACACGTTACATTGGATGCCTTTCAGTTTGGATGAAATTTATTACTTGAGGGCTTAACATTTCATCTTGGCTTATGATTAGGAGGATGAATGCTGATAGAATGTTGTCTTCATTCTCCAGGAATGCCGAAGAGGTAAATCCAGTGCCTTGCTGAGCACAGTTCAGACCACACCAGTTGTTGGTGCTGCCATATGTGTGTGTGTATCTTTAGAGAGAGAAATCTGCTCCTGGAAGCACAGTTGTTCAGCTGGGGACAGAAGCATGGCAAGGGGACAGTGCCACAGGGCAGGTACAAGGCCTGGCACAGCCTGGTCTGCACCTTGGGAATCTGCTGTGGATGTTGCTCCAGGGTATTGGGGTTTGCAGGCACGGGTGGGATGATTTAGAGCTTTTATGTTTGTGTTTCAAGTTTGAGTTCTCCTTCTGTCGTAACCTTCCTATGTGACATAGAGCATGTTAATCCTGCACAAATCCTTCTAAAATTCAGGAGAAATTGGCTGTCAGATCTATGGATACTGTTCCCTGCTTTGGTCTCTCACTGTGTGTGTGCAATGCATGGAAGATGAGGGTGTGAAAAGAGGGACTCCCAGGTAAGCTGCCTCCTACAGCTCTTCTTGCCTGTGGCTTTCACTGTCTAAGGGAAGAGTGACTGAAAATCCATGGGAATAAGTGTCAGAAAAGGAGAGGAATGTTGTTTTCCTTTTTATTCAGCTGAGGCAAACTCCATCCTGGCTCCAGAGAAATCACTCTGGGAACAGAATTGTTTCAGTGATTACAAACAGGTGACACTGTTGGGCTGTGATACCTGTGACTTTCCCAGTGCTTTCTGAGGGAGTTCAGTGCCTTCAGCCTTCAGCAGACTCTGTTACTTGTGTTTCACGCAGAGAGGTTGGAACATCACCTTGAACTCTCAGGGATCAGAAAATTTCTCCTGTTGTTCTGGCCCTTGGGCTGTACTACATTCTATTGCCTCACTAGATTATATTTCAGTACTTTCTTTAGAAGTCTTATTAACTTGCCTCAAGAGAGGGGCAAAAATCAAGACTAAGAATCCTCCCAGAGTGTTCAGTGCAAAGGCACCATCTGTGGCTCATGAAATTCACAAATCATGAATGCACAGCTGGGAGAGTATCCTGGAGAATCATCACTGAGTGTGCCCTGGGCATGTTACTGTTCAGGTACCTGCCAGTGGCAGAGGCAGATCTGGGAGTCACAGGGACTTCACAGCCCTGACTTCATTGTTCTCCCCTTGCAGTGCCCTCTGAGGGCCCAGGTGCTGCACAGGTCTCTGCAACAGCAGCCCTGGAGCCAAAGTGGGGGGGTTCCATCTTCATTTGAAGGTTGGAGAGCAGAAGTGCTTGCACCACTGAATCCCTGACACACTCACCAAGCTCTCTGCCAATACACAAGGCAGATGTACAGTGGGAAAGGAAAACAAAGGAAAACAGGACTGAAGGGATTTACCTGCTGTCCCAAAGCAGTTCTTGGCACAGCCAGGCATGGAATTCAGAGTTTTTTAGCTTTTCTCCTGTGCAGTGGACAATTCCTCCACCCCCTCACCCCCCATCCTTTCATGGAAATGCTGGTGTAAAACCAAGTTCTTTAAAAGCTTTCATTCAAATGCTTCCTCTCTCCAAGGGGCAGGTGATGACTCGGAACAGTCAGCTGTCATTTCCATCCCTAAATCCTGCATGTTCAGGCAGTTCCAATAGGAAAGAGAATAGCTTGGGACAAGCAGTTGCAGTGATTACCCTTCTTGACCACTGCTCATCACTTTGCTGATCGGAGTTCTCTTTAGCCCTGGCCCAGCCACTGAGCATTCCCTGCTCTTTGTAACAGCCTTCAGTGCCTGCTGAAGCTGCTTTGAAGGCCTGATTGAGTTAAATCACCTATAAATCCTACTTGACACAATATCTGTTTCAAGGCAGGGGAATATACACTTAACAAAATCATCCTGAATCATTAACTGGTGCTGGGAGAGAGGAAGTATTTCAATCAAAGCTTACAAGCATTTTGTCTGACACGAGCTTTTTGACAAGACCCCAAGGGGCCAACTTTTGTTGGTGTCAGAGACATCACACAGGACTCAGAAGTCAGGATGAAAAATTCCCTTATAAGAAAGATTTCTCAGAAATGTTAGATACAGTGGGATAGATGGAATTGGAGACATTCAGTCCAGGCAGATGGTGGCTGGATGTTTCTCTCCAGGGAGGAAGAGCTTAGTCTGTATACATTGCCCATATGGAGTAGAAGTAGACAGAGTGTAGTTTTATCAGTAATTTGTAAGAGTTACCAGCTCTGTCGCTGTGTCCTGATGTTGAGTGTATTCCTTAGAAGCCTGTTCCATGGATTTTTGCTGTTAGTTCATAAATAGTTTAATGCAGTTGGATAATCTGCTCTGACCTTCTAAACAGCAGCAGGGAATCATTTTCCCCAGGTGATTCTGCCACAAAACCAGTAATTCCTCTTGAAAATGGAGCTTATTTTTCAAAGAACTGTAATTTGTAAAGATGTAATTAATCAGAGGGTTTGCCAACAAATCACCATTTCTAGGTGTAGGATTTTTGGGTCAGGACCTCTGTTTTGGTATCTTGTACCGTGCTGAGCCCTCTGCTGGTGCTCAGCACAAACACTCCACAGCCAAACTGCTCCCTGGTGTAATAGCCTTGAGGCCATTCGGGATGAGCAGGACTGAAGTGTCCCTCTTTGAGGGGGTGAATAACCAGCCCTCTCTTGAGCCTGGAAGCACCTGGGTGTGCTGCTTCTGCATGACTCCAACACTAGCTGGGGCACAGCTTTCTGTGATGAGGGAGAGGAGACAGACCTGTTGTTTCCCTTCTTCTCTTAACTTTCCTTGTTCAGTATATTTGAAAAGAAATCTTTGAGGAACTTTGCAGTTATCACACAGCTGTCATGGAGCTGGGCTGAGGCTGCTTGTTGAGTCTTCAGTCTCCTCTCATTGCTTCACTGTCAGAGTGAGAGCAACCAAACCAGATGAATTGCCCTTCTTTTTGGTAAGGTACAGCTGGAAAATCCTTATCTGGTGCTGTCTGGGGACAGTTTCCTACGTCTTTCTTATGGTGCAGGACCAATTTAAACATGACTGTTAGAGATCAGTATGTACTAGTATCAGTGTGTGAGCTTACAACAAAGTCTGAACATGCTGCTGCTCAGAGACTTGTCTGTAGTGGAGAAAACTGAAAAGAAGGAAGTTGGAAGCAGAGAAACAATAGGCTGGGGAATGCTGATGACTGAGACAAGATGATAAAAACTTACATCAATGTTTCTTATGTTGAGTTTGCAGATTTGGGAGTTTCACTGATCATAATATTGCACCATTCTGTCAAATGAGGGCAGAAGATTTATCTTAAAAGGCCTGTCTTGTGTGGTGCCTCCAGGAAACCAGAGACACTGATCTATGTGTACAGGGGTCCAGTCCCTGCCTGGGCCCTCCCTTTCTTTATTAACAACTGTCAGTAAAACCTTCCTGTTCTCAGAGCCACATTTGAATGTGGATTCTGTGCTGGGCAGGCTGCTGCTGTGAGACACCTCTGTGCACCTGTCCACTTAGAAGGCTGATCTTATGTCGGTCTTTACTTCAGGAAGTGGCTGTTACTAATAATTTATTGGGTGCTGACAGCCTGTTCTTCCCTGTCCAAAATACCTCCTCCCTGCACAGGCTGCGTACTGAGTGAGGCAGACAGTGCCCTATAAATCATGATCAAATAGAGCCATGCTGTGGTGATTCAATATGTGATTCATTTCAGGTTGGAGGGGAGGAGGAGAGATGGGCAAAGACGGGATAAAAGCACCTCTCCTGAAGAATGTGAGGTGTAGATCACAGATTATTTTCAATTAGATTTGCTGGCGTGAGGTTTATGTGTGCAGGCAGGAACTGGTCGCCATGTGAACTGTCTGCTTTACTCATGGGAGCAATGCTTAGATGTCCTGCTCAGGAGCTACTTAAAAAGCAGGTCTGTTTATCTGTAAAGGGAAAAATTATCCATGTTGCTCTGCTTTTCAGCCCTAAGGTTATGTCTATTCTCACCAAGCTCTTGCTAAGCATTTGTTCTTGAATCAAAAGGTACTTTCAATTGATGAAAGCAATTAAATGATTTGACAGTGGCTGTCTGTGTTAGGTCTGTCTTTAAGGATTTGGGTGTCTCAGAAATTCTACACTGAAGGTTTCTGATGTGCGTCAAAGAACTTGATTTAAACTCCGGTTCTGGGGCAGGGTGTGTGTGTGTAATGACACAGGAAAGGAAGTCTGTCTTTCAGTTCTCTGTCTGAAGGGGTGTTCAGAAGACTCTGCAGCTTTTGTCAGACTTGCTTTCTTGTGTGAATGAGTTAAAAGTTCAAAGAAATGGTTACACAGACCTACCTGGGAGTGCCTGGCCTCCCTCAGGAGTGTCAGCCTTGGCCAATGCTGGTGGAGTGATCGTCCTGGGAGCGCAGGGGAAGGCAGTGGGGCCTGGGAAGGGCACTGCATAGCAGAGGAAATGCAGGGCTCCAAGTCTGACCCCAGGTTGTGTCCTGGGAATATTTTAACCCCAAGGTGTCCAGTTCTGGAGAGGTGTGGAAACAAGGTACAACATCACCAAAGCCCAGGGGCTGTTCTGCTGTGGCAAGCTCTGTTTTCCTGCATCCCTGTGGAGTGAGGGGGATCTCAAAGAGGTACATCCCTGTGGGGTGAGGGGGACCTTGGCTGCTGTCAGGGAGGGTTTCCTTGGGGGGACACATCAAACTGCTGCCTTGACCCCAGGTCTCTGCAGCATTTTGGCTGGCAGGTTCATCTCAGGAGGACAGCAAGGCTTTAGGGAGGGCACCTGAGCCCTGAATCTGCTGCACTTGCCCAGAATGAGGGTCATTTTGGCCGGTCTGCCATGAGCAGGTGAATGCCCAGCTGGCACAGCTCAGGTCTGTGCCAGAGCCGTCTCTGGGGTTCAGGCAGTCAGATTAGTCTGTCTGTACACCAGGGATGTGACCAGACTTCAGTGCAGCACTGTGGGGAGCCTGTGCAAAACGAAGTGCCCACCGTTGTGCCCATGGATGGACAGGAATCCCCAGCATGAATTTTCCAGCAAGGAAAAGGGCTCTTATAAATTCAAGAACAACTCTGAAATGGATAATTTCATCAATGAATCACTGGCATGTGTCAGCCTGGGTTGCTCTCCCATCTCTGAAAGCCTCCTGGTGTTACAGCAAACCAGGGAAAGGTCAGGCACTGCTCGTGTTCTGAAGCTGCACATACAACGTGCAGCAACAGATCCAGCTGGAAGTGAGAGTCTTTTGAATTCCCAGCGCTCCATATGCTTGTCAATACACATTTATTCTCACTTGACTTGGGCTTATGATCTAGTTAGGATTTATTAGAAAATAAACGATCTTCTTAACAGAAAATACAATTTGAACTGATGAGGGTTTTGTATAAACACACTTATGTTTGTGTAAGATTCTTACCAAAGTTCTTGCCCTCCTCTGTAGAAACCAGTATTACTTTCTTTTCTGGTGAATCAGAGAAAGGAATGGATTATTTTTCCTTTCATTAATCAAAACATATTTTCAGTCAAAATGATCTGAGTATCACTGGTTATGAGCATCAAGGTAATAGCTGTTAGAAAACCAGGCTCTGTTCCAGCAGCCAGAGCCTCAGGTGCTTTGTGGGCCATTTCTTAGCTTTAGAAGAGCTGTTGCTGATGGACCAGCCCCGCTGTAGCTCCAAGAGCACGAGGCAGACTGTGTTGGGGAGTGCTCCTGATATTGGTGCTACTTACATGACTTAAAAACCCATGAGGTATCGCTGGACACCTTTGTGCAGTGTGGACAGGAGGTGGGACAGCTTTGGAAACGTGCCGTGCTCTGACCCTTCTGCATAACCATTCCTGACTGGTGATGTGGGTTTGCCCTTCAGCCCTCTGTGAACCAGAGGGCAGCCGAGCCACCAGCAGTTCAAGTCGGTCCATTCCCATCACTTTACCAGCCCTTCCCATGTTCCCTTTGCACGTGGGAACAGCAGGGGAGGTGGTTTGGGATGGCAGAAGGGGTGGCTCAGTGAGAAAGGCTGCTCTACATGGGAGAAATGACTCTCGCAGGCACAGGGAAGGCAGGAGCTCGCTCACTGTGTCTCTGCTAATGTCTTAGAGAGTGTGCAGGAAGGTCCCTGGGCCGGGAGCGTGGCTGCCCCACAGCTGTCAGAGCAGCCCCTGGTGAGGTCTGGCGTGTGCCAGGCAGCGCTGCCCAAGGGCGCGCTCCGCTGCGGCAGCGGGCGTGTTCTTGTTCCTGGGGCGTCCCCAGGGGGCTGTTTGCATCCCTGTTCCGAAGGTTGAGGGTGTTTCCTGGCGGGGACTTGGGCTGTTCCGTGCCAGCTGCCTCCGTGCTCAGGAATGTTCCCAGGCACACTTGATTTACTCGTGTGGACAGACCCTGATGTTGGCAGTTCTCATCTGTCCCCGAGTGTCCCAGCACGGGCCCGAGCAGTTCTCACCTGTCCCCAAGTGTCCCAGCATGGGCCCGAGCAGTTCTCACCTGTCCCCAAGTGTCCCAGCACGGGCCCGAGCAGTTCTCACCTGTCCCCGAGTGTCCCAGCACGGGCCCGAGCAGTTCTCACCTGTCCCCAAGTGTCCCAGCACGGGGCTGAACGGCTGCGGGGCTGCTGCACACACGGTGCTCTCAGCAGTGCCCTCTGGGCACGGGGTGCCCAGGCTCGTGTTGTGCATGTCTGAAGGCAGGTCAGGTTGTCTTCACTGAGAACCCTGACAGCAGCTTTGTCCCAGGGATGTTCCTGCTCTGAGGGTTCCAAGCAATGCCACTGTTGGGACTACAGCAGTGAGGCCCCCCCTTTATGGTAATGCCTTCCAGTTCAGCTGATGATGAAAAAGTCATTGGTGTGTTTGTAATACAGTTACTGAAACCATATTTGCAGAAGTTTAGGGAAGCACAGATCACAAAAAATAACATATCTAGTGGAAAAATGTAATTTTTTCAGGACAGCATCTCCTTTTGGATTGATAGCAATGAGCCATTTGCCAGGGTGCCTGGGTGGGTATGATTTCTTCATTAATGAGTGGGAGGAAAATAAAATATATTTTAGGATTGGCATCCACTTTCTATTGAAAGACCAAAGACATGTTATGTCATTAGTTCAGTGATAAGACATCAGCTTTGCAGCAAGATGTTAGTCACAGGTGACAGTCACTAGATTTGTTAGTGTGGGTCATATTTTGTATATTATTTTTTAGGTGTCTGTAATTATGCTTTGCTGTGACCTCTGTCTCTAAGCCAAGGCAAAAGAGGCATTTTGTCTCATTTTAGTATAATTATTTGATTTAATTTTTAGTTTTTGTAACCTGTATAATGATGTCACCTGCATGCAATGTTGGGGATAGCTGCTCCCTACAAATGTGGCAGGAGGGAGTTGTGCTGGGCAATAATTATGCTAAATTTATTAGCATTATTCCTTAAGATTAAAAAGAAACACCCAAACATTTTATTGACCTCTGTCTGAGGTTCTTCTAAGAGCAGAAGTCAGTGAGCTATTTTATTTTAAAAGGTAAACAAATACATGGCAGGGTGGCAGCCCCCTTGGACACAGAGCTACCACCTTCTCCCCTCAACACTGTCAGAACAGGCCTTTCTATTCCCATATCCTCCCTTTGGATTTATTCTCTGCAGTTGGAAAAAAAAATCACCAGATTTGCAGAACTGCTCAGCCTGACACAGGTGACTGACACACAAATAATGGGTCTGGGATGATCTGCAGCAAATAACGGAGCAGACAGCTCCCTGGTTTGGGATGCTGTTGTTTATATGGGTGAGAGACTGTGGGTTGGGAGGCAAAGCTGCTGCCTGATTTCTTGCTGATTTCCCACCAGGAGCTGAACCTCTGAAATGACTATGGAATTGAAACATCTGAGTGCTCCATCTGAGCAAGCACAGTTTCACTTGGATCCAGAATGGCAGTAGTTCAGAGCAGAGGCTTTACCCTTGCTTTAAATTCAGATTATATATCCCACCATACTATATGTATTCATCTGTGTCCATTTTGATCCAGTTTTCTAAGCTGGGTTGGTGCATACAACTCCTCAGTAAAGACAGGGGCAGTTTCAAAGGATGCTGCAGTCACATCTCCCACAGCTTCTGAAGAGATGCATTGGGTTCTCCTCTGCACCAGCAGCTCCACAGCCAAATCAGACACCTCTCTGAGAAGAAAAGGCCAATGGCCTGAAGGAAAGTTTTATAGTTTAATGAAACAGTAAGAAAACAAATATTAAGTACTTAATGAAAGAAATGAAAATGAAAACACAGTAGTCAGTTCTTTATGATCCATGAATTCCTTTCTCTTGCCCTGCAGAAAGCACATGTGTTCTGCAGTAGTTGGGCTGATCCTGTTGGCAAATCTTTTGCTCAGTCCCTTCCCAGGGATTTGGGAAGGAAACTGGGAACAGAAAAAGTAGACAGGACCTGCTGAGACACCGATCCAGCCCTCTGCTGTCATGGGCTCTGCACCATAAAATCATTTCCATAATTTTTTTGTGGGATTTATTTGTCCTTATGGCTCCCCTTGGTGGGCTTTTCTAGTGGCTCACCTTCTGCCCAATTTTTGCCCCAAGTAATTCAGAAGTTTCACTGCAGATGCTGCTTTGCTGAAGTCAAAGTTGTTCTCAGCTCCACAGAGAGAACTGTGATAAGAATAATTGTCATTGCAGCAGTGTTTTCAAAGTAATTTTTAAATGATTTTATGGCTTTGCTACACAAGTCACAGGTACCCAAGTAGGCTCAAATCAAAGTATTTTGTCCTTAGTATATTTGAGCTAAGCCTTTATTGTTGGAAGTTTTCATGGAACACGTTTCCTCATGGAAATTTAATTTTCTACACTTAAGGCTGTATTTCTTGCAGATGAAGTGAGGGTGCCTGTTCATTGTGAAGATAACAATACAGCCAATGAATTGCACATTCCCCAGTAAACTCTAAACACACAAGCCTAACATGGAATATAAATCTAAATGTCTTGCACATGCTATGCAAATTCGAGAGTCTTCAATAGAGCCCTGTTTCACCAAGGAGCTGATTCCAGAAAAGTCTGAAAAAGCAGTGGAATAACTTTAACATTATTAACCCACATAAAGACTCCTGAATATAGTACAAAATCACTCATGTTGATATTGGCTCCCCCCCGGAAAGAAAAAGAGATCAAAGTTTTTTTTTCCCCTGAAAATATTAGCCTTGAGTTTGTTTTCAGATCTTTAATGTAAAATTGCATTTACTTTCTGTGTTTTCAAGACTGAGGCATTATTGTTCCTCCAGGTCAGTGGGCTTTTTATAATCACTTCATATGCTCACGTTTATTGAGCTCCTTCTCCTGAATGGCAAGGAGAGGATTTTCCCTACAAAAAGGGAGGGTCTTTTCAAAGATGGAAATACCTTAAAGAATTGCTCCTTTATGATTATTCATGGATTTGTTTATAAGGTTAGAGCCCAAACAAGTACTCAGAAGTAATTTAATTGGGAAGTTGCCACTGGCTTGAATAAATTGGTGCATCCCAATGCTTTGTTCATTTTCTGCTCTAGCATATTGTAATTTTTAGTGCATTGTAATATCAGGTTGCTCAAACAAGATGAGAATGTTCTTTTCAGCAAGAGCAGGACTAAAGCTGGTTCTTTTTTTGAAGAGTATTACACATTGTCTTTTATTGTAACAATTTCAAAATGGTACCTGTGTATTCCTGTCAAAACACAGAGAATTATACTGCATCCTGATGGGATATATTTGTTTAATATCTGCAGAGAGAAACCCAAAGTAACCTTCTCTAATGCATCTGGAGTTTCTGCTTTAGGTCTTTGTTCAGCCCCTGTGAGGGGCAGGGGCTGCTCCAGAGCCCACCAGTCCGTGCTCTGGTTCACTGCCTGGGCAGAGCCTCCCATGGGGGACAGGGTGTGGCAAAACCTTTTCCACGCCAAGATTTTAGTCTCTAATTTCTACCTCCTCCACCTACCAGGCACTTGGGGCAGCCCAGAGCCTGCGTGCCACCAGCAACTCTGTTCACTCTGCCGAGGGCAAATGCTGGGAGTTGTCCTGGCTCCCCACTATTGAGAGACACTTGGAAAGCCACTGGATGGTCTATTTTTCACAAGGTTTGAGAATGAGGGGGAGCAGCTCCATCCAGCCTTTGGTGGCTTTTTCCTGCCTAGAAGAACCAAAATAGCTCATGTAGAGGGAATGGTGAGAGGCAGGATGGCTTCTCTCTGTCCTTCAAAATTAGGACCCTCTCCTGCAGTCCTGGTGTGAGAGGGGAGGTCTTGCCTGAGTGAGGAGTGTGGCATGAAATGAGTTCCTTACACCGGGACGTCAACTGCTGTTGAGAATATTTAAGAATGGGCTTCTTTAATGAACTGATTTGTTGCTCCTAAGAAGCTGCTTTATCTCATCAAGCCCACAGCACAGGAAATGTAATGTGAATGTTTGGTCCCAGCAAAGTATGCTTGGCTTGAAGAAAAGAATCACACTTCGGAAAAAAAGGGAATAATGGAATGTTAAATTAGTAATGGCTTTTGCAGCTTGTTTGCAGTTTGATTTTTCTATGCTGAAAAAATTATTTCAGTATTTAATTTTTGGGTCTTAATTTGTGCCTTTGCTTGGATTATTTTTTAAAGAATTTCTTCTGCTTGGAAGAGTTTGCTTCCTACAACAGAAGAATAATATTACAATACATGGTTTGCATTTGCCTGCCAGAAGCCCCAGCTGTTGGTAGGAGGATATTTTGAGCAAGTGTGTAAATAATTGAAGCTCCATGAAAACACCTATCCCAAGCCTCCAGTCCAGGAGAACGATTCTCTCTGTGCTCCCTGCACTTTATAGGCCTGCCCACATACTCCAGAGTCAGACAAATGCTGCTCTGCTTGGCTGGGCTGCCATGCAGGTCTGTCTGTGTGCTGCGGGCTGCAGCTCCTGTAAACCTGCTTAAACTCTCCTTACGTGATGCCCCTTGGCATCGCTGGGGTTATGGACACAGAACCTGGAGCTCAGCGTGTGGTTTGACATTCACTTTTGTACCCTGTTCGTGGGTAACAAACCTTGTTGGACCCATCAAGGGGTGGAGGAAGAGTTCCACCCACTGAGAGGGTGCTGGTGTCTCCTCCTGTTTGTCTGCTGTTTCAGACATCCCTGGGTTGCATCCCTAGGTTACATACCTGGATTTAGGAAAGGGAAGCTGATGTGTGGAGAAATGAACTGGTTTGCAGGGGGTGAGGGATGGTGGAGGTGAAGACTGAATCCAAGGCCCTTGAAACCACGCCAGTACCTCAACCCCAAGGCCACCATTCCTTTGGAGCATGTTTTCCTTTGCCTGTAGCAGCTTTTGCAGCTGGCTGGCGTTGTAGAGCAGATCCAAAGCACACTGAAGTCAGTGGGAGTCCACTTACCGATTTCCAGCAGGCTTTGGATCAGTCCCATTGGGTGCATTGTTCCTATATGCTAGAAAGAACAGTTCTGGATTTCAGTGCTCCCTTTACCTGTCCCACTTGTGTTTTAGGGAAGCTGGACAGCTGGAGATTAGGGTTGTTGTTTTACCTTGTAAGGACCCCTGGCAACTGCTGGAAAGCACTGATAGAAACCAAGGTTGTTGCTCCCATCTCCCCCTGGAAATTTGTGCTCCCTCAGAGCACAGCTACATAAACAGCTGATCTGGCATTTAGCACAAGGGAAGGAGCGGAAACGCCTGGCAGGGTGGTGGGAATGAGTTATGGGAGGTGATGGGAGAAGGGCCAGAACCTTGGAGCAGAGCTACTGGTGGTGGAAGAAGCTGTGCTGGATGCTGAATCCACTGTTTGTGTGGCTGCAGCGTCTTTGAAGAGATGGGAACTATCAGATGTGGGTGGGAAGGAATCTCTTCAGCCACCATAAAATGTTATAATTGGTGTGATCACCCATCACCCAGTTAACTGCCAGCTGTATGAGAGGGTTTCTTTAGTTCCCCAAGGTCAGCACTATCCTCTGCCATCCCCCCAGACTGTAAGAATGGGTGATAATTCACTGCTGTTTTACACTCCTGTATTTCCCCAGGTGAGCTGATGCCCATTTTTGTTAGCAGACATGTCTCTACTCATGAAGAAGTTGACCCAGTGCTTTATGAAATCAGTGCCTTCTGTGGCTTGGTTCCCTGAGGTTTTCTCTGTGAGGGAGCGAGAAGGCTGAGCAGACCTGAACACAAACCTGATGGGCACCAAAACCTACCAAAACTTCAGTTGTAACTCTCTTTGTTGACTCTGTTCAGCTTTTGATCTTACCCAAAGACCATTGAAACAGTCATTGAGACCAGGTTGTCTCCCTCCTGCAACTGCAGAACAGTCATTAGCTTTATTTAAAATTATATACACTGGCTAAACCAAAAATGTGCTCCTGACAGTTTTCTGGTTGTTCACTGATCCTGCTGAGGACCCCAAGCCTGGATTCATCCCAGTTTGCATTAGATTCTTAGTTAATTGTTTAAATTGGAGACCTAATTCCTCTGCAGGCCTGGGAGCCCTGAATGATCAGGGAAGGAAAAGTAAGTTACTTGCAAGAAGCAATTCAGAAATGTAGATGGGATGTAAGTGCCTACTGTCTTGAAGCTGTTTCTCCTGAGGGTAGGAGGAATTCAGGGTAGGTGAACTCCTAATCTGAGCATTTTAGTAAAGTGCCTGAAGTTAGATGAAATGGATTTGTGTGCTAGTGACTAGTGACTTCTCATGGACATCACTAAACTTTCATGGAGCTGCTTAACTACAGATATGTTGTTTAATAAGGAAAAGAGAAACCTGTGGGAAAACAAAGAATATCAATAATCACACATACTTACATCTGGCAATAAAGTTTTTTGGGGAAAAAAAATCAGTACAGCAGCTTGTTGCCTTTGAAACTTAATGCTATTAAAATGTACAACATGAAGTTTCTATTTTTAAAATGGCAGTTGAAAGAAATGCACGGATTAATAAGAAGCTAAATTGAAACCATGTTGGCTCATAGGTACCAGACAAACACCGAGCTAATGGGGAGGGCTGTGCGTGCGCTCCAGCTTGGGACACTGCTGGTTTGGGTTTTATTTTGTCTTTCTTAGAAAGCAGGAGGGGGTAGAAATACCAGCCTGTTAAATCTTTTATTTCCTTTTTTAGACTGTTGGGCAGTTGAGTTTATTAAGGTTCTTGAAACAGCAGCTTATGACAAGTTAAGACACTGTTACCACCCCAGTGCACTGGGGAGTCTCTGTTATAAACTGTTTTACAGCAGGAGTGGACAACAGGTCTGCCCATGGAGAGACCCTTCAAGGAGATGAGTAGCAATCATGTAAGAAGTGATGAAAAGGAGATTTGAGGACTGAACTATTACCTGGAGAGGAGAGGCTGTCTGACACTGGTGTCTATATTTGTTGGACTGGATGGACTCAAGTTCTTGATATGAGATTAAGAAGGGAGTTTGAGCAGGGTAGCAGAGTGTTGGTCAGTTGGACCCTGGAGAAGAGCTTTGGTTTCACTGGCACTGTGACCATTTAGAGGGTACCAAAAGCCCACTAACTTCAGTGGGGTTTGGATGATCTGTGCCAGCAGAACTGCCCTGGATGGCTTTTATTTTCTCCCAGATTGTTAATTTGTTTTTTTCTAAATCCTAAAGAGTGTGTATCAATAATAGAAGGATGAGCACTGGAGCACCTTGTTAGTAGTGCAAAGGAGAGTCTGCAAATGGTTGTTTGGTCCTTGTTTGATTGTTGGCAGGGATGGTGGATGGTCCCAGCAGGCACTGCATGGGTCTGCATATGGAATAACCTGCTGTATATAAACACCACAGACAATCCAGCCTGTATTTACATCAGGGAAATGTCTGTAAAATATTAGAGTAATAAATGTAGAAAAGAAATAAGAACTTGTTGGAAGTGAAGGACAAGATAAAGCTGGAGCAATTTCTGCCCTGAGGTGCTCTCAGTCGACTCCAGCCATGCCCTCAGGCTCCTTCCGTGCCAATGTGACCTCCAGACGTGCTTCCCAAAACCAGGTTTCTGGCTGTTCCTCTGAGGATGTTTGATTTTCTTTTGAGCCCTGCACGTCTCATCGCAAGCTTTGGGTCTGTTTTGTGGTCATGGTTTGCATTTTATGAACCTTATTTCTTAGATAATGGAGATTGAGATAGAGTTAGTGATGAGTACCTTGGGGAAGGCCATGGATACATGGGAGAGAGCTGCTAATGTGGAACAACAAAACAAGAAAATCTTTCCAGCTTTACTATTATGTTTACTCTGCTCTTTTATATGAACAAGTTACAATAACTTAAGCAAAACTTCCATGTGAATAACCCAAACCCGGGTACAAACTGCCCATGGTAACATTGCTAAATAAATGTGGGGCATTTGTTGCTGTTTTCTTTGTTTGTTTTGTTGGGGTTTGTTGTTTTGTTTTTTTCTGGCCAAAGTTGTTAAGTATTAAAGAAAAATAAATAAAAAGCTCACAATTTTGAATGTTAGAGGGAGAAAACCCATTTTTTTCCTCATTGAACAGATGCCCCATTTTCACAGATGCTGTGTAGTTTATTCACGTACTTGGGAGTCTCAAAGTGATTGTTTGGGTGTTACATGTTGTTGGTGGAAATGATTGGAAACTCAGAACTTTATTGAAACAAAATTAAAAGTTTCAAAGTGAGTTTGCACACCCCGCCTGGAGAGCAGGCACTCAGTGAGGTCGGAGTGAGTTGGGCACTGCTGTGCAGGGAATATTCTGAGAAGTTTTACTTTGGAAGCGTCAAAACATCTTGATTGTGAAATTTGAAAATAGGATGTTCGATAGCAGTGATTTTCTATTATCATGTGGCACAGTATAACAGTGTAATACTCACCAGGGCATAGCAGTATGCACACATGGTATATATTAACATTTGTTTTCATGTAATGTGTGTGTAAGTTGAAACAATGAAATGCAGTGATATGGTAAGAATAAAACATATGAGTCAAGATAACTCAGAAAGTTAAAACATTCAGCTGTGAAACAATTTAGTTTAAAAAAAAAGGGTCTTTATTATGTAAAACTACTACATCAAACTGCTGCTAGCTTTCAACCAAGTTTCATTATTCTAAGTGAAACCAGCGATGCCCAACAGTTTCCATTGTGGCAGCCTCTAAGGTTGCCAGAGCTTTACCACGTGAGCTGAAACGACGCACGCTGAGCACGGCTGCCGCTGGATTCCCTCGGACACGGCCGGCAGAAACGCTCCAGTGCTTTCTGAGGTTGAGCACAGGGCAGAATACATTATCCTGCTCACATTAAAACATTTCAGAGAGGTATTAAACAGGATACTGGCATGGCCTTTTTGCCTCCCAAGTGCCTGCCCTGGTTTGGCCCAGGTGTGACCTTGTGTTGTGTTCACACATTCTCTGTGTAGCTCGGCAGCTTTGCTGTCTCAGGGTGGGTTTGGTGCCACCAAGGACCAGAGTCTGGTTTTTTATTTCATTTTTACTGTTCAAATACGTAGAGGAGGTTTGGAAGGAACAGTAGCTTCGGGTACCCTGTGTTCTTGATTGATCTCATTAGTTAATGATTCCTTTTTACTAAGGGAAGGCCAGCTGATGTGCAGAAAAGTGAGTTGGGTGTGTGGGGCATGTGCTGCTCTTTCTCTCCTGCCTCAGGCCCACGTTTTGGCTGCTCTGCAGGCGATGCTGCCTCCGTGCCAGAGATCCAATCGGGTGGTGACACCGAAGACTGACAGGGATGTTTGTGAACGTGGAAAAAGGAGCTCTCCTGGCTCTCCCAGCCAAGGGGCTGGCCAGGAGCGAGGTTGCAATTATGATCAGGGATAAAGTACGTTTGCCTTAATGACAGATCCATCAGGAGAAGCGCAGATATCCCCACAGGAATGCATGTGATGGGATTATGTGCGTGTTGCTAATTCATTTGACAGAGCTGCTCACTTGATGTTGGTTAGTTAAGGTGGATGATGCCTGTTGGCTGGGAAGTGGCATCACCGAACCCAAATTTCACTAGAAGTGTAAGATTGTTGTGTCTCCTGTGCTGCTGGGTGCCGAGTCCCCTCAGAGCACCCGGCCGGGCTCCATGAGGAAAGGGTGGCAACAAGTTGCTGATTGTCACTGCTGGTGTGGAATGGGGGGGGTTCAGCCACTGCTGTCAGCCTTGCTCCTCTGCAAACCTTCAGGACCCATCTGGGGCTGATTTCTCATTACTTTGGAACTGCAGCACTGCTGTTGCCTGCCTGGCTGTGGGTGTGCCTGGGCATTGCACTTTGTGAGGGCAGGAGAGGGCTGCCCTGGGCCGTGAGGAGAGGAGGGGGCTCCGTGAGGGCTGTGAGGGGAGGAGAGAGTTCTGTGAGGGCCCTGAGGAGAGGAGAGGGCTCCATGACGCCTCTGAGGAGAGGGCTCCGTGAGGGCTGTGAGGGGAGGAGAGGGCTCCATGAGGGCCCTGAAGAGAGGGCTCCATGAGGGCCCTGAGGAGAGAAGGGAGCTCCATGAGGGCCGTTAGGAGAGGAGGGGGCTCTGTGAGGGCCCTGAGGAGAGGAGAGGGCTCCATGAGGGCCCTGAGGAGAAGAGAGGGCTCTGNCCCTGAGGAGAGGAGAGGGCTCCGTGAGGGCTGTGAGGAGAGGAGGGGGCTCTGTGAGGGCCGTGAGGAGAGGAGGGGGCTCCGTGAGGGCCGTGAGGAGAGGAGGGGGCTCTGTGAGGGCCCTGAGGAGAGGAGAGGGCTCCGTGAGGGCTGTGAGGAGAGGAGGGGGCTCTGTGAGGGCCGTGAGGAGAGGAGGGGGCTCCGTGAGGGCCGTGAGGAGAGGAGGGGGCTCTGTGAGGGCCCTGAGGAGAGGAGAGGGCTCCGTGAGGGCTGTGAGGAGAGGAGGGGGCTCTGTGAGGAGAACTGGGGGCTCCCTGAGGACTGTGAGGAGTGAAACAGTGGTTATTGATGTCTCTGAGGAGAAAAGGGAGCTCCCTGAGGGCTTTGAGGAGAGGAGAGGGCTCCATGAGTGCTCTGAGGGGAGCCTGGAACTGCCCCTGCCAGGCATGACTCCAGAAGGTTCCAGAAGGTTCCATCCGGCTCCAGCAGCCCCACCACAGGGTTCACCTGTATGCAGTGTATGCACAGAACTAACGGTATTTCAAGTACTTTTAATGAATTCTTGTAAATTTTTTGAAAATTATTGAAATCTCCTCTTTCAAAAAAGTAATAATACTTCTTTTGTTCTATTTTTATTCGCCATTTTTATCTTAAGAGCCCTCAAGAGGAAAATACCTGCTTGTGAGTTCATTTTCCTGAAACCCACTTTCTTCCACCCAGAATGTCCTGTGGGAATCTCAGTGCCATTGGAGAATGAACTCCTGTCCGTAATTCCTGAAGGAAAGATGAGCTCAGCCCTCGTTTATTTTCAGACTGGTTCCCAGTTTGCCCCCTCAGGGATAACTTTCTCCTTTGGGCTCCTGTATTGTCCCACAGGCCCTTTCACTCCTGGCTGGACTCTCCATGTGGCGAGGAATGTAACCTGGTGTCCAGGACAGGCTGCCAATTACAGCTTTAATTTTATTGTGTTTAGGAGGAGACAGATATCCCAGCTTTCCTTACTTGTGAGCATGGATCTGAAGAAAGGCAGCAGATAAGGTGTGCTGAGAGATGGGACAGCCCTGATGGCAAATTGCCCATCAGGTGAGTAAAACCTGTGACTGATGAGCCGTATGAAAGGATGATTGTTGCTATAACAGTACACGTAGATAGACAAAGCTATAGATCTACATATACATTACACACACACACTTATATGCATTTGTTTCTTTGTGCTGTTAACAGCATTAGTTCCAAAAAGGGGTTTAGAAAAGAGAAGTTGTGTTTTATATTATTCCTGTGTATACATTTTCTTACCTAATACATGTTTCAATGCCTCTGGGGGCTTCTTAAAGAAGTAACTAATGTATAAGCAGTGCAACTTAAAAGAAACCAACTGGAATATAAATAGTTTCTTACAATGCCTAAGTTTTGTGGTAAGTAAAAACTTACTAACTTGTGATAAGTGAAAATTTGTGGCACAGAAAAGACCTATTATTTTACCATAAAGGAGCTATTATTTTACAGAAAGAAAATAGAAACAAGGGTCTGCTCTTGGCTGTAAATACTACAAATATAATTTTAATTTTGCAAATGGTAAGCTGTGGTTTTGTTAGTTGCAAATTGCTGCAGCTCCATAGCTTTGAAAGGGAAGCAGCTGATTTATATCAGTTGAAGACCTGTCTTTGTGTTCTTGGTGTTCTATTCAGAAGTCTTGGATCACAGTATGTTAGAAATCGCTGTGGTAGATTTACCATAAATATTCAGGTTCTGTGGTGCATTACTCCTTGAATAATCCCATTAATTTCAGAGGTTTAGAAGTACTCAAGAGGACAGATTCTCCTGGAAAGAGGAAAAGCTGATGAGTCTTGAATTATGGTTATGGGGTATGTTACCACAGCCTGGTTTCCAGTGTGGTGGTGAACTGAATTGCTGTACCATCAGCTCTGTTCCTTGCTCCGTTTGCCAGCTGTGTTGGGTTCAGTGTGGCACCTTCTGGAATCTGTAGGAGCCTTTCCACTGACTTCATCAGGCATTGGGTATTCAGGGATCTTGAATGAGATCAAATGACAGCTATCAATGTACTGCCTGTGATGCTCATACAACCTGTTTGGTGCAGAATTTTCGCTCATTTCATAAAACAGAACATGCCTCAGAGCCATAGTGGGCCACTTGGTATTTTTGTTTGTTTATTGTCACTTACATTTGTATTCAAAGGTGCTAAATCCAACAGCCATCTAGTTAGGGACCCTTTCTCTATGTGTTTATATACACAAAGGTTGCTGTTACATTTATATGACTGTCCAAAAGGAATACAAAAGCTCAAATCCATGTTCATGCTCTCTTAAAGTGCTCATTTTTCAAAACTGGGACAGATGTTTGGTGTTGTTGGAAGAAAAAATGCAAAACTGGGACAGCTTTGGTGCTGATGTTTAAAAAATGGAGCTGGTTGAAATATTTCTGATATTAAGTTGCTGTCAGCCTTTTTTAATATAAATTTGGGGCAAAATAAAAAATAAAATAAAATAACTGCAAAAAATATTTCAGTTAAGTGGTTTTCACATTCCTGCATTGTGTTCAGAGCTGAAGAGGAGCCAACTAAGTGTCACAGGCAGGTGAGTTTGGTATTGTAGATGCTCTGTGTGTTTTCTGCACTACTGATTGAAGAAGGCAAGACAGCCACTATTGAGAGTTTGGGAGCTCTCATCACACCAGGAGTTTCCTCCCATTGCTCTCCATTTCCCCAAGCAGTTTGTCCTGCTTGCTGTGTTTTTTCCCTCTGGATATTTGAACACGGAACAGGTGTTTCCCAGAGAGCCTGAGTGCTTATGGCTCTAATTGCTGTCTCTGGCAAATGGATCTTATGTGCTGTCTGCAGGATTAATAGAGGGTTAGGTGCTTAAAAAAATAAACAGTGAGTGCAAACAGTGGGAAGGAGTAAAGCTGCGTGTGGCTGATGAGCGAGATGATGTCATTTATTTAGCAGAGGTGATACAGTAGCAGAGGCGCTGTGAGACGAGCGGCTCCTGAAGGAAACAGGGTAAAACCCTGTGGAGAACTGGTGCCCCCCCAGCTGTGAGGCAACCACAGATTAGCTGTTGTGGCCAATGAAAAAAGATGGTTGGGATTGAAGCCTTGGAGCTCAGGTGCAGTGCAAGGGAATAGGGGCTCATTGTTAAGGCAAGGATCAGCACTGCCTTTTGTTCCTTCCCCTGCCCCCTCCTCCCTTGGCACTACAATAATAATATCTTGTCACTCCTAAGACTCGCTGGCATAGATTGCATTCACTGATGGATGTCCAGTCAATGGACGCACTAAAATGGTTTGTTTCTGTTGATGTATGTCTTTGTAGACTCCTCTAATGGGAATGTACACAAATGAACCCTTCAGCAGTGATTCCTTTCACTGCAGTCGAGTTTAACCTCTCAGTGCCTCCCTGCCAGGAGCCACTCCAAATGCTTTACTGTCTTACACTGCTACAGCTTTTGCCTTTTTCTGGAGTTTCATGTATTCCATTTGCTGTCTCAGTGTTACAAGCAACTGCTGCATGTGGATGCAAGTAATTTTTTATAATGAGTATTCAGTAAAACAAGGTTGAGAAATTAGGATGGGCAGTCAAGAAAGGTAAGGGCCTAATGTCCACTGGTACAATTAAAAGTATTTCTCATGATTTCCCTGGAAACTCTAGAGGTGATGATAAGCCCTTGAGATTAATTTCTTTTAAGTTGTATGCAAAACCTGGTTTGTATGAGGTTGTGGATCATAGAATTGGAACATTTTTTCTGTGGTCAGTTCTCATAAGTACATAAATACTCCAGTGGTACTTGTCCTCAGGACACTGGAAACCAAAAACATCTTCAGAAAATACCCAGAATGAGTGTATTATTACACTGATAAACCAACTAAGATTTTGTTTCACCTTAAGTGTATGGGAAGGAGAGTTTTGAAAGGAAGGTTCAGACAGATTAATCATGAGATAGGGTATGCTCACAAAGAGAGAGAATGTCACATGGCTTCAGAACTGCTCACCAAATGCAGAGCACTGTCTGATGTGATCCATGTAGGCTCCTAACAAGTTGGTGTGTTGGGACAACATTCCATCATATCATACATCTGGAGCAAAGACAATTAAAACCAGTTTTCTCCCACTTCAACCTCTGGTATGTAGGAGATGCAAATGCCAGATTTTGTCAGGAGACCCAACTATTGACAGAGATCATCCCTTCCTGAAATGCTTTTGCTAACTCTGTCTATTCTGTCCAGAGTTTTCAATGCAAATGTACTCACTGGGGGAGAAAATCCTGTTTTTAAAATATCCTATATATTTTTCAGCCTATGTGCTTGCTGACCCTGCTAATAAAGTGCTATTTAAAAGCTTCATTCTAGAATGGGGAACATTGTCCCTCCACCGCTTCTCAAATATGTTTATTGTGGTGAAAATGTAAGAAGTTTATTGAATGGTTGGCTGTGAGGATACTGGGACAGAGCATCCAGTATCTCCATAATGCTCCTTCATTATTTATGCTTGCAGCACCAGATGTGAGTAAGAAGAAGGAGGGGTGCAAAAGAGAACTTTGAGCGACTGTGATGAATAGTTGAAAGTGAACAGAGGGGCTTTTAAAACTCCTTTAAAGAAAGCCTAATGCTCTGCTTCCCTAAGCAGCAGGCTACTGATGATGGAAAAGTCACAGACATACCTGCAGAGATTTGGGAAGCTCTTGTTTCAGTAGGTCTTTATGGCAGCTAAAAAAAATTTCCTGTGCTCCTGCCAGCTAGGTTGGAGTGTCCATCTTGCTTTTCTTCTTTTCATTTTTCTCTAAGGACAGCAAACAAGGGCTCGGACAGTGCTGAAATTCAAACTGTGTCTATCCTTAGTCACCCCCACCGAGACCAGGCCCCACCTGTGTCTGGTACTTTTCCATACAGTGTTGGGATGGGTATATTGTAAGTGGTGTCATACAGGAGGAAGAATTTTGCTGGGAAAATAATTATTTGTCATCAAGACTGTGACCAGTGAGGATGAATTCAAATTTCATGTGGTCATAGCCTTACTTCCATCTAGATGAGAAATACAGAGGACTTGAGCAGTGCCACCTCGAGGACTGCTGCTTCCTGGCTGCATTTCTGATTCTGATGGTGGCATAAAATACCAGGCCCTGAAAGCCTTGAACCTTCTTTGCCTTATTAAAACTAAGTAGTGACATTTTCTTTGACAGGCACGATCTGTGCTTCCCTAATGTCACCCTTGAAATCCAACATTAGTATAAATCAGGAATGAAGTATTTTCTGTCCTCCTCCTGCATCACTCTGTTTTATAACAAGCTTTCTAAAATATTCTGCATTCATATTAAAAAATAGAAAAATGCCCTCAAAATGCTTTAGCTCTTGAGTTAACACAGTTTTTGTGTGGGTGAGCTGATTGCCAGGGCAGGCCACACCCCTTCTCATGGGCGTTTAGGAAATGGCAAAGCAAATAAGCGCAGTGGTGCCGAAATCAGAGCGATGGCTGATGGAGCCCCGATGGGGAGAACAGCCAAACAGCCTGAATGGAATGTCAGTAAGTATGGAAGTTAAAAATACACATCTCAAGCCTTGAGGACACTCTGGGGACTAAGAAGCTATATTGATACTAGACTTCAAAAGTTCCAAATAAACAGCAGGATTTTCTCAATGCACAGAAGTCCATACTTGTGATGTCAGAGCGATGTTATTTCTACACTGCAAATCTCAAGGAAAATGCCTTAAAACCCAGTCCAGATAAGTTGCTCCTTATTTCATTTACATCTATAATTGCTCTTATTTTAACTTCTCTTAGAAACTTAGTTTTGGATTCATACTGTATATACCAAATTACATATTTCTGGAGCTAACATTCCTGTGATGCTTTCTGGGGGAGAGTGCGTGGTTTGTGTGTGAGCAGCATTTCAGAGCACTGCCATTCATCTTGTGTCTATGCCAGATGACCTTGGACAGGCAAAGGAGGGATAATAACATTGATCTGCTTTGTGAGATTCTTTGAGATGAGAAATCCCACACAAGAGTGAGGTGTTAATCTAAAGCCATACTTTTCCTCAATGCCTCTCATTCTAAGTGCTTGAAAGACCCACATTTCCCTATCCCAGTGCAAGTGGCTTCCCAGTTCTCAAACTGTGGGTTGACCATGGCTTTGTCTCTTTAATACAGACAAATGAGTGCTGTAGGTGGCATTGCCTGGCTGGGAATTGCTGAAAGTAGCTGCAAGTCTGGTTTCTCTGTCTGTGTTAACACACAGAAGTTGCTTTTGTGGATGTATTTTAACTTACTTTGATTTGTCTAAGTGAACATGGAAAGAGAGTAAAGTAGGGAGAAAATATTTTATATTTGGGCCCTTCTTGGTCTAGTGGTAAATCTCAGAGAGAAGCAAAGGCATGGCAAACACAAACCATTAAATAAAATCAAATGCAGTGATTTTTTAATAGTAGAGAGTGCCTGTGGAATAATATTCCATGATACAAAATCCTTGAATAACAATTGTAGGCTGAAGCAATTGATGAGTGTAGCCTATGTATAGACCAGACTGATGAATTGTAACAGTACTCTGAGAGGTAAAAACCCCAGGCCCTAATCTAGAAGAAACTGAAGAGCTTGTTGTTCTTAGGATAAAGTATATTTATGATAAATTCCAGCCTCCTTATGGGGGCCAAATTACACTGTTTTGTGAGTTTGTGGGAGTGGCAGTTTTTTTGTTGCAGGAAGAACGACCGCACTCGTGGCAGTACAGTCTGTTCATAGTATGATTTGAATTAAAATATCAATGTGCATATCTTCATGTAAAATCTTAATTCTGAGAACATGGGACTCTTGTTCTCCACATGCAGGGAACATTCTCCTCAAGTGGATGGCTCTGGCCATGTCAGTTGTTTTGGTCTGAAAGGGGACAGCCATGTGCAAGGGATGAGGAGAAGACCATTTTAAGAAGTGCATTGTATTTTAGAGAACACCATAGTCCTCAGAGCATGAAGAGAAACACCTCCTATAGCCTGATGGCCATTTTTAATACAATCAAGGTCTTCATATGAGGACAAAGCTCAGACAGAAATACTGCTGAGCTTTTCCCTATGAGCCCCACCTTGCAAGTTCCCTTAGTTAATCTTCCCACCTCTGTGCTTCAGTAGGATGTGAGGGATGTGTAGTGCTCCGAGGGGAGCTGCTTTTTGTGCTGGATTTGAGCTCTATTATTGAGAACTCCTCAGAGAGCTGCGTGCTACAAAGTGGGACACTTGAAAGCCAGGTGCTGGGGAGAGGGAAAGTGCTGCATGAGCAAGAAGTGAGATTATAAATTAGAATTCAGCTCAGCACGTTTGGAGCCACATAAATAGCTCAGGGGGTTGTAAAAGAACACCCTCAAGGATTCAGAATTACAGCCAAAGCAGAGGGAAAACATAATGCTTTAGTACAATGTGATTTATGCACCAAATAAGTTTGAATTAGTCACTAATGGGAAGTGGGTTTGGAAAGATTAATAACCCTTACCCAGCACTTATTGTATGATGATCAGCCATAAATCTTCTTCAAGTGAAGCAGGAAGTAGCCAAATCCTGTCTCTCTGGAGATGGGCAGTACTCATGCCATTTTTCAAGGGCAGCTCACTCTGAATCCTGTTTTCTTTTCTTTGGGTGAGGGTTTGGATTGCTGATGGCAACTTGGGCATTGCCAGAAGTTATGCACTGCAGATGGGCCTGACAAGGGATGGGATAACTGTGTGAAACCCTCAACTCCCATTTGCCTCCTCATGCCATTAGCAACACACAGTTCACTCCTTGGAATGGGCACATTTATCCAAAGAGGGAGGAGAAAATGGTGAAAATGGTGGAGATTGTAAACTCTTTGTTGTTACTGCTTGTGCTCTATTTTGGTTCTGAATGACTTTTAAGCTCCTTTTTCCTACTTGTGGTTGTTTGAAGTGGAAAACTTTCCATTAAGGACTAAAAATCCTGTTCTAGTTGATGCTTTGCCCATTTGTATTTGTGCCAAAACCAGTATGACTTTAGATTTCTTCTGAGTATCTGTCAGCTGGTGACCCACCACCTTCTCTTGTGTGGCCTGTATAAACCGATGTTGACTGAAGCTTCAAAGGGTGACTTCCCTCCCTGTAGGACTCTGCCTCACACTTATTCCCAATAAACTGCCATCCTCTCAATTTTCCACAAGCAACATATAATTGAGCAGTAACCTCAGCATAAGAAAATCTGTGTGGCAGATGAAAAAAACATCATTAGACTCGAGGCAGCTGGAGTGCAGTCATGAAGGGTAAAGAGATCAGCTCCCATAGAATCTCTTTTATGGATATTTAGAGCTTGAGAGACAAAAGGCTATTCAGCTGTTTGGTAGATGTGAAATTCTTATCAACCCAGGAAAGAAGGAGAGCTGTTGGAGTAAACAAATTGCTGTTCATCCAAAAAGTAAAGGAGACAGGAGTTACCTGCCCCTGTGAGGAGATCTGGGTAGATCAGCCAAGTGTGAACACCCTGGGGTATTTCACTCTTGTCAGCCGGATTTACTCGGGTTGTTGAAGGAGATGTGTCCCAGAGGATGCAGTGTCTGTAGGACATGGGGAGTCCTGCATGGCAATGTCATAAAAAAGTTATCTTTTGTTTGGTGCTCTCTTGATTATTTTAAATGAATGTTCGGCACCGGTTTGTTCCATTTACCTGAACTTACCCAGGTGATATTTGCAGCAGCTTTTTGCTGCAAACTTGTTGCACGGGATGTAGTTCTGTGTGAAACATCCTGGTGGACTGAGGCCTATGAGCATGATGGACCTACATTCAGGAATTGTTCTACAAGCCCATCGTTAGAACTGTCCAAGGCTTCCTTTCCCTGAGAGTGCCCCAAGGAGGTGGTCGTGGTTGCTGGGCAGACAGATGTATGAAGAAGTGATACCTGCTCTTTTCAGCTTAGCTGAGCAAGCCTAGAGAGCTAAAGTGATTCTTAAGCCAAGAGTCACAGGTGTGTGCCACACACCAGAGGACCTTGAAACAAGTTAGAATATCCACATGAAAATCAAGTGAGAATTGTCTTGGTTTAGTCTTACCTTTTCAAAGTCAACATGGAAGTAGTTGCAAAGCTGATCAGTGGATCTTTTCAAGAATAGGCTCCTGGCAATACTTTTGGGAATAATGGTCATGGAACCAGAACCATAAAAGGCATTAAAATACTCTTCCCAAGTACACTTACCCCTGTGCACATCTATGGAATGTGATTTTGAAATGCCTCAAATCCACGCACAGAATCTGTCACCGTTCCCTGTGACCTTGATCAGGAGCTTTTCTCTTAATGCCTGTTGTGCTTGCAGATAAGCAGAGCACCTCTCATTGACCCAGGCAGGTCATTATCCTCTTTCCCCTTTATCAGGAATCCTTCAGCCAATTAATCACACACTGCTCTGCAATCTTGAGGCTCAATTATGCCTGGACAAGTGTTGCTCAGCTGTTCCTCCTGCTACAGATGTGCCATATCCTGAGATTAGCTCTGATTCACAGAAGGTCACTGATTCCATATCAGGCGCTAAGAAAAGCTGGGCTGTCTGGGAGGGAAGTGACACCATCTCAGAAGCATTTTATCACAAAAGTAAGTGTAGATGTCTAAAAAATCCTGCTTGCCACCACCACATCACAGCAAGTCCTTTTCACTCGCTGTTGCCTCTCATCCTGAGACAATTTACCAGTATTTTCTAGATGGAGATGTCAGCAGACTAATAAACTGTTAGTAGTGCACTGATGACAGACAGTAGCTAGTTCTCCTTTGGGATAGTAGATAGCTTAACTGGGAATCTCTCTGAGAAACCTCCTCTTTTGTGAAAACCTGTTTCATGCACATCAAATAGATTACGCTTTTATTTTAATTTTCCTATTGTGGCTAGTTGCTTGGAATACTCCATCATGGACATGTTGCACATGGGAAATAGTTTGGTGGTATTTTTGATTATTCTAAGAATTCTGCCTTAAGGTTTCTTTTTTCCCAGTAGCTATGGATTGACACGCTTGCTTGTTTTAAGACTGTCTGGGTCAGGGTATATTTTGTGGCCCCCAGAAGTACTATGGGGCACCCACTGAAACTGTGAAGATGTGCCTAATCTTGGCAGCATGATTCTCTGTTTGTGAGGTTGTTCTTTTTGTAACCATCTTCAGCTACACAGAAACTCAGGCAGACATTCAGTAGAGGTGCTTGTAGTTCTGTAAAACTGTGTTATCCTCTTAGAGAAAATGTCGTTCTGATTTCTGCAAGCAGAATTTGTTAAAAAAAAGTTCTGAGTTTTGAATATTTGACTAGGGTTCTTACTGGTTTTATTTTTAAAAAGCTCTTTTTTGAACAAGATAAGCAGATGCTGAATGTGTCATTGTTTACTATAAAAAATTGTAAACTATGCAGAATCACTTCCCTTTATCACTTTCAGGCTTCAGATAAATTCTCTTAGAAACCTCTGTGGAATGAAAGCATTTGCATTCCCACTGTGGATGGTGCTGCAGAGAGTCAGGGAGCAGATAGGATCTGATTCTGCACCGTGCCCCTGGCTGGGGGCTCTTTGCACACTGGTGTGAATGCAGGACACACAGGGAAGTTAAACAGGATTTGGGGCTGTGGAAGAACAACTGGATTTAACTGGGGCTGAGGCAGCTGTGAGCTCCCAGCAGGGCTGTGTGAGCACACAGGGTCAGCCCCTGCCAGTCTGAGAGCTGGAAGACTTCTGTCTCAAAACACCCAGATACTCTGCCCTCATTTTTTGCAGAGAGAGCTACTGCTATAACTTCTCACATTGGTATCTAAATTTACAGTCTGGACCAAGGCTGTGTGTGGGTCAGAGGTTGTACACAAGAGAAGCACATGAGCCTTTTCTTGTAACAAATAGTTGCTCACCAGTCAAGGGAAAAGTGAACCGTGTTATCCAAGGCTGACATGGCTAAAAACCAGCAGACAAGGAGGAAACCCCAAACTGCGCTGCCTGCCATGAGAGCATGCCCTGGATATTGGTGAATACATACAACACAAACAGCTGCAATAGTATTGTGGCCAGGCTGGCACTGCTGTTCTACATCATCTTTTACATGTTTCAGTAAGATTCAGGAAAGCTGTAAGTGGGCTCTTTTGAATGGCTTTACTCAGATTCTCACATGCAAGTTCCTACTGGCTGGTGGGTTCAGGCTGTGGTTGAATCCCACCGTGCTAAGACACTGAAAAATGATTTTTATTTCCAAGTGTGTCTTGCAATCTGAATGTATGGCTACAGGAGTCTGATGTGATAGATTTGTTGCTGAAAACATTAGATTTGCATCTTCTTATCAAACTTTGCATTTTCAAGATACAGAAAACAGAGACTGTAAAGATATGAGTGTAGAAAGGATATTTCTCTTGAAACTTGTTGTATTTTATTTTAGTTCTCGAAATTACAAGATAATATTTGGGCTTGGCTGCTTGTTCAACAGCAAATACTGCAAATGTATCTATTTTTTAGGACATGGGTTTTGATTTACAATCCTTCTATTGTTTTGCCTGCTCAGAAAGTTACTTGGCAACAAGCCAAACTGAACTCTTAAGGAAAACAAACAGTTGCCTAATTGAGACACTTCATCTGAAAAGTAATTAAAAAGATGTTCTAGAGGAAAGCTGGACTCAAATGCTGTGGGTGTTCTTCAAGGAAGTATTTTGAGGAAAGGAAGAAAGCATTGCAGTCTGTGAGGACTAAATAGAGAGCTCCCAGCTGGCATTGCCAGGGGTGAGTGGCTGAAGTGGGGGTGGGACTGGGACTGGGACTTCCAGGTGCCCAAGTTGTGTGGTGCTCCCTGGCACTTGATTTGCTCAGCCAGGCTGACTTACATGTCCTTCTTAGTGTGTGCCGTGTGAGAGCCTCACACAGAGGAGAGTAGAGACTTGTTCTGTTCCTGCAGCTCAGAGCTCTCCAATCTGCCCCTCAGCCTTTTAAAAATAATTAAAAGGGAACCTTAAACTCAAACACATCTCCAAAAAACCAAATAGAGGTGGTCTCGTCCTTAAGATGAAAAAGAGGATTAGAACCGGAGGGAAGTGAAATTATTTTGATGTTTTATAAATAATCTTCAAATTTCCTCTCACTTGCCACTTCATCTCTTGTGGGTTTAGTGCTGGATTCTGCTACTCTGTTTTCCAGACTCTCTGCTTGCTGTGCTGATCAGCCATGAGAGTGGGAGAGAAGCTGGAAAGGTGAAAGGAGCTATGAACTCCTGGGGAAGGCACAGGAATTCCCTAGGGATGCAGGTAGGACTGTGCAGTTCAGCTGGGGCAGCTAATTTGCCATTAGTCCCCACAGAAACCAGGCAGAGCTCAGAGCAGAGCAGGTTGGACACCTGGCTTCTTAGCAGGCAGGTAAAGAACATGCAACCTTTGTGTCAAATCAAGTGGTTTTGTTCTCACTGCTGTCCACTGACAGCTTTTGGATCATTTGGGAAAGGCAAGAGCCTGGGTGAGGAATTAATGAGCACAGTGTGTCTGCCACAGTGATTGTCTAGGACAGCAGGAACTGGTGGATATTAATGCTTCTTTGTGGAAAGGACACCTATCCATGAGCAGGAGAAATTCCTGGAAACCTTAATAATAAAAAGTTAAGTCAAACTTCTACTGCTCCTCATTTTTCTACCAGTATATTCAAGTGATTTGAAAGGGACTTTTGCTATCACTGAAAACCACAAGTTTTCATCTGTGTATTCAGACCTGGATGAAAATTTGCCACATTACTTCCAACACTGCAATATTTATAAACAGTTATTAAAAGTTAAAAAAACCCCACCCTCTTTCTCAGCTCTTCCCAAGCCTTTCAACCTCTTTGGCTAGAAATTAAAATATTTGGCATATAATCTGAAAGGGATTATGTAGTTCTGTTTCTCCAGTGTTGAATCTCCAGTGCAGTATCTGCTGCTCTGCTTGAGGTCTTGGCAAAAGGAAGAAATGCTGAATGAAGTTTGTTTCCTCTGTGGCCAGATTTTATCAGTGTAAAAGCATGTCTTTTTATTTTATTACCATATGTTCTAAAAGGATCCCTTCCTGCTTGGAGAAAGTTAAATGTTTTTCTTGTTTTCAGTGTATTTCCTTAGTTTTAAAACACAACTTTACTTACAGTCTTGTCCGTAAAAACACTGATAGGTAGAGGAGTGGAGGTGCAGAAGTATGAGGGAAACTGTCCAGGATTATCCTGTAGCTCAGGAGCAGACTCAGATGTTTCTCTGCATAGCCCAAGTAGCATCACCTTTTTTTCTGACATTTAAAATTGAGTTGAATTGGCCAAGGAAAATATTTGTGTTGAGTCTCTCCTTGTCCAACAGGTGGGACGGGATGTGATTTAACACAGGGACTTTGCTGGGGTAGGAAAAGAAAGACAAACATTGGGATATCTGGTAAGTAATCATAAACTGCAATAAGGTGAAAATATTTCAGCCAAACATAAAACCAAAACTGAGAGCCTGGCCTTGTAGTGAGCTGTGGTGGTAAAACACTGCTGTGAGGAGAGATGAGGTGGGGCCCTAAACATACAGAGCTCTGGCCAGCTCAAGTGCCCACAAATGTGTCTGTCAGTTCAAGGAATATTGGATGCTATAAATCATCCTGTAACTAACTGTACTGTTTTCTTCCATGAAACCTTCTCATTCCTGGGTCCTGCTTCTCTTTCCCTTTTTTCCCCTAAGCAATCACAGGCTCTGTTGGTGGTGATTGTACTTTGCCTTTCCCAAGTTCCTTGGTTCCAGATGGGTGTGGTCCTGATTTCACGAGGTTTTCGGTTAGTGTCCTGTGAGCAGATGCCAGCACACGTGTGAGCACTGCTGCTTGCTTTCCTCCTCCTCTCCTTTATTACCTTGCAGCATCTGAATACAGAGGAAATTAGAGAGTCAGATTTGGACTTCTCAAAGAAAAAAAAAAGGAGGGGGTAAAGAGAGAAAGAGAAAAGAAAAAGAATGGGGGAAGGATCTCACCAAAATTGCTTTGTGATTCACTGTGGGGTCGTGACCCTGTCCCGCTGAGGCTGCTGTTCCAAAGTAGTAACTTGGTAGCTGGAGTTTTTTAAAGTGGTTGTTGATTGGCTTAGCTGTAAGAAAATCACATTTCCCTGAAACTCTTAGGGATACTTTAAATGGGGGGATTATCCAGCTGCCTGATTAGAAGTTTGGGTTATGTAAACACTGAGTGTTTAGATTTAGGCTTTTCAGTTGAAGTCCAGGCAGCTGTTTGCACTTAACTCCATCAAGAAGCCCAGTTAATCAAAGGGCAGGAAGGATTTTTTACCTTCTTAAACCTGTGTCATTATTTCTGCTGTCCAAACTCTTTGGAGTGAGGCTTGTTGCAATGTAGAACAAGGTATTTTGGATGTTCTGCTGAGGAAACAGGAAAGAATGGATGGGGTTTTGGTTAGTGAGATGTGGTGCCTTGTGGATTTCCCCTCTTTGCTGTGACATTATAATTTTTCCATTAGTTGCTGCTGGATTCAAACTGGACTTGTTGAGTCTTACTTTGCTTGGAGAACTCCTCAGACAGAAAGCGGAGGCAGATCCACCTCAGAGCTCTGGCTCTCCTGTCTCTGTCCTGCACACGCCATGTCCAGGCAGGAGATCTGCAGAACCTGTTTGTACCGGAGTTATTTTAGTGCATTCTTGACAATGTGAATAGATAGCACAGCAGAGTAACTGGCTTAACACTTCAGGATGCCAGCAATGAAAGAGTCTTTGTGTAGCAAAGAAATGGAGTCTTTCTTCTTCAAAACAAAACAAAACAAACAAAAAAGAAAGGGAAGAAACTTCTAAAAAATTGATCTTATTTTTCTATGTTCTGTTTTAACCCCAGCAAATTTCATGAGGAAAAAACCAAAACATTTTGTAAATCAACTTCTCTCAGGGGTTATCTCTTCATGTTCTTTTGCAGGTTGTTGTAATTACAATTCTGGTTTTTAGCTACAAGTCACCAATATTAGTTGTTGTTTTATCTTTCTGACATTTTTATCTGTTTTCTAAATCTAGAGGTATCCAGAGGCAAGCAAGGAGCACTTTAATGTGCATCTCTGACAACATGTGTACTTGTGATTAGCTGAAATTCATTTCTGGTTCCTTCATATCACTGGGATGTGCTTCCTTGTCTGCATGTGTGCTACCTAAACAATACATAACACAGTACAAGCATGTAAAGGAGTAAATGAAGTTAAGCTTTGAGAACAAAAACATATTTAATATTTTATTTTTCTCTAAAACAATCTCCTCCAAATCTGTGAAATTTCCAGCTAGTTTATAGTTCTGCCTGTTGACAGTATAACCAGGAACTCTCATGGTGCTGTTGTCACACAAGTGATGCTCCTGAAGCCATGGAGGGCCCAGCTGGGATATTCTGTGGCCAGAGAGGAAGCCCCAGAGAACTGTGGTTTCACAGGGCAGGCATTTCCCTATCAGTTTACTGGATAATAAATCCAAGACTCATAATTCCAGCCTGAATTACTAATCAGTGTCCTACTGTAATTACAGAAAATGCATTTGAGAATGATATTGATTTGCTTTTAATCTATAAAACGAACCTTAATTTATATTTTATAATGTACATGGCTTTCCCTGTAATTAGATCTAATACTTATTATGTTGTTAACTAAGAAAATGTGTGTCAAATTATCCTGAGGGAACCCTAATGGACATAGAGACGATTCTATCTTGTGCACTGTGTGGTGCCTGGGGACACATTTATCCCTGCAAGAATTAGAATAAACCCCACACAAGTAATAAGCATGTAGAGATACAATAGTCAGCAAAGGACTCTGGTGAAGAAATGGTGTGTTTCTACTGACATTTCACAGTGCCATGTCATACTGAGTTATTGATCAATAATTGCAGACAATTATCAAGTGGTCCTGACAGGAAGGTTAGACAGCTGAATGACTTTTTACAATTTCTTTCTGAACATTGATGTTTCCTGTGTTGGTGTAAGGTGGCAGCTGGATAGCAGGTTGTGGCATGTCCACTGAAATGAGGCTAAGTCTTTGCTATTGTTGTTCATATTGGTTATTTCCAGAGATCCTGACATCTGGGTGGAATATTATATTGTCCCAACCTTTCACACTCCACGTGTATTTATACCTGTGCCTCTCTGATTGCCTCTCTTCCTTTCCAAGCCTTGCCTATGGAAAGGAGCAGGCAGTGTTTCAGATTCCTCCTCCCAGGTGATCTTGGGCTATTCACTGTTACCAGAAGTGGAAGGCTGTGCTGTCCCTCCTGTAAAGAATAAGGTAGTGCCTGAGGTTTGTTTTCCTTACTAGAATAACGTTATGAGGTACTGCCTGGTCTCCTGGGAACTGCTTCCATCTTCTACCTGTGATTAACCCTCCAGGCCACTTTATGTCACTATTGCTCCACATACAAATGTGGCTGAGGCAGCAGTAATTGAGCAGCAGGCCAGGATGCACTTTCCAGTTTGTTGTAGCCTTCAGAAATTCAGCCTTCCAGAAATGGGAACTCAGAATTGGTTTTGAATGGATCCTTTTAGTTGGAGCATCCCTCTCTGTTGTTTACCAGCCAGGTGACTGGTTTCCAAATGCAGGAGATGCCTGGTCACTTGGGTTCCCTGGGTAATTCTTTCCTTTCAGATTGTGCTCCTTTGTGGCTTTAACTGGAAGTAAGGCTGAGCATGATCTCATCAGCATTCTTTCTTTTCCCTCCAACTTTTGGGGCAGTTGCTTAGCAGCCACCCAGTCAGGAATGGTAGCAAGCCAGTCCTCCCTCTCTGCAGTAAGACTGGCCAATAAGTAAATGTCACACTTGCCAAGATAAGGGTAATAAAATCTCATGCTTGAGGGCATAAGGCAATCACGAGAGAAGTCAAGCTGGAATCCCTTCCCGAACATGCTACAACACTACACAGTTACCTCAGCCAACAGTTCTTTCCATAGAGCAGCTTCTCTTTACAAGGAAGGTCTCCTCAGACAGTCTGTACCCCACTTTTGCACATTGAATCTTCCTTGTAGCTGTTATAGTTCTTACTTGTGCAGAAAAAGTAAAATTGGAGAAGTTGGAGGACAGTCAGAACATCACCTTGATGCCAGTTGTGCTGTTGCTGTGTGCTGGTATTTATTCACCATGGAGGGGCTGCGTTTTCACCTTCCCTGGGGAGAGATGGCTACGCTGAAGTGGTTTCTGCAAAACTCCTGCTGTTGTGATGCAGCTGCAAGGGTGGAAGTGTGAGTTTAAAGCAGCTGGGTGTGTTTTCACCACAGTGTGTTCTAAACTCAGCTTTATATCCATGCTTGGTGGAAAAGAAATGTGTGCCAGGGAGGTTTAAACCATCAGCTCATACAAATGGGCATCAGTCCATTGCCCTCAGTGGAATGACACTGACCTCTGCCAGCTCAGGAGTCTCTGTGATGGGAAGGGAAGCTGGAGAAAGGCAACTATGAATTGTGTTCATTCATTTGATTTAGCTTGTGAAGTAATGGGAAAAATACCGTGAGCAACTTGAGTGTGGAAAAGGACTCGAGTGTGTGCAGCCTCAGGGTGGGGGGTGAGCTCTGTGTGTGTGCCCTGTGAGCTGGGCAGTGGGAAGTGCCCAGCCTGGCCCTCCACAAAGTGCCTCCCTCCATGGGCATTCAGAGACAGGAGCCTTCTGGAAACAAGACAGTCCAGTGGCCTTTTGATAAAAGGGATGGGTGTGAAATGGTGCTTCATTTTCCAACAAGACACTTTGAGGTCTGGTGAATGCTGTTTGCACAGAGAATTAGATTCATCACAGAACTACTGAGCAGCAACAGTGAAGGAGAATCTGTAATTATGATTCAGTTGGGAAAATATACAGTGTCTGATTATGTGGTGCAGCCATGTAGTGTCAGTGTCCTGAGCTCTAATACGGAATATCTACATATATTGGGTTTCCCCAGCACCCTTTGTAGAGTACTCTTAAGAACACAGCCACATGATCCTTGGATTTCCCCCTTCTGAAGGGAGAAGTGCTGCCATGCCCTGTCTCCATGACAGAGTGGAGATGAAATAGCAATTGCTGGAGCCAAGTGGGGGTTCTGAACCCAGAAAAGTTGTTCTTTCATTTTAAATGTTGTATTTTAGTAGCTGATTCACCTGTCCCAGCCATCGACTTTGCTCAGTTTTTGGGATAACTACCTGTGTCAATGGTAAAATTGTTTAGACTAAATAGACTAAAATAAAATGCCTTTTTTTCATTACAAATGTTTAATCCTTATATCCTCCACTGAGGAAACTCAGGCAAGGAATATGCTACATATATATTTATAAATATATATATTTACACATTTGTCAAGAGCTCTTCATAAGTTACCTGAAAGGAAATGAAAAGGATCTTTAACAGCCCACCTTTAACAGAAGTGTTAATCATCCGTGGCCATAACAGTGAACCAAACCCCAAAGTTTTTAAGTTTCCTTTTCCTCTTAGGAGTTCCATTATCTGTGTTCCAACACTCCTGCAGTAATTAGAGATAACTTTAGCACTCATTAGGATAACTTTAATCTCAGGCAAAAGAAAATCATGCAAAATCTAAAAACAAGATGAAGCAAATTTGAAACAAGTAAGACTATTCTTTCCATCATTTGCAAATAATCTCTCAGCTTTCAAACAAAACAAAAACTTTCTGTGAATCCAGTTCTTCTGAGTTTGCAGCAAAGAAAGTTTACCAACTGTTTTCCCCCTTCTGCAGTGTTATTTGTTCCCTGTGTTGTTCAATCCTACTGGAAGGTCACACCCCAGCCTTCAGTTAAGGGGTTTTACCTCTTGGATGACATCAGGCACGACCTTCAGGCTGTGTGGATCCAGCAGGTGTTTAGAATGACTAAAATTATTTATACCCACATGATATTTAGTCTCACAGGCTGTTACAGCACAAAAGCCAGTAAGAGACAGTGGCACAGTGTAAAAAGTTTTATTTGCCACTCAGAGTGGCATCATTGCAGAAAATACCTGATTTCCTGATACTTTATTAAGGCTCAGTACGGTGACTTCTGTTTACTCTTTTTTTTATTATTCAGTTTCTTAGGATGATGAGTCCATCTCTAACTATTAAAATCACACCTGCCTAGTCTTTCCAATCTCTTCTCTTTAGCTGTAGAAAAAAGAAACATGATTCTTTTTTCAGTAGTTATTTTTCAGTAAATTCACCCACACTAGTAAACCCAAGAGAGCTGGTTCTTTGAGTGGCTGATTCAGTGTCAAGCATCCATCCCATTTTGCCAAGGTATACAGTGCCATGTAGTCACTGTAGAAGAGCCTGCTAATAGCAAATAATTCCATCCCCTCATTTTACCCATGGCAGAACCAAGAGGATAAGCAGCTGTTGGTAGAAGAGCTGTGGAGAGGGGGGTGACCCAAGGTGCTCAGAACATAAAGCTGTGTATTAGTGCAGGGGCTGCAGCCAGCTCTTTGCTCTCCTTGCTACCTTGCATTTTCAGTGCCAGGGCTTGGCCCTCACTGCTTCCAATTCTCACAGCCAGTTTCTGACCTTTCCCTCTCTTATGATCACTGCTCCTTCTTACAAGAAACTTGGTCTCCTTTCTTGTCCAAAAATTTTAAGCAAATAGTGTTGTTAGTATGATTGCCTCTGCAGGATTGGCTTCTAGGAACCAAGAAAAATCTCACATCACCACTGTGTACAATTACATCATCTCAACTTCACAGCTGCCAACTCTCGCTCTTGGATGGAGACCCATTACTTTTTGATTTAAAGAGGTGGGGTGACCTCATGAGCTCCTGAAGAAACCCCAGAGCTGCCTGCCTGCCATACCAACATCATGCAGTGGTCATGTGGGACTTTGGTTGATTAATATTTCTATACAGAAGCACCTGTGCCCATGCCAAGAGATCAGGTCCTCTCCACTGGAGCAGGTCCCAAACCTGAGCTCCTCTTCTGTGTTCTTTTAAAAGTGGTAGGCTGAGAGTGGAACAGACTAACTTGTTAATAGCTAATCTGGAATGTGATGGGATTTAAAAATTAAAACAGAGTCTGGCATCAGTTCAAGCTTCACTTTAAAGCTGAAACAGATCTGAGTGTAATTGAAAACAAGAGCGTGCACAGGAACGTGAACCTGATTCTCATTTGCACTGCAGCCCCTTTGCACCTCTCCAGCAGTGTGAAAGCTCTTGGAGCACAGCTCAGTTATTTTTGCACTTCCGTGAAGGGCCTGTTTATTGACTTGAGCTCAGAAATATTTATACGAGTGCAGGATTTGCCTTTCAGAGTGGTGGAAAGTCAGCACTGTGTGACTCCCAGGCACTGTGCTGTGACCTATTTGGGATATCCAGTTGGACAGTTCAGGGGAAAATGAGGGACTGGGCAATGGGTGGGTCAGAGGCTCAGTAATGAAATGTGAAGTACCTCATCCGTAGGTCATTTGCGTGAATCAAGTAGACTCTGGTTATTGGCTGGAAGAGATGTGGCCTCTCAACTCCAGGTAGAAGCAAATAGTCTCCAGGCTGTTTCATTGGCCAGATGATCTCATCCCAACTGGAAGCTTTGGCCAGACCCACCCTTGTTTGATGCTGCAGCTCTCACTGAGCAAACTAATGATGCTACAAGATAGTGAAGTATCCTCGTGTCCTTATGGGAGAAGACCTGCAGGTCAAGGTACTCGGCATCCTGAGTGGGACAGAGCATGGAAAAGCTTCCTTTGCTGCTGCCTTTTCTGTGCCTGTTCTGAGGACAGGCAGACAAGGTCAGGCTCTTGGATGACTGAGTGCTGCGTGTTGAAAGCACTTAAATTGGCTTAACTTCTACTACAGGAATGGTAGAAAATGGAGAGACAAAACAAGAAAGTGAAGGAGTGGTCTGGGAGAAACACAGTCATCATGAATGTAGCAGGAAAATAAGGGCTTGATTATGTAGCTCCAAGAGGGCCCTGCCAAACTGCAGTGCAACAGGAAGAACCTGAGCTGGTGACAGTCCTTCCTCGGGGTGTTGACATCCTGTGTAAGGGAGGTGCTTTCTGCACGGGGCTGAGCACCATGAGTTTTCCTCTCCTGCAGTGCCAGCCCTGCTCTGCAGCCATGGACTGTGGCTCTGCTGGGCTGCAGGTCCCTTCAGCCACCTGTCCCCAGGTGACCAGGACACAAGCTGGTCTTTAGCAGTCAGGTTATAGTAGAATAAACCAGGGGTGCATCTCCCATACATTTCTTATTTCATGTTATGTCAGTTGTCATGGTCTTTCTTAACACATGAACTCCAGGAGTTACAGGAGAATTTAACTTTGCAATTTTAAATGACTGTAGGTGAAACCTGGAAAACACCACATATTTTAAACCTCACTCAGATTGAAGTGACAAGACACAAAGTCAATGTCTTAAGAAGTTCTGAGCACTGTTTGAGGAACACAGGAGGGGAAAAAAGAGGGAGATGTTCAGATTATTGCCAACACAGAGTACTTGACACCATTATGCAACATCCAACACAGCAGAGCTTTGCTCCAAGTGTGTTTCCAGATTTTCACTTCACTTTTCAACTTCTGCAGCACTGATATCTAAATCTGTGCAGCACAGAGGAGGTCAAATGCAAGAACAAGTTCATACCTTCTGACCAAGCCAAGAATGTTTTCAAGTTCTCCCTCTGCCCAAAGGAGCCAAACCACTAGCAAATCACAGCTTCAAAAACGTCTGACTAAAGCAACAGTTTTATGAATCAATATTAAAAATAGACCTCAAGAATTGGACCTAAAAAAATTAATCCTGCTGCTCTGAATTTCCTGTCACTCTTGGATGTTGTATTAAGTTTTGATATGAAATGTATTTTCCTGAATTGGAATTTGTCCTTAAATTACTTAGGAACAGTGAACTCTTTCAAGAAAAATAACTGCTTCCTTATCACAGAATTAATGCTGTGGTTTTTGCAAGTGAGTTTCCATAGCTTATCAAATCCTTTCGTTCCTCTTAGTTGGAGGGGAGCTGAAAAATGTCGATCAGTTAATTCTCTTCAGCTTCATGATTTTAAATCAGGTAATATTCGACCTTTTACTTCACTCAAAGTGGCTACAGGCCACTATTCATTCTTGTTCTCCCTTATAATATCTTTAGCGCAGAGAAACTCAGTCTTTTTTCTACCTCCCACTCATTTTACAGCTGCTTTGACTAAGGAGCCATTAACACCAAGGCATTTATATGTGTGTTCTTTTGCAACTAGTTTGGCTCTGCAGGATCCCAGCATGGCTGTTGTGTGACTGTGTTTGCCACTGAAGCACTGCCACCTGTGGGTGAATCCCAGCTGTGATTCCTCCTGGCAGGGTGAGTGGAAAGAGGAGAGGGTATATTGCTTGTTCGATTCTGAGGTGGTGATACAAATGGCTGTTCTGCACCATTTCAGAGCTCGTTCATGGCTGTTTAGGAGTGTCATGTTAGTTTTGTGTGCAAAAGTGGCATTTCAACCCCGTGATCTTCAGGCTGATGCTGCATTAGTGTCAATAAGATTAGTTCAAACTGTAGATAATTAAAAGGTAGAACAGCAGACTGTACAGATGGAAGGAGCAACCAGTGTCTTTGGCTTCTGGCATGCCTTGAGGGGCAGACCTTGAGGGCCTTTTCATACAGACACAGCATGTTACAGGTGCTTCTGGTAGTGCCTTGCAGGGGACAGAGCTTGGATCTGGGAACTTGTCACAAGAGCACTGGATAATTTCTGCTATGGTGGCAGTGTGGAAGAGAAGTGGTTCCTGAACACTTGATCTAAATGAAATGGCAATCCACAGGACTTCTGATCTTTTCTTTGGTGTGCTCTGAAGAAACCCAAAGCACCCATTCCCAAGCAATGCTAAATTTCATAACATTAAACCCAGCCCCAGAGGGTAATCTAGTAAAGCATTTGATCCCACAAGAAATCTGGGAGTGCAGTGGGAGACACAGACCTGCCCTGCTTGGCACTGGAGGTGCTGAAGACGTATCCCAGAACATGATCCATGTTCACTGCTGGATGAGGCCTGAGTGGATTTCAAAGGCTCTTCCTATCAGGGTTCAGTGAGGAGCATGAGGAAGGGATGAGTGTGAAGTGGGCAGAGCTTTGATAGATGGGTGACATCAGTGGATATAACTTGAGGAACAGTACTAGTCATGCTGTGTCTTGCTTTTTAAGATGTGGTTTTATTTGTGCAGTCAACAGTTTCTGGGTGGTGGTCAGAAGGGTTGATTGGAGGAATATGAAAATCTGACACAAGTGATGAGGAGTCACCTAATTTTGGAAATGTCTGTATTTAAACCCCATCAAATCCTCGACAGTGTCAATAACTGCAAAAAATCACAATGTGAACATTAGGTGAGCTGCACATTAGCAGTTCAGATAATCAATTAAGCACATTTTATTGTCTTCAGGGTCTGCAAGAATGTACCCAAAAGTAGTTGTTTCTTCTACTGGCAAACAGCTCTAACTCATGGCAACTGCATCATTATTTAGTGTTCATCATTTCCAGGACACTGATAAATACAAGTATGTGATCAGAGTTAATATGTATAGTTGCACAAAATAATATATTGTTTGTATTTTAATTTATGCAAAAAAAATCATCATGTTTTTCCTTAATGCTGTTGAAGTATGTGCCTGAATAAGATGTCATTTGTGAAGCTGAAAGCAGATATCTACAGCAAGTATTTAAAAAGAAAAATTGGCTTTCCTAATTTGTATAAAAGGCAAACCCATTAGAAGGGTACACAGGATAATGCTCAGATTATTTTTCAAACAATAGACAACTTGCATAATCCCATTATGAACAGTATACATTTCACAGTCCACCTGGCAGACAATAAACATTGTGTCTCTGTGGGCTTGAAATGCTGGGTATTGTCCTGCTAAACAGAAAAGCTCTGCGCATGTGGCACAGAGTGGAAAGGCAGTCATGGCAAGTCTCTCCCAAAACATCCATTATGTTTGTTAGTTTTATGCTTTCTGCAAAATAAAGTGTATTTAATAACTGCTAAGCAGACCTATGTGAGTATTGGGCATAAGTGGCAAAGGCCTTGCCATGTTGTACTGCCACAGAGGCTGCATTTTCTGTGCACAGCCAAGCCCTTCCTATTACACCAGGCTAGTGAATGGCCCTTGCTGGAGTTTCTGAGCACTCCTAAAGGGGTTTTGCTTGGAAGAGCCAGTCAGTCAAGGGAAATGCAGAGGTTGGAGTCATCAGAAGATGGCTCCTTAAGTTGTGAAATGTTTTGATGTCCTTAAAATCACATATGCAATACTGCTATTAGATCTCAGTTTAACCATTGGTAGTCTTGTGTATCAGACTATTGAATGCTGACATCTTCCAAGAGCTAAGGAAAAGTCTTTCCTCCTGTTTTCTTTATTACTGGTCACTTTACTTTTGGACCAAATTGCATGCTAGTCTTCACTGTTACCCTGTCCGTGCTTACATGCATTAAGGATTTTTATTTCTTTGCAAGCAAGAAAATAAGTCTTACTCTTTGAAATGGTACTGTGTGATCTCCCAGGAGGTCAGTGGTGAAAAAAGATAGTCTTAACACCTCCTGGATACATGTCTCTTAGTGCCAGTGACCTTCCAGGTTGCTCTTCCCCAAAAGGTAGTTGCAGATTTATTATCGTTCTTCTGTTTGCCATCACCCAAGGTAAATCTGCTGCCCCAAGGCAGCTGGGAGTATTGCCTGGTCAGTGAGATCAGTGCCAGCTTTGGCTGGGGCTGCCTGGGACAGGTATTGCCCCCACTCCCACCCCTTCCTGCGTGGTACCTCCTGGGCACAGCTCAGGGCTGTGATCTCCTGGGACTTCAGCGTTAATTCACATCACTTGAGGAGGTGACATAAGGTGAGTGACTGTCCACACCTGCAACTGGCTTCCCAAAACATCTGGAGTGTGCTAGAGACAGGCTTTGTGCTAATTTCGATGTGAGAAATAGAAGGTGTGACCCTTTTGAGGGCCCAGTACAGGATGGGCTGTGTCAGGTAGTCAGTGCTGATACATGTGAGTACCAGGCTTCGCTTCAGGGATTTCTGGCCTCCTATTGCTTATGCCACCAGGTGTCAAGTTCCAGCTCCAGTGTGAGCAAAGAGGAAGCATCTGCAAACATGTTATTTCCACACCTTGAAGAGTTGGAAAACCTGGGGCTTAGTTGAAGAGTTCATGAAAATAGCAGGAAAACTGAGTGTTGTGGTGTTGATGGGATTTTTTTCCCATGTCTCGACTCATTCAACTCCTGGAGGTGTGTGACAACCAGCAGAACAGACAGTGCCAAAAAGAAACACATTTCTACACTGAGCTGCCTTTGCATTATGATTAGCGTTGCCTGTTGTGCCATTTTTGCAGCAAGAT
The DNA here is from genome assembly GCA_013396695.1 of Sakesphorus luctuosus. NCBI lineage: Eukaryota > Metazoa > Chordata > Aves > Passeriformes > Thamnophilidae > Sakesphorus > Sakesphorus luctuosus. The sequence continues at coordinate 114,861 of VWZD01001544.1, read as the reverse complement.
CAGATTACTTGGTTTTACCAATTCCATACTTGTACTCAGAGTGGAAAAAGTAAATTTGAAGTAGATTAAACCCCCTTAGCTTTTGCTCCCTCCTGGTTTCATTCTCTTTAAATATTTGTGAGTGCTGCAACCCCACAGTAGCTGTGGCTTCATGATTCCAACACTGTAGGATTCCTCTGAGGCAGAGAATTCCCACTCCATGCAGAACAAGGTTCTTCATGACCCATCCAGGATTGTGCAGGTACCCTGAGCCGGACTCGAAACCCACATTTGCATCTCCCTGCTCCTGTTTCACTCATTGACTCAGCTCTCCTGAGGTGCTCTTCCTTTCCTACACATCTGGGCAGCGCTAGAAGGGCTTCCTGTAGCCAAAAAAGCCCTAATGAAGCTCAGTAACTCCATGTGGGTAGGTATTTGCTTGAGGTGAGAGAAGTATTTTCCAAGAGCCTGAAACTGGAATGCTGATGAAAACAAACAGAGATTATTTTATAACTAGGAAACTATTTAAATCTTTGCTTTAGTGGAGGAGTTTCAAAGGATTTTCATGAAAGAGTAGGAAGCATGGTTTCCTGCTTCTGTAATTTTGTTGCTCTTTATAGTTGATTAGAAGCTGAAGAGAGATCTGAGAAGCTCGCTGGGGCTTCCTTTCTGTGGAGATCCACAGTTGCTTTCTTGAAGGACCCCCGTTTGCAGCTCCGTTCTCAGCAATGTTGCTGTTGGAAAACTGATATGCTTTTGTCAGATTTAACTTTCTGAAAAAGTCAAGTATCCCTTTGCAAGCTCTGAAATGTTGAAAGTCTCTTTTATCATGGCACCTTTGATCTACAGCTTGTGCCTTCACAGCTCAGGCAGGTTGGGTTTTAATAGTTTGTCCTATTTTATATTGTCTGTGTGCCATGCAAGACCCTACAGTGAGCTTGGCACTTCTATCAACAGGGACAGACCTGTGAGCGAGAGTTACAATGTGGGCTTTGGGTTGGAAGGTAAGTCATTCCAGCCCATCTAGTCCTTTGATGCCTTTTTACAGCTCACAACCTGCATTTAAAAGGGGGGGACTGTTCTCTGGTGACTCCCTTGGTGAGAGCTGTGTGGTGATGCAGGGTCAGTAGAGTACACTTGCTTTGTACCTGCCCACATCTACACTGAACTAACTCAGGTCCTGGTTACCAGAAGTAGTGAGGGGATGTCCTAAGCTCCCATCTTCACCAGAAGCTTGATTGTGAACTCCTGGAAATACTTATATTTGAGAAAAATCCATCTTATTTCAGCAAGTCAATAGGTGGGAAAAGCCTTCCATAGGCACTTAAATGGAAACCAGGAATTTTTATTGTTCAAGGTCAATTATGTCCTTGATTGCAAGTCTGAGCATTAAAATCCACAAGCTGCTACCAGAGTCCTGTTTTAAACAGTGAGCAGCTGACAGTGTCCCTCAGATGCCATTGTACCCAAAGGACATTAATTCTGCCTCCAGAGTGTGAAAAAACACCTCCCTTTTTCTCAGTATTTGAATCGTTCTGTACAAATATATGCAAAAGGCTGTTTCCTCTAGTTTGCTGATAAATCCATTTTTCTTCATGTCAAGAGACAGAAAATGAGGATGACAAATGCTGCCTGCCGGGAGCTCACATGCAAATGTCTTCCATCCGATTTAGAGAGTTTCACATGTGGAAAAGCAGTGAGTGCACAGCTCCTGCTAACTCAGAAAAGGTAGTAGCCCTTAAAGAAGAGTTAAGGGAAGTGGCCTTAAAAGACACTATGTAGCCTTGTGACTGGAGAAGAGCAAATGGTCTTCTAAATTGTTCTTCTCATTCAAATCTACTAAAGAAATGAAGTGTCTCTCACGGACATTTTTCTTTGAATCCAGTCCACATGAATGAGGGCAGCTTTATTGTGCAAGAGTGTCCTGGCTGTACAAATCACATATGCAAAAACAGTCCTTCTGCTTTGCATCTTCCAAAGGGCTGAAACATCAGGTTGTCTGATCCCATCTAGAACAGGGAGTCCCCCAGGAGCTGCTCCTTGGCTGGATGTCCTTGCTCTGCCAGTAGCTACTAATCTTACTTTGGGTGTTCTCCTGCAACATTCCCCAAGAGCCAGCCTAGTTTGCAATGATTTCCACAAAAGGAGAAATCCTGGGATCCAGAACAGTGGCTTTCAACTTGCCACCCACAGACCCTGGGGAGGAGGCTGTTTGGGGCTGACAAAGCTTAGCAGAACTCCCTCTTGAGGAGATCTCCACTCTTGGTGTTGCAGGAGTCACTGTGCTGCTGCCTCTGCCCTTCCTCGTGCAGGGACTGAGAGCTCTGCAGGGCAGGCACTGCCCTTTGCTCGTGCTTGTGCAGTGCCCTGGTGGTGCCTTGTGCCCCCAGGGCCTCCCACAGTACAGATCAGCTTGGCTGTAACTGATGGGAATGATTCCGCATGAGGATGCACAAACACCCAGGAGGATCCAGCTGGCTCCTTTGTACATGTGTGTTCTCCAGTGCTAACAGAGGTAGGAATTAAGCAATTGAAGCTGCAGATGCTTGTAAAGACTTTGATTACCCACAGGAAGCACATCTTTAGAATAAATCAGTGCAGTAATTTCTCTTCAGTCTAAGAGGGATATTGAAGTCAGGAACAAACTTGCAGTTGTTGGGAATATTCTGTGAGTGAAGTGGTGTTGTTTTTGGCAGTAGTTAATTATAGGCATCTTAGGATGGTAACTGCAGGATCACTGATAATACCCAGGCAGCATTCCTGCTTATTACTAGCAGGGATTTGGATCACTGCTTTCTTCTCAGAAGGTGATTATTCCAAGCAACTTAAGGCTCTGAAATATGTCACTTCAGCGTGCTTGTGTTTATCTTAGGAAATAGTGTGTTTGATCATTCTACTTAGAATAGTGGCAAGTTATTCAGCAACATGTGGTTCAAAGGTCGAGTGTACTGTAAGTACTACCTTTTTAAAATGAGGTCTTGGAGATTTCACTGCAATTGGCAGAAAATTGGGAAAGCAGAGGTAGTAGATGACTAAGGCAGTAGATAACTTAAAATGGCCATGGCCTTTACCTGGAAATGGTGCAGTTGGCAGGTACATGTTGTACCTTATAGGTGTTTTCAGCCCTGCCTCAGGTTTGCCTGGCATTAGTTTCAAACTCCAATCATGTCATTATGGTGGGGGATCTGATATGCAAGAACAGCATTTTAAAAAGCACAGTACTTTTAATTTCTAAAGTGACTTAGAGATGCAGGTATGTCAGTCTGATGGGCAAGATGTAGAGTCCTATGCAAAGCACATCAAACATTTGTTTGAGACATGTTTTTTTGAAATAATGACACATTTACTTGAAGTTTAAATCTTTTGCAACAATGAATCAGTTCGGATTTTTTTTCAGTTTTTGTTAAGGAAAGCTCAGTTAAGTCAGCAATAAACATAATTGATTTGTTGAGGACTGGGGAGGAGATGGAAAGGCATTTGAGTCCTATTTTTCATTTGGGACTGGCTTAAGGGTTGACTGTGCTGAAGGTGTTGCTTGAAGTATATCAAGAAAATTAATCTAGGCCAGAGGGAGCTATTCTTCATCTAGTTCTTCTGGTCAGGCACTTCCCAAATGTCTTTACTCACCTGGCAGAGGGAGGATTGAGCTTGGATCATGGGCCTTTAGCCGTGTATTAAAGAGGCAGTCCCCTTATACCTGGTTGCAGCAGAGGTTTGAAGTCCTGAGTCCCCTCTGTGCTACTCCTGCTTACAGTGCAGACTGGTACATTTCTTTCATTTATTTTTTTTTTTATTTTTCCCCCTTTTTTTTTTTTTTTTTGAGAGAGAGAGAGAGAAGAGAATCTCTTTGGTTTGGGTTTTTATGTGGCCCATTCTTGGTGAAATGGAGGGATTTGTGTCTGCAGCACAGCACTGACAACTTGGTACCTGCAATAATTTGTTGACCTTTTTCTTCCCTTTTGGCACGTGCATGCTTGAAGAAAATTCAGTTTGAAATAAAATGCATCTTGCTGCTAAGTATTTGAGTTATTTAGTAAACATTTTTCCACATGTGCCTAAAGGCAAGCCTGAACAATGCAGTGCAAAACAGAACTTTCTTTGTTTCTTATTAAAACATATTAAGCCGAGCTCTATTCCAGGCTTGACCACTTTTCCATTTTACTTGATTTAGAAAATCTTGGGAAGGAATCATGCCACATTATGCACTGCTCTGGTTCTCTCTTTGGAGGGGAGGCACAGATGGAGTTCCTCTCTTGGAGGGATCAGGATTTTTCATGCTCCAGCCCATACGGTGTATCAGAGGACAAGCAGGCATCTTCCTCCACAGGTCAGCAGGGAACCTGGACAAGCCTGTGCTTTGGTATAGACTGTACTGTCTCCTGAAGCTCAGAGTCCTTCTGTGTGTCCTGCAAAAGGAGACCTGCAAATTGACTGGTCCGGTCTGGTCACTGACCGTGTGAGGCTTTCCCAGCTCAGTCATCAAAGTGCTTTTGTACTTAAAAACCCCCACACTTGCCATTGTCATGCCTGGGAACTAAAATAAGTGTTCAGCATCAAGTGTTTTAAGGTACAATAGAATTTCATCCCCCATCTACAGCACTCTCATATTCCACTGGCCATAAATTATTTCTTCTTCCCAATCCTGTAAAGATCCCTTGCACTCTTAATTTTGCCCTGCCAACATTCCCCACAAATACCAGTTACTGTTTCTTGACTAGAGGGTCTCACTGGTCACATGTTAAATTAAACTCTAGGCAATATTTTTTTTAAATTTGCATTTAATTTTGAATTCTGCTGCTTGTGTTTTAGAGCTGGAAGAAAAGGCCTGTGAAATACCCTGGAAGCTTGTCTGCTTTTTCAGATGGTACGAGTTGGTCTAATTAGGGACATTCCTTCCACCTACAAACCCTCTCTTGCCATCTTAGATGACAGACAAGCCAGCAGACTTTGTCGGAGCTGTGGGTGTGGAACATATTGGTCCCGAATCTCAGTTTTGTGATTCCTCTTGGAAGTGGTAGCTTTGGAAGCAGGCAGGTGTGGGTGAAATGGGGTGTGAAAGTGGAAAGCCTCCACCTTTGGAATTTGTGGGAATATGGATATGTCCTGGAAATGTCACCTACTCAGCTCTTGTGTGAGTTGTGCAGGAGTCAGGGGATTGTGCCACAGACACGGACATGGATGGACAAGCCCTGCTGGCCACATGTACATATTACAGTGGACCTTTATCCAATTACTTTTCTGCTTATCACATGACTGTTACTGACTCATGTTCAGCACAAACACAGAGTAGGGGAAAGAACTGTAACTACAGCAGTGAGAAAAAGAAAAGGTTAATAACCAGAAAATGCAAGGTGAAGGAGCAGAATATTTCTGTTTGGAAAAGCTGCCACAGTACCTGGCTCTAAACTTCTCTCTTTAAGCTTCTTCAAACCTGGCTTCTATTTGAACTGATCCTCTGTGGTCTCCTCCCTTAAAGATGATAGATATATGACATTTGAAATGTAATTAATTTAAGGAGTTTGGCTTCGATGAACACCAAAGAACAAAATCCAGCTCCCATGGAACATTGCAAAGGCATGCAAAAATGTCTTTGTGCATGGCTGGAATACTTTAGTATTTTGAACAATCAGTTTCTTCAGGGAAAAAAAAAAAAAGGATCCTTTTCACGCAGAATGGGCACTTTTCAGAAGAATTGTGTTACGAAAAAAACCCATTCTCCATCAAAACATCTGCAATTCATTTCCAGACCACTACTTATAATGATAGCTAATTTGATTCATATTTTCCTCTCTCTTCAAAAGTTGGATGTGAAAAGATGGTGATTTTCACATATGGCTTTACACTTCAGCTATGCTTGTCGAGTAGTCTTTGCCTATCGATCATTAACTGCCAGTTTGTTGAAAAGATTCAAGGTCCAAAATTTAATAGCTGTTGAGTTGCTGTGACACAGGATAGATGGTGGGATTTTCAAAATAGCTGGTTGATCCACCTTTACTGCAACTGAAGTCAGGAATGGTATCTGGAAAGGAAGATGAGGCCGCCTTGGAGACAAAGGTACTGTTCCTGCCTGCAAATATTAGAAGGTTGGAGCTGTTCAGAGCAGTAGTAAATAGCAGGGCCTGGTTTTCAAAAGATCTCAACACCGAGTCACTTCAGAAAAGCAGTGATGAGTTCTGGCCTTCCCAGAGAGAATACAGGCTGGTGAAGAATGGTTGGGTGTGCTTGGCATAATGGAACAGCTGGACATTCCTTTGATGTATCAACCAGGGAGAATGTGTCCTGCAGTGCAGATGGGGAACTGTTTCAAAATCAGTCTTTTGGTGCTTATTTGTAGCTGGATTTACAAGACTGGGGTTTTGAAAACATACGTCTAGAACTCAGAGGCATGAAATCAATTGAAAATTGATAGTCTGTGTTCCTGAAGAATATCTTATGTAAGTGCAGTTTGGAGATGTGACTATCTGTAAACATCTGACCCCAAGATACCTCTGAAATTTGTACCCTCAATGAGTCGGGAGATTGCAAGTGCCATTGACCTCTGGGGAGGGAGATGTTGGCACTTTCAGAACAGCATATACAGGTGCCAGAGTTCTGGAATTGTCTTGGGCATGGCCAGACCAACAGATGCACAGGGAGGGAAGGACAGGCTCCTCCCATACCACTTTGCATGGCCAGAACGAGGTAGGTGTCCAACTCTGAGTATGAGAGTGTTCTCACTGAACTCTTGCTCCACGTTCAGCTGTTGATGGGCTTGGAATGAGGGATTCAGGGCACAGATGCCACTGAGTCCTGTCACAAAGGGCAGATCTCAGCACAGCCTGTGGCGAGGCCTGTGTGTGTTTCTGGTGTTCCAACCTGACCCTGGGGGGATCACCCTTCCTGTCCTACCCATGGAGAGAAATCCCAGGGACTTTCCCGAGGAAAATGAGGTGGTGGCAGAGTCAGGATCTGGGAATGCCAGTCTGACTAGTAGAATTAGGACTGACTCCAGAAGGGGGTTTTTACTCATAACTTCCTCTTGAAAATGGGACTTTGACTCCTAAGTCAGTAAAAAGCTTTTAAAAACATGAGCTTTACCCCTTTTGAAAATCCCAGCCTTGATCCCTACACCAGTAATTTGCATTGGTACCATGTGAATGAAATTAGCCCAGTGTGTGTTCTGGCATTACTTGCTTACTTGGAAAGTCTGACTATCTAGTCCTTCTGTGTCTGAATTCTCTTTTTTCTTGTCTCCAAGCCATCTGGGGCAAATGGGGTTTAATCTTACGCAGACCTTTGGAGTTGTGTTTTTTCCTCCTCTTTTTTCTTTTTTTTTTTTTCTTTTTTCTTTCTTTCTTTTTTTTTTTTTTTAATTGTCAGACCTGAAGCATTTGGCTTAGAGCCTAGGGTGAATAAAGAGCATAGAGGAAGAGTATGACTGAAGTGAGAAAACCTGGGAGAGTGATGAGCACAGAGAGGCAAAGGACAGAAAGTTGGCTGCCGTGGAGGTGTAGGAGTAGTGAGTAGTGGCAACGTACAGAGAGGGTGATGGCACAGACTGAAGGTTGTATTCCACCCTGCAACTTGGTGAAGGAGAAGGGAAAACCACAGTGCATTCAGCCACAGGTTCTGGTGAGGTCTGACATATCCCTGTCAAGAAATAATTGGATAATTTGCTACCATGTCTTCTAAGGATGACACAGGGCTGACTTAAAAAGGAGGTAGAAATTAGTGAGGGAAACAGGAAGAAAAAGGATTAGGAAAACACAAGAAAAAAAGAAAGGATATGCTGCTAGGCTGAACAAGGAAAGAGGTAAAATGAATAGAAAGAGGAAGGAAAGTCACAGCAGCAGAAAGTTCAAGTGGAATAAGATTTCCTTAATTTTCCAATTTTTCCCATATGGAAGAAAAAACCAGCATTTGCAGAGAGAACTGATGAAATCGTGGATTGGTGTGGCTGAGCCCTTTCCTTGCAAAGGGAGCTGTAAGACAGGGACTTGAGACACCAGTTTTTTATATTTATATTTTAGGGTCTTTTCTAGGGAAGGGCTAGATTTTCAGGGCTGATGGTCATCTAAAAAACAAATAGATCATGGCATATTTAAAGAGGAGGAGAAAAGGTAAAGTCTTCCCTATAGTCTCCATCACCTGAATGTGATGGGAAATATTAAGGTTGATGGATTTTTTCATAGGGAAAAAAATGGGGATGTGTTCTTGACTTGGATTTGCTAACCTGAGCTAGATAATTCAAGTTAAATCAGATAAACCAAAGCAATTTGAGAGCCCCCAGTGTTATATTTACTGGAATTGGGCAGCCCCAATTAAAAGCCCATCCCTGTAGCCTTGCCCTGTGCCCTGTGTGGGGCAGCCGTGCCCATGTCTGTGCTGGCCCTGGGAAACTCCTCTGCAATCCCCGTGGGAGGGCTGGGCTTGGACTGTGCTGGGAGCCCCGAGCTCTTGTGCAGAGCTGTGCTGGTCTGGGAGCAGAGGGAGCTGGAGGGATTACTGGAGTTGCCCAGGATCAGACAGGGAATCTGGCAGAGACACAGACCGAGGGGAGGCCTCTTGAACTGCAGCCCAGTGCAAGGGATTGGACAAGCATAACACTCAATGTTGGGTTTCTGTTGAGAATATATACAATTAGGAACACTGAATTTCTTTCCCAAGAGCATTCCCCAGTACTGATTTAAAATGTACTATTTCTACAAATATTCCTGTCAGAAAATTAATCTGTTAAAATATTTGTTAAAAGCCAGTATGGAAAGAGGACTGGCACACAGCTGAGGCAAATGAATGTTAAGGATTCAAATGAATATTAAATCTCTTTTGCAATAGTACATTCCTGTCTGATTATGGCTCTGGGTGAGCAGATGACTGTAAAGTCACTCCTGGAAGGTGCACATACAGCAATCAGTGTGATAACAGCCTTGCAGGCCCACGTGGGTGGGTGACTTGAGCACTGTGGTAATGGCAGATGGAGCCTTCCCTATCCTGGACACAAATCCCACTGTAGCTCTGATCAGTGGTGGGGTGGGCATTGTTGTCTGTGGAGAAGCTGTGACAGAGACATCCAGAGGCCGTGGAACGTTGGCACTTGGTGGCCACAGCTCTGCCAGGGCCAGGAGCAGCCAAAGGCAGGAATGCAGACCTGAGCAATGGGAGTCCATGGGCAATAGGCTCCTGTCGGGATACTGGCATGGATGGGAACTGCAGTGAGGAGGAGGTGACCACCCATTCAAACCAGCTCCAGACTTCTCTTGGTCATGTTCATGTAAGGCCAGATCCACTTTTAGGTGCCTGAAGCAAACAGAAGATTTTGGGCTAAAATAAAGGATTTGGGGATGTAATGGCCTGTGGTACACAGGACGTCAGCCTGGGTGATCCAAGGGCTGTGGGAATCCTGTGTGGGATGGCCTGGCCTGCGGGCACCTATTGTGGTAGAGCTGTGCTGGTTCCCATCAGCCAGACTCTGGCACTGTGTCTGAGGGATCCTGCCCAGCACTCAGAGCCAGCTGCATGGTGTGGGGGGCAATGTGTTAGGAAAACAGCCTCCACCTTATTTCTTGGCTTTCCCCCCTCTTTTCTTGCTCCTGTGATACTCACATAAATGGCCTTTTATTTTGACAGGTGGCTTTGGCTTTATCTTCCTCATGGCATTGTTTTTCTTCAGTCTCTTTCCCCTTCTAGCTTCCCTGCTGTCCCTACTCCTTTCCTCCCCTTCCTCCACAGTTTGTGCCAGTAGATGGTGGTATTCAGCAAGCTCGTGGAGTGCCAGCGTTGCTCCTCTGCCCCTGGCTGGTGGTTCAGCTCGGCAGCAGGGAGAGCTGCTCCCTTGTGCAGTTCGACTGTCACAGCAGTGTCCTGCATGAACAAGAAGCACAAGTTCTACTAAGTTACTCTTTCTTTTCCTGCTTCTTAGCTCTGTGAAAGAGCTGTCAGATTGACAAAGAGTCACAAGGATCACCAGGGCAATCAATTATTTGTTGTGATGTACGGGATTTGGGAGAACTTTGTGTACACATTTCTGTGGGGTTACTCAGCCAGCTGGCAGAGGCCAGTGTTTTGTATCCTGTTGTTTGACAAAAAGTAGGGCTGGAAATCATAGAATCATTGAATGGCTTCGGTTTGAATGGAACTTAAAGATCCTCTTGTTCCACTCCCTGCCATGGGCAGGGACACCTTCCACTATTCCAGATTGCCTAGAGCTCCATCAACCTGGCCTTGAACACTTCCAGGGATGGGGCAGCCACAGCTTCTCTGGGCAACCTGTTACAGAATTTCCTTGTCCTGTCATTCCAGGCCCTTGTAAATAGTCTGTCTCCATGTTTCTTGCAGGCTCCCTTCATGTACTGGAAGGCCACAATCAGGTCACCCCAAAGCCTTCTATTTTCCAGACTGAACAATCCCAATTCTCTCAGCCTTTCCTCACAGCAGAGCTGCTCCATCCCTATAATCATCTTGGTGGCCTTCTCTGGCCTTGCTCCAGCAGATCCATGTCCTTCCTGTGCTGGGAGCCCAGAGCTGGAGGCAGCACTGTGGGTGAGGCCTCACCTGAGTGGAGCAGAGGGTCAGAGTCACCTTCCTCACCCTGCTACCCCCATGCTGGGGATGAGCCCAGGGAACGAGGAAAGAACATTCTGAATAAGATCATCTCTGCTGAAATAGTGGGCCTTGGGTCTGGATGCCCAGTGCCAGATAATAGGATTATAAAATCTCAGCCCCCTTTAAACTCTCTTGTGTCAGGCACCAAAGAATTGAAGTTCATGGCACTTCAGCAAGTGAGTTCTCAGGAAGCCTCACCCCTGCTTAAGGGCAGGATTGGCAGCAAGAGATTGGCTGAGGGTTTTCCTCTTACCATGGAGAGCGTAACGGGACTGCACTGCTGTGCACCCTCTGTGATGCCACCAGTGAAAGGCCTTAGGCCAACATGAGAGCACTGCTCTGTAGCTGAAGGTGAGGGAACAATTGTCTTTCACTTCTGCATGTGTTTTATTAATTAACCCAATGTCCTATTTCTGTTTGGAAATGGGTTTTATCCCATTTGAGTCAAGGGAAGACTTCACAGAAGTGACAGAAATTGGACAGAAATTCTGTTAAGGATGAAAGCAAAAGTTTTCAGACTTCGTGGTGGAAGTAGCATGAAAAAATCCTTCTGGAAGAGCACAGGCAGCAGTACAGGCAACTCGTGTACTTTTGAGGTGCTGTCGGTTCATGTGTTCTGTGATGTGTCCTCTAACCAGCACTGGCGAAGGTTATTTTGAAAAAGGAAAGGCTTGGAGTGTGAAACTTTTCCTGCCTTGCTTTTAACATCTTTCTGTAGTTCTCCCTTGTTCTCTTTCCATCCCAAACTCCTTTTGGGCAGGCTTGAGTGGAAATAGCATTTATTCCTTCTCCAAGGCTGGAATTTGGACTCCCCTCCTATTGAGAACTCAATTCCAGCAGCAGACCTGAAGTAAATTTGCTGTTTACTATTAAGATTATAATTAGTCAGTTAAGAGTAGGCAGAAAACAAGAACTAGAATACTGAGGTGTGATGCTTTGATTAAAGTTTTTGGCTGGAAAATGACTGATTCAACTATATGGAAAACCATGGAGAAAGCTGAAGCCATGTGCTGGGTTAGGTGTCTACTTACAAAGATTTTACAGGTCTCTGATATTCAATAGATCCTGAGAACTTCCTTTCTATAAGAAGTTGCTTCAAACATTTTTACCTGAGAAACAAATACTTTGCTGATCTGAAGCAGAAGTCGCTTGACCTTAGAAATCTTAAACATAAACCTCAGGAAGACCATGTAAGAACTGCTGTGATTGGGTGCCCCTCCTTGTTGTTGCAAACATGGTTATCTCTCCTCAGTGATGAACCTCAGCGAGGCATCTTGTCCCAGGAAGTGTCTCTGCTGCTTCTACCGTTGCAGCACACTATTGTTTCTTGTTCTAGCAAGGAGTGTTTCATAGCCAATGTGTCTCCTTCCCATTCTTTCTCCCCTTTGTCATTCCCTGGGGCTTTACCAGCCCAGTTGATAAATGTTCATCAGCATGCTGTGGATTACCTCATCCTAAGATAAGAACTCAATACACAATTACAATTCTATTTCCAAATAACAGTTGGCCAGGCTGTAATGCCTTTCCTCTTCCTAGGAGAAGAATATTTGATTTGAGCTCCAGAGTCAAGTCCAATGGGTTTTAATTCACTGTTGCTTTTTCAGTACTTCCCTTCTTTAATTTTCATCTAGTTTTCATGGATGTATTCCAAAGATTGCTGTCCCACATCTGAAGTTCTTTGAATAAAAAAAGCATGTTCTGCAAGATCCCAAGATGAATGATATCTGTGCCTCCTAAAGGTTAGCAATGTTACTAGTGCTGCTTTGTCTCCACATGTATTAACAGCAGCAGTGCTTTAGAGATGCCTTTCCATGTGGAAAAATCCTTCCTCTGTTATTTTTGATGTATGTTTTATCCAAGTTTCTTTAGTGAGAAGGTTGTAACAAGAAACAAAAGCAGGAACTATTTGAAAGGGGAATTTCAACATCTGAACTGATGTTTCATTTTTTAAAATCAATGGTACTTTCTGATACACAATCAGTGTGTTTGGTTTGGGGTTTACATTGAAACTGAGTTTTCAGTGAAAGCTCCAGAATTTTGCCAACAGTTGCATTGTGTTACTTGAAGAAGCCAACTTCCTTCAGCAGAAGTCTTGCCCAGTTCTAATCAGCAGTGCTGGAAAAGACTATTGGATCCTGTAGAAGTCCCCTTCAATCAATGAAAAGACATAAGCAGCTCTGGACTTGCTTCTGTTTATGTAACCCTGACCCACATTGCTGCTGCTCTACTGAAGGATCCTGCTGAGCACAGACTGCCCCAGTGTGGGGTTGGAATGGCCAGTGGTGCACTGGAGTGTCGGAGGAGGTGAGCCAGTTTGGGGTTGGCTTCCAGAGAAACAGCTCAGGACAACTGAGAAACATTGGATTAACCCTAAATCTAGTTCTCCTTTGCAGGAGAGAGCTGCAGCTTGAGTAGCACCCATTTCTAACCTGTTTGTCCCCTGAAATGCTGCTGTCCACCCTCCTGGAACCAGCAGGCCCCACTGTGGGAATGTGTGTTGGATACTGGTCCTGTCCCTTGTTCTCAGAGGGGAGACTCCTGAGCAGGGAATAATAATAATATGTCACAGACAGGTCTCTCATGAGCTGTTAATTTTAGGATTCCTGGCTAATTGCCAGGTGGACACTTGATTGACTTAATAGTAAGTAAAGCTCACTTCAGCCATAGAACTGCTGGAACAGTCAGCTACTTTTGCTGAACCAAAGCATTAAGGAGCCATGAGTCAAACTTCTCAAACCATAGCACTGGTTAAAAATTATGAGATTTTGTAAATAACACCTTCTGGGTGTTTATTTGACTGGTGCTTGTTCAGGTTCATGTTTCTATACTTCATTATCTGCAGCTGTGGGAATTAGTTTTACTATTTTGTTGTTTTTTCTAATGACAGCTCTGATCATCTCCCCTGAGATTGTCTCACCTATGCCTGTGTTTACAGAGTTTTTGTAAAGGTCTCAAAAATCAAATTGGCTGAGAGCTTTTGCCTTCTGGCCTATCAAGTTTAACTCCCAAACTTGAGCATAATTTCCCCTGAAAATTCTAAAGACAATCATTTGGAGCTGGCAATTCTTTATTGTTTTAACTTGGTTCATATGGCATGAGATAGACATTATAATGTGGAAATTTTATAATTTTGTGAGGATTATGTGGTCCAGTGTGAGTACCATCCATGTTATGTGTGGCAACAAAGCCTGCCATGATTTCTTAAAATGTGTGTCAGATACCAGCACACCATGTTCCCACTGAAGGCAAGGAGGAGAACAGGAGTCCTCAGGGGGCACATCCAGCATTTTTGTTAGGGAATTTGCTACATATCTGCAAATTATGATGTATTTTAGATAGGCAACTTTGAGCAATCTCTGTTCAGAAGATACTGGATGTTTTACAATATTCTCTCTCACAGCCTATGTCTGTAAAACATTTTAATTCTTTCTTAGTCAGACCAAATTCAACAGAAGTTTTTCCTGAGTAAGGAGTGTGGAAGGGATCTCTGAGGGGCTTGGAGGTTTTCTTGTGGGTGAGCACAGCTGAGAGTGCATCCTGCACTGAGCATTTAGTGAATCACACCCATCTTTGAGTTCAAGGGAATGACCATTCATTCCCCAAAGGAGCTCCTGGGAAGACCTGCTCTTGTGTAGTATTCCAAGCTCATAGAATTTGGGGTTTGGTGAGCATTGGGCGAGAGTCATCATGTGTTGGCACCTCTAGAAGAATATCCTGTGATGTCCCTTCTTAAAGGGATTCTTTGCTTTCCTCACAGGTCTTCCTTTTCCCAGCTTTTATTCCCTTGCACATGCAGGGAGGCGTTGAGCCAGAAAGGCAGTTTGTGTAGTAGGGAGCTACTAATGCAGGGCAGAATGGGAGGCCACGTCACTGCTTTCTCCTTTTGTTCTATTTAAATAAAAGGGATTTCCTTTTCAGTTGATAGTTATGAAAAGCTGAATAATGTTGCGATGAGTCCCCTCTTCAGCCCCTGGTGTCTCTATGCTGCACACACAAGCCAAATGAAGCTGCAGGGTCTCTTTCCAGTTTGAAGAAGGCAAAGGAGAAAGTAGTTAATTCCTGCTGTCTGTGGCTTCTTGGTAAAATCCAGTTTGTGGAGTCCCAGACTTGCTCTGGGAACTTCTCTGGTAACCAAAGATGTACAGGTGGTTTCTCTTGTATTCCAGGACTCTCCAGGTGTGTGCAAAGTATAAAACAGGCACTGATGTTGATGAGATATTCATGCCAGCTCCCGTCCTTTCATCTGCAGTTGGTAAGGAACCTCCTTTGAAAAGTTTTTTTACTAGAAGAAAGAAAGTCTCTCTGAAGGATCAGTGCCATCACAGGGAAAGGAAATGGCTCGTAACACAGGACATCTCCCATCTCCATCTCTTTCATCCCCTACCAGAAGCTCCACTTCAGCACCCAAAGTATCCACAAATGTAGCATGTACTGTCTTGTATTAGGCTTCCCTAGATACTGTAACATGCAAGAGGAGCTTCAAGGGCTTTAGATTGAAGAACTCTGCAATTCCATCAAAATGAATTGCTTGTCTAAAGGCAGAGCATCAGATTCTTTCCTTGATCTTTCTTATTTAGGTTTTAATTTATTTTTTCCTCTTGTAAACAACAAAAAAAATCAGCAGGAAATCACTGCTTTTAAAAACACAGGAAATCTTTTTGTTTCTTTAAACCTTTTGGTAGAGAATCTTTCTCACTTTCCTTCTGGTTGTGATTGGAATGTCATCAGCATTTCTCAGGTGTTATCTAGATCTAATCTGAGCAGGCACAAGGAGATACTTGAAGCTGTCACACTGGCAGATGTATCTGAAAAGCATTCCCTCGAATAAGCTCTGTGCAAGTCAGTGGTGGGGGAAGGGAGAGGAAAACTTAATTTTAAGCTGTTTGGGAGAGGCACTGTCATTATGTGCTGTATGCATTAAATGCAAACACAGAACAGGTTCAGGTCTGTGGCTGGTGCTCTTAGGTGTGACAGCAGTACAAATGAAATAATAAGATCAGGTAATCTCAGTTGGTCATTAACCCTGCAGTAAATGCCTGTTTCATTTACCAGGTAGGAGCACTCAGGGACCTCAGCTAAAATTGGCACCTTATTGTGCTAAGCACACACAGACACCTAATTAAAGACAGTCTCTTTCAATGAAGTGTTTTTTTGGTATAGATGGGCAAGACAGATAAAGGATGGGAGTGAGAAAGCATAATCCTCCCTGTTCCACAGTGGGGGAGCTGAGGAACTCCGGTCTCACAGGACTCTGCCGAGGGTTTCCTGTGCTACCCTGGGGACATGCTGGGGGTTAGCAGGGTCTCACACCCCAGCCCTGGGCTTCAGACACAAGACCATCCGTCCCCTGCATCGAGTTTCTTGCTACTTAAATAGAAACCTCAATTTACATGTTCCTTGTTCCTCTTTAAAAAAAGCTCCCTGACCATTTTGGTTTCTCTCATCCTCTCAGTGTGTTAGTCATCATTTAAAATACACACAATGATTAAAATGAGTCTGATCATGTTCAAGTACAATATTTCAGGGAGGCTACTTGGTATGACTTGCATGAGGACATGAAATGCCAGAAGGACCAGTGCAATCAACAGCAAACCTCTGTGCCAAAAAGAGTGGGTGGGGTCATGTGCCATATACAAGGGATTCATAAATGTTTACTATAATTTGCTGCCTGATTATATTTGACCTCTGTGGGTTGGCACATGTACTGATTTATTGCATCCATGCTATCTTAATTACTAAGGACACAGCTGAGAGCTTTTTGAAATTAAAAGGGACTTATTTTCCTCAATTACTTAAGTGCAGAGGCTCAGGCACATACACAGTTGTATTTTTGTATCAGGAGAATATATGATTTGTACAGCCAGTTACACTTGTTTGTGGTTCCCTGGACTCTGGGTATGTGCAGAGACAAGCTCTGGTGCTGGCTCACACAGATATGTTTACCAAGACTTAGCAAACTTTTCCTTCTCCCACTGCTGGTCCTGCTTACAAAATATTGCTCTTCCGGGTCTCAGCTGGAACTGGAAGGCAAAATGAGGAAAGTCTCTGAAAGGTTGCTCCCACTGTTTTTCTAGCCCAGCTGGATGCAGGTATTATTGGAGACCTCATGAGAAGGATTATTCCAACAATATTTTCACTCTGGCTTCATGGACTAAAGGGATACAAACAACTTTTAAATAAGTATCCAAACTTATCCTTGCTTAGCCAAAATGAGACACTGGAGCTTTTGACGCAGCCCTGCTAACGTGTACATTGTTGGGCCACTTTAGCTCAATGACACTGAGCAGTTGTGTAGCAGGTCAGCAGCAATTCCCCAGTGCTTGGGTTTCATTTTTTTCATAGTTCTCATGTTGAAAATGTCTCTCAATAATCAGGTCAGACATCAGGGAAGCTGGTTTTCTGTCAGCCATAGCCCTGTCTTGACTGTTGCAAATTTAGGCAAAGAGCGGTTTGCAATTTGAAGTTCTCTGTCTGGGGCCTGAGTCTTCCTCAGAGGCTCCACCTTGTAGAGGCCCTCTCAGTGGAGCCTCTAAAAAGTAGAGTCCCAATTGCTCCTACTTTTCTCTTACTCACTGTTGCACTTCTGTGTGCAGCTAAGGTGCATCACTGAATCTATGGATCTGACTCTGCAGATGCTCCAGCTCTGTGAGAGCACAGTTGCAGACTTAGGTACTTACAGATTTTATTCTTATTTCACATTAGTTGTGCTCACACATAGCTCAGCTTCAGCTGGTGGCTTTTTTCTTCATGTCAGGCAACAAAGCAGTGCAGTAAAGTGATTTTTAGCATCAGGTTCTGGGACCCAAAGAATCCTCTTCAGGATCCAAGACAAGTAAAATATTCACCTCTCTTCTGTAAGTGGAAACAAGCTGTAAAAGCTGAACTGGTATAAGAAATTAAAACTCTGAATTGGTAATAAGAAACTGGTAATTCAATTTCAGTAAATCTCTGTGATAGTTCATCTCATACTCATTCCAGGATTTAAAATACACAATGAAAGAACAACTTCATTCAGAAACGTGTTTCCCCTTTAACAGATCTCTTGTTGAGAAAGCAGCTAAAATAAATCCAGGCTATCCCAATCCTGAGCCTGTCTTCTTTTGCAGAGAGTAGGGAGGAAAGGGACAGACCGAAATATCCCTGAGTATGAGCTGCTCTCAGAATCCCAGCTGCTGTGGGACAAACCAAACCAAGCAGGACCCCCTCAGTCCAGCCTTGCAGCCCCCTTTGTTGGCACACCTCAGTACGGCACAGAGAGCAGAACGGTCCCTGGTCACCCACTGTGCACCTACATGGCAACTGGAGGTGTGATTGCAGTGCAGATAATCAAATAGCACCCAACTTTAATCTTCCCAGGGCTGAGGGCAGGCAGGACAAGCCTGCCCGGGATGCCACATGCTTATGTGAGAGCCAGTGCCTGAACGTGGAGTCTCCATGGCTTAAGGTACCAGAGAAGCAAGGTTGGAGCTGGTCAGTGTGCTGCTCTTGTGCCTTTGACTGCAAGGCAAAGTCACAGCTGCAAATGAAGGTGTTGGAAGTTCTCTGCCCAGAATTACTGTGGAGATGCTCTCAGTTCTGTCCACACCTCAGGTGCCATTGCTCTCACTGCTCTGAGTCCTGAAGGACTTGCAGTTGGAATGTGCAGGACATCCCTCTGTGTAGGCAGAGGCGGATCTGGCATTCTTAATGGTCATGCCAGAAGGCCAAAATGACCTGGAAACAGAGCAAATTGCTAAGCCAGACCCATAATAATAACAACAACAAATATTTTTCCCTAGATAGGGATCTGTTTACAGACCTGTGTAACAAAAGGGTGTTAAATACATAAGACCTGATCATGGAGATGAGAAAAGCAGGAGAAGGGCAAAAAAATTTGAAACTTGAGACAACAAAGGAGAGAAAACTGAAGTGTTAGTATGTAAATATGGATGATGTATATACAGATAGCCCTGGAATAGGGGGCTGTGTCCGTGGTTGTACCAAAGGAAGAAGAGAAGCATAAGGAACAAAAAGCTTTCAACAGGGCCCTGTAACAAGTCAGAACTAACCCTTGGAGTGAGATTGGAGGGAAATAAGCCTTGTAGAAACCTAGAGAGGCAGTTAGTAAAGAGTTGTGTAATTAAACCTTGAGTCCAATGGCAGCAGAGTCCTGTATGAAATCATGGTTCCACTGAAATCAGTGGCAGAAATCCCAGTGATGTCAGTGGAGCAGCTCCAGGCATTTCCCCGTAGCACTGTCTGCTGGTTCTGCTCCTGAGCTGTGGGACTGTGCGTGGGACCACAGTCTGCATGAAAAGAAAAGGGCGGTAATAGGTAGTCTCACATATGCGCTGAAAGCGTGTTGTTCAGAAATGTGGCTTTTTGATCAGGTATGTTTCTTTGAAAAGTGTTCATTTTCTTTGGGTAGTGCCACTATTGCATCAAAGTCTGTGAAATCATGGAAACCAGTAACTTTTCAGCTGATGTAGATGACCATCATGGAAAATCATTTCTCTTTAGAACCTGGCCCAAAGGGGAGGCACGATTTCATTTCTGGTGGGACACCAAAGCCACCCTGTAGAATCCCAGTGTTCAAGGCCTGGCTGGAATAGTGCAGCCGTGTTTCACTCCATGTCAAACCTCATGGCACAAACCCCTGTTCTGTTTGTGAGCAAAGCAGAAGCTAAACTCGGAGGCCTGCTTGGACAAAACCCTGTTTGTCCAGCTGCTGCATAGGAAAAATCAGCTTCTTCCCAGGATAAGCCAGCATCTTGCGTGTATTGTCACCTCTCCAAGGGTAACAGCACCCCAGGCGGAGTCCCTGGATGCAGGAATTGGACCGGGACCTCCTGTGGTAGTCAGTAGAGGGGGGCAGAGAGCCACACGTGGAGCTGAGCCCGCGCTGGGCTGTGCAGCTTTGGGAGCAGATGTGTGAGAAGCGGCGATTTGTGCTGTGCTTTTGCGGTGCACTGGAGGGTTGGTCAGTGGGCAGAGACCACGCTTGCTTCGGTCATACGGGTGGAGAATAATAGCTCAACAAAGGAGCATTGTTGCACAGCTCTGACTTAAAATAAAGGCTCGTTTTGCAAACCAAACTCAAAGCCATGACTGGCAAGACTTCTCCTTTTATCTGCTGCTAAAAGGAAGATGCTTAAGGGCCTGTCTCCAAAGGGAAAATATGTGTGTATTTAATTGCATCTTTCCTGGCAAAGAGAGAGTGCATTATTATTATTATTAGTATTATTATTATTGTTAGACATATTAGAATGAGCTGTATGCTGTAATATCCTTCATTGCAACCACATTGATTAGCACTAACTGAGAATGTAGTACAATATTAGCACGAGGCACACCGGACTCGTTGGGCCTGTCCTGTTTGTTACTAATTATGCATGTATAAAATGTATCAACAGAGAGGCACAGCACCTGTAGAGGTTCCCAGCGGCTCCTGCTACACCGAGGCAGGAGCTGCCGAGTACAAGAGCAGTAACCAAATCCCGCGAGCCTGTTTGCATTCTGAACTTACCAAATCTCCCCAATTGGAATGCAGGGTCCGGTTTCAGCCAAGGAACTGTTAGCAGTGAGTGAGAGTTAATGGATCAATCTGCTGTCTCTTGTCAGTGCTTTTACTGTTGACTTCTGGAATGTGTTTGATGAAAAGAAAGCAACTTCTTGAGACAGAAGATACAGATGTAGCATGTTAAGGTTGGGACCTACACGAACAATAAAGCAATGTTATCAGTGCTTCGCTTCCCCAGTGCTGCTTGCCAAAACTGACAAGAGAATAGCAGCAAAGCATTTCCTATTTTAACTACCCTAATGCACATTAACCATTTGCTCTGATCCTTTTTGGAGACACAGTCAGATGTTGTGCTGGTGTTATAAGCAAAAGATGCTGGATGCTTAATTGGGACCATGTTGCACAGCCCCCTGCTGCCTTTCTGTGGCCGGTGGAAGCTGAATTAAAATGGAATTTGTAGGATCATTCAGCAGAACTAAACCTGCTGGCTGCCTGTGCTTTCTGTGCTGCCCACCATGCAGATATTATGGGATGTCCTCATTCTCCCTGTGTCCCAACAAGGCAGGCTGTGACCCAAACTGCAGTGCTGTGTGGAGGTACCCATGCTAGCTCCTGGGAATGCTGTGGTGAGGGCTATCCACAATCAGATTATATTCCACTCTTGGCTGAATGGTAGCCCAGCACCAGGATATTGCTCTTCTACTGGAGCCAGGGTGTTAAGAGTCAGCTCCGATGTGCCTGCTGGTACTATGGATACCCTTGTGCTGTGTAGACATAACCACAGAGGCTAAACCCCAGATCCATGGAGGTATTTAGGCTTTTAACTCTCACTGAAACGAACAGGAGTTAAAAGCCTAAATACCTTCAGGGATTTGGGCCTAAGTGGCTTACAGCAAGCCTGTGGCCCAGCAGAGGCTCAGGTATTTTGACTCGGAGGCCAGCGCCTCCGATGTGAAATCATTCTTGCTCCCTACATCTGGTAGCAGTTTGCATTCACATTTCCCAGCTCAGGCCATCAGAAATATGCCCATGCTTAGGACAGGAGGTGAAGAATAATTTAGGTAATTGAAACTACAGCAGGAATGTGGTTCTGTCAGAGGGCTGTTGCCTGACCTGGAATTTAACCAGACAAGTAGGGATTGGGGAAACTGCGCCGCAGCTCTCGCCTTTCAGGTGCACAGAAGGCAGTTGGTTTCTCTGGTGGGAGGGGGATAAATAATTGAGCTTATGTGTCTGTTGAAAAGGAAGCCATATTGCTGGGAGTGAAAGCAGGAGACATGCCAAACACTTGCCTTGTTATCCACATGACTGTTTATCAGTTATAAGTAGAGCTGAGCCAATAATTCTTAATGGGTAATTCATATGATGAATATCTCCCCCTTACACTATGTTTGAATGGTGTATGAACCAGCCATTACTTTCAAATATTTATTTACTAGTCACAATTATTTGTTTAATACTGTGAATAATTCATGGTTTGTGGAATGTTTTCAGGCACTTCTCTGAAAGTAGCCAATACCCAGGCTATTTTCATTGGGCAGAGAAGTAAATGTCGCCTTTTTCTGATTACGCCAGTGTTAACTGAGGATAACTTGAAGTCAAAAAGCTGGATCCTTCACTGATGTAATTTGGCATAACTCCATTTTTTTCCATTGATTTCAAATGACCAGTGTTAATTCACACCAACTTACTTGATGGCCCTGAAAAGAAGAATTGTATGAAGGAAGAATGACTCGCAGACCATATTGTCCCAGGACTGGCTAAATGTACTGCATTGCACAGTCACATCTTTTTATTAGAATTCTCCTGTGTAGAAATTCAAAATTCACATTTAAAAATCTCGTTCTGCATTAATAACTCTGTTACCTCTTATGAGTAGCTTTGCAGTGAATTTTGCTTGTATGATTGTACACACAAAGTGACAGTTCCTGCAGAAATAGTCTGAGTTCAGTTTTTATTTTCAGGGCAGGGGGGAAATTGTTTTGAGGACAAATCTGTGGCTTGTGTTGAGGTTAACCTGAAAAACTTCCTTGTTCAGTGTGCAGGACTTTTCAGTTCCAGTATTACTTTTACCATTACAAAATCTTGCCTTATATAAGTCTCACTGACGTCAGTGGAGCTTTGCCACTTGTATTTGCCTTATCAGATTTCCAATCCTTAAAGCTTTTTTAGAAGACATTTTTGACTGCCTTCTCTGCAGTACCCAGCTAATGATGGGGAAAGCAGAGCAGGGAGCTGTGTTGGATTGTGTCTCTCTAACTCTTGCACCAGTTGTCCGTGGTCTCCAAGGGGTGTCTGCCAGAAGGATGTGGAGCACCTCATGCCTTGCCTGTCTCCTTTATCTGTCCCTCTCTGTCCCATTTCCCTTTCTTACAGCAGCAAATTATATGTAGTGATACCACAAGAGAGGCAGGTATGAATTAAAGGCTTGGTCCTTAAAAGCAGATTTCTGGGTAGCTTCTGTTTCCAGCTTTCCGGAGCCACACACCAGGCTTGCACTCAACATTGCTGCATATTTCCCAGCTGAATCTCTACACACCCATGTTTTTCTTTGCTGTTTCTTGTCTAGCTGTACAGCAAAAACTGTAAATGCTGCCACTCAGATTGTCCCCATAACGTGGCCATGGTCTTGGCTGCAGGACCCTTGTGTTCACAGCAAAGGGATTATTAACAGCACTTCCTAGAGAGTTTTTCTTTCTTCTCCTTCATTGTTGCTCTTTGGCATTTCCTCTCCACTGATGCTATGGCTCCAAGAAATACAAAAGTATAAAGAAAAAAAATTGCATTTCAGAAAGATCTGTTGCTTTTTTTACTGAAGTAGCACAACTAGTTTGAATGTTAAAGAATCTACGCAGACTGAATGTCCAGGTGCCTGTCATTGCTCACTACATGTAATTTACTAATGAGTGGATCCAGACAAACAAACTGAGGATCCAGCATGCCCTCTGGCTGCCTATAAAAATGAGGAAAGATAATGGAGTGGTGTGAATCAGGGCCTTTCTGTAGCAGAGAGGCATGACAAAACTGGAACACAGCAGCTTTTGCTGTTAGGTACCAGATATCTCAACAGTTCTGTACCCAACCATGGGAGCAAATCGGTTTCACAAACCTTAATAGATTCACACTGTTGGCTGTTTAATATTTTTCATGTCTCAGTTTCATGTTTCTGGTTATTTCCATTGTGAAATTTGTATATATTTGCGGTTTGGCCATGCAAAGGTGAGTGTGATTCTCAGAAAGGCACAGCTCCTGCCTGACCTTTCTTTAATCACAAGCAAATGCAAGGTTGATGGATATTGCAATACTGTTGGTCTCTTCTGTTGAGTGAACATCAGTGAAGGGCCTTCTGGAAAACAGTGGGGTCTTTGTCCCGCAGGCTGTGGCTCACCAGGAGCACACCTCATTACACCAACCTTGTTTAAAGCAGAGCCCTGCACAGTGTCAAGGGAAAATGTTTTATTGTGAGTGTGGGGAAGAGCAGATGCATAGGAGAAAGGACAGAAAAGAAGAGAACCAATTGACCTGCTAAAACAGAGCACCTCTGGGGATTCTTGACAGAGAACCTCTTTGTCTTCCAACTCCTGTGATGGTGCAACCTTCAGTCAGAAAGGACTGCTGTGAGCTGAAAGATACAGTATCTGTTTGTATAAAGACCTTCCAGCCAGTTCAAAGGCAGTAGTTGTTCTTCAGCCATGTACTGGCATTACAGCCCTTTCCTGGACTGTGATTCAGGGCTCAGTCCTGCAAACACTTGGTTGCCCATTTGTGTTTGTACCTGTGTGACACTTGCTTCCTGAAGCCCAGTCCTCAGAGACACAGGATTGTAAAATTGTCCCTATGGACAGCAGGAGTGACAGGGACAAAGAGCACATCCAGACCCTCGCAGGGGATCGATCAGCTGCCCACGTGCTGGTGCAGCCATGCTGTGCGCTGCTGTTTGGGGACAATCCTGTCACCCCCTGCAGACCTGCACCAGGTGTTGTACTGGGCTGTTGCAGCATGACAGAATAGCCTGGGCACAGTGTCACTCTGACTCGGTCACGTTGCTACAGCTCTTCCTCTGTAGCCACCTCAGGAGGCATTTGCTCAGAAAGAAATCCCTGAAGCATCGGGTGTGTGTCAGCACGTGTATCCCCAGACACTGATCCATGCCCGGTTTGGAGATGCCTCTAAGGGGGACACTGGCATTAGCACTTTATTTGAGCTAATAGTCCTGAAACAAGTCTCTCAGAGATTCCCAATGAACTGCACTTTTATGTCACAGAGCAGTCGTGGAGGACATCAACTGGATTCCTCTGGGATGGATTCAGGGCTGCACGTGGCATGGGCCACCTCGTGCTGGTTGCTACTGCCACTGGACTGCAGCTAGTCTGAAGTAAAGCAGGTAAGGAATGGAAATGTGCAATGTGGATGTCAGTTCCTCAGCAGCAATTGTTTCTCTCTGTGTATCTGTTCCTCTTGTTCTGCACTACTTGCTGTCACAGACATGGTCAGAGATGCCACAAGTCCCATCGCAGTACACTGACCTTTCTTACCCCCTCCTGGGCTGTGCTGAGCAGGCTATTTTCAACGTGTGTGTAAGACTTGGGCAAACCAGGTTTTTTTAAGACCTTCCACATGCTTACAGTAGTTTCTTTACATACACACCTTGCTGAATGGGAACTGGTGGGTTGGATCATGCAGCACAAACCCTGGAACCCATGTACAGCTGCAAAGCTCTGTGGTGTGTGAAGGGCAAAGGGTGAATTTCTTATTCTCTCTCTCGCCTTGTTGAACACTATCTGATCACATCTCATGATAGTCCCCTTCCCCTTACCTGCACTCATGTAATTACCAGCCCTTGCTCTCTCATGCTGCCTCTGGAGACTGACACTGTTGAAGCTTGTATTTAGCTCTACTGTGGACCCTCTGGGGCAAAGATAGGAAGAAATACTGAAATTAGATGTAGGTGGGGTAGCAATGATAATTATGTTGGATCATAACTTCCACTGATCTAATTAATGCCACCTAAGTTGTGGCTTGTGCAATTGCCTTGATTTATTGGTGATATCCACAGTTGGCAGAATGATGTTTTTGCAGAAGGCCCGTGGCTCTGATACACGGAGTGATAGAAGTTGGATTTCATGAGCCCTACAGTTACAGTGTGTGTAACAGGCTGAAAGGTGCCTGTTTGTGATGCTCTTCAGAGGCACTGCAAAGTGATGATCTGATAGGATTAATTGTGTAGGCTGTGCAGCCCAGTTGACTTGTTTGCAGCCCAAATCCCTTCACACTGCTCTTAAAGTGCTGTTTTCCTCTTGAATGTAGTATAACAAGCTCTAGGTGTTTCCAGCATTAAGTGATAGTAAAAGATGACTCTCATCTGAGTTCCAGTTTATGTATTTGTTTTATTACTCAGGATATGTCTGGATTTTACAGCTGAGTATGTTAGGAATTTAGTTACAAGTTGAAACCGCTTTATAATGCGTGGCTATAAAGATCAAAGGTTGCAAAACCACCCTTGGAGAGCCAGGTCCTGCTCTTTCAAGGCTCATCAATCATGACTGAGTTCTGGCCCATCTCACATGATTTTACACCATGTACTGTCATTCAGATAAACGTTTACCCGTAGCAGTAGACCAGAGACTCCAATAACTCTTAGGCTGAGTATTGCCATTGGTTCCTGGCACCACTTTCCTTTTTTTATTTACCTGGTATCTCTTTTTCCTCCTCAGATTTTTTCTTTACTCGCAATTGCTAATTCTAGGTATGTGCCTTCTGCTAGTGGCACACTGGGAGTTCTCCTTTCTTCCAGCTGGAAAAAAATCAAGATCAATATAAGATCAAGATAAAGAACTTCCTTGGTTCCCCCTGGGTATTTGCTGAGGACCATTGCATTTGTAATTGGTGGAGTTCTGCAACGCTCTGCCAGCCCATGTAGCAGAAATAAGGCAGGAGAAACCAAAATAAAGCCTTTATCAGTTAGTCTGACCATACCTATGGTCCTACCAGACAGGTCACTAAGGAAGAGCCAAGGTGAACCAGAGTCTGCTGGGACTGCTGCTGTCAGTCTGTGCTGTGGCACCAGGCAAGGACAGCTGTCCTTGGCTTCCCATCTGTGCCTCTCCCTCAGTGCTGAGCCCCTCCAGTAAGGGCCAGGCCTGACATCCTGAGGCACACACAGGCTTAGGAGGCTTCTCAATGACACTGGTGGGAAAAAAATTAGCTCTGCCCAATTCATCATCCCAACTTTGCCTTCAAAAACTGAAATGCCTACTTCTTATGAAAGATGCCTTGGTGGGAGATATAAGAACAACTGGTAGGCACTGAGATCACTGACAATTCTGGGGGTTTAGGTCTTCCTAAATTGATTTTTCCTCAAGATACAAATTCTGTCAAAAACTTCTGAAGAAAAGTTACTTTTGTCTCAAATAAAATGCATTGTGCTGTCAGGGCCAAAATATTTAATTGGTTTTTTACTTTTTTTTTAACAAAGTGATTTTGAAAGTGAAGCAGTTTGTTGAATGGAGAAACCCAGACTTTTCTGAATGAAATATTTAAATAAAAATGAGCATTTGTAAATTAGCTCTAACATCAAAATGGAACAGCTGTTAACTTTGGGTTTCATTTTTCCCTATTTTGGTGACAGAGTTTGAAAGAGGCAGTGGGATAAAATGCATTTTAGTATTTCTGAGACCTAAAATTTTCTCTACTTCTGTTTCTGTGTGAACTGTTTTGTGGAAATCCGAGGAGCAGACAGAGTTTATATTCACTTGTCATTTAAGTTACAGGGTTAGAAATGCGAATTGATCTCAGTGGCTGTCCAAATAACTAATTTGTTTCCTTGCTAATATGGCTGTTTGTGTAGATCCAGCCCATTTTTTTTTCCCTGTGCTGCCCATCGCTCCCAAGGATTGCTAGGAAGAATAATGAGGAATGTAATTTGCTTGTTATTGTGTCTGTCACTGTCATGGCTGGAGGGTCAGAGTCACATTTGACAGTGAAAAGCCAGATTTTCAGAAATGATTACTTAGCCTGGGTACTTGTTTTTGGAGTTTTTTTACTGTCTTGTCTTTGGATATGTGAGAGAAGCTCAAAGGACTGAGCTTTATTTTTGAAGGTGCTTGAGAAAGAGTCTCAGGCAGAACTGCTTCCTGTTCTACTTTGTGCCTTTGAGGGTGCAAGAAAGTTGCATCAAAAGGGAAACCAGCAAAAAACATGAAACAGGGAAGAGTGGTTGCATTATCATTCTGAAGAAGCATTTTTATGCAAATGCATGTAACAGTTAAAATAAAGCTCATGTTGTGTTGCCTTTGACTTTTGTAACTGTTGGGGTGTGACAGGATTTAAACTTTTCATGGCATGCCAAAAATGTTTCTTAACATAAAGTTACTTTGCCTAGCTAATGTAATTATGTCCATTACTCACAGGGCTTCCATCTTGTCCTGCACTTTGTCTTATTCCCTTATTTACTGCTGCCGGGAGCTGGGGCCGGGGCTGGTCCCAGCGTTCTGATGTTTCTGCTGCTCCTGCTCACCCCAGGGGAGCCCGGAGGTTCCACGGAGGAGGAGGAGGAGGAGGATGAGCATCCGTCTCTCTGGAGGGCTGGGAATCACGGGAGCTGCCGGGGTGGGGTAGAGCTGGAGGTGAGGTAGGAGTTGAGCT
The DNA here is from genome assembly GCA_013396695.1 of Sakesphorus luctuosus. Classification (NCBI taxonomy): domain Eukaryota; kingdom Metazoa; phylum Chordata; class Aves; order Passeriformes; family Thamnophilidae; genus Sakesphorus; species Sakesphorus luctuosus. The sequence goes on along the minus strand of VWZD01001544.1, from coordinate 87,158 downwards.
GGTGGCTGCTGCAGAGCTGGGGCAGTGCTGGCAGAGTTGCAGTGGTTGAAGCCCCTGTGGAGTCACAAGCTCTATCCCCAGCTGGAAGAATCCCTGTGGATAAACTGAGCTGACAGTGGCTGGGGCTGGGGGGGGCTGGCTTGACTGGGGAGCGGGTTTGTGCATGTCCTCAGTGTGAGGTTATGGAGGGGTCTGGAACTGGTGAGGGCATAAGCCTGTGTTGGCAGCGTTGGGCTCCTCTGCTTGGATTCTCATCTAAGGCTGGCTAGGATTTAGGTTAGAATTCAGCTGTTGAGCTGATTTCCTTGAGAATTAGGTTGTGTAGCATTGGATGGGAATTTTAAAGACGCTCAGCGCAACATCCTTTAACCTGCAAGAGGACAAAGTTATGTCTCCCCATTGGTCATCATCACTTCAGAGGGAGCTCTTTTTCTGTCCTCTCAGGGCAGGGCCTGGATGTCCAAGACACAACCACCCCTTGTGAGCACAGGACCGTGTGGGTGCACCTCTGCCTGCCCTCCTTTGCAGGGGCATGGGCAGCTCTGGAGACCCAGAGCCTCAAGTTGATTTGCTCTGTACCTGCCTCTGTAACTCTGCCTGGCTTCCTCTGACCCAAATTACCTAACCCAGCTGGTATTTCCTTCCTCATATTCCTTCCCTTACATCTACACCTCTCACCTGCTATAGTTTAACTGGCTGCACTGGGGGAGTGCTGGGGAAACCGTGTGCTAATGCTGAGCCCAACTCTGCCCTTCTCCCTGCCTGGCTTAGAGAGACACTGTGTATATGGAATTTTTAACATCAAAAGTTTCAATTACAGCAGGAAATGTCAGGCCGACAGAGTGCGACTGTTCCAGGTTTCCCATAAGGAATACTCCCACCCCTACTATTTACCCATATGGAAAAAACAACCTCCGATGGTATTTTTTTAAGTTCTCAGGTAAACGGAGCTGAATGGTATCATCACATACATGGCAGGCTTTCTGCAGGAGATGAAAAAGTGTAAATCACAGGGTCCACAGCCCTTACAGTGCCTTTTTCATGAAAGAAAATCCCAGGATACAGGCTAAGTGGGATGGGGGCTGTTTGAGAGGCAACTTAACCTCCAGCAAGTTAACAGTCTCAGGGACAGAGGAACAGGATGGAAACAGTGATCTCAGAGCAGGAGATTGTATGGAAAGAGGCACTCAGAGTGGCACCTACACATGTCAGTGGAGAGGAGGGGTTACAGGAGGGCCTTACTGGAGCCTTTCAGGAGACACAAGGTGTCAGTGCCATGACCAGAAGAGCTGTGCACCCTCAGGAAGAACCTGGTTCTGCATTCTTGGTGCTGTCTCTGAGGTAGCTGAGACAGGAATAAGGTCTTCCCTTCGTCTTCTCTTCTTCAGGCTGAATAAATCTAATTCTCAGCATCTCCTTGGTCACTGTGAGCTCCAACTCCTGATCATCTTGGTTGGTCTTTCCTAAATGCATCCAGAAAATGTAACACATCTCGCAGGTCACTAGGAAGCATTGAGCTCAGCTTTTATTGGAAGAAATGTAAGGCTTTTACTGTGGCCCCAGAGCTCTCCAGTGGTCTTGGGTCTTGCTCCCCAGTCCAGAGCCACTGCTGAGATGGTGAGACAGCCACTTAATTCACTGCACCCCTGCAGAGAATCCATCACTTGCCTCAAGCTGGAACAGCTCATGCTTTTAATGACAGTGTTCAACCCGTGGGATGTTTTGGACATACTGGTTCCTGGAATCTCAGCTGGGGCTTCTAAACAAGCCTGGGGAACTTCAGTGGTCAAATTAAATTAGAAAATGTGGTAAGGAATTTGGCACTTGAGTCACCTGGCTCTTCAGGATAATTCTGTGTATCCCAAAACCAGGCTCAGTCAATCTATGGTCCAGTCAAAGAGTTCTTGCTCTGTAGTGTTCAGAAGTGTTTAAGCTCTCTGGATGGCTCCAAAAACTGCTTCCTAATGGGAAGTGTCTGTCTTTGTGTGTGCTGTGTGCACAGACTGGCACTTATTCATAGGAGGGACGTTGGTGGGATGTCAGTTGGCAATGTCCTGTGACCCTCCCTGTGTGTCTCTGCAGGCCAGCACAGTCAGAGCACAGTGCAATGTGTGCTGCCAGCCTGGGGGCACACTGAGGGCAAGGGGAACACAGGAATTGAATCCTGTAGAAAATGAGAGGTTCTGAAATGTGGTTTTATCCTGTAGGAAGATGAAAAGTCTCTTGAAATGAAAGTGAAAGGGAAGGAGAACTTTTTAAAACATCTTTTACCTTCCTGGTTAAGGAATTCACCTGGGCAGAGGGACTTGTGCATTGAACTTTCTGCCCTTGGTGAAACAGAGCAGGAATTTTTACCTACATCCCGTGGGTGAGCCTGGGTAGTAGCAAAGAGGGCTCTGTCCACAGCAGCACTCAGGGACATTTGGGATGGGTTGTATTCACAGCATTACTTGGGAAGGTGAAAAGGGAACACATCGGTGAGCAGATCCAGCCATGGTTTCATCCGTGGGCTCTGTCCTCAGCTCCTCAGCTCAGCTGTGGCTCACGTGGCACCTTGGGACCCTCTAATAAACTGAGGAGCAGGATGAAGGACATGAGATAGGGTGGGAGAAGGCATCCTCTGAATCTTTATCTCCAAACACAAGTTTAATGGGTGTCAAGGGTGGTTTGTTTGTCTTGTTTTTTGGAACAAGCTTATTAACTATGGGAAAAAACATAACACTATTCCCCATGATGTAAGTCTGTAGATATTTAAATTGATGGGAGAAATTTGCAACTTGTATAAACAGACATAGCTGTGTTGTGGAGTCATGACAAATTATATCAGCTAAGGATACAATCATATATATCATTTTTAGTGATGTAAGGGAGAAAACAAAGGGAAAAAACACAGCACGAGATTTACGAAGTCTCGGCCATCACTTTTCTCAGCCTCTCCATGGAAAACATCTGCATGTTACGGATCACTTTGATGTCTTCCATACAAACTCCGGTCTCTTTACCCACTGAATGACACATTCACAGGGCACTGCTTCCCTGATGGCAGCTGCCCTCGCTGGGAATGGGGAAGCTGGATATTGCTCCCAGCAGCTGAACATACACCACCTGCTGACTCCAGTGAGTTCATTCCGCTTGTCTGTAAATATAAAATATTGAAAGGGTCACAATTATTGTTCCTTTGGAGATATTAAAGTTCAGGAGCTGCCTCTTATGACTGATGCATAGCAGTAAAGCATGATCTTTCCATGGAAAGTTGATGGCTACTACAAGATAAGCCTTGTGTGGGTAAAATAAATAAGGTCTTTCTCTTAGGAGGTAATGCATGTTTGGTTAACCAGCGGTGCTGAATTGAATGGGATTACCTATAATCATACCAGGGAACCGTGCAGCTTTCTAATTTCAGAGATCTGCTGGCTGAAACACTGACCAGTGCTGCAGGAGACCAGCAGAGATGTTTGCAGAGGTCCCTACTGGGGCTTTATGTCTACCTGCAAGAACCTGGCTGAGCAGTTCTGTGCCAAACCTTTGTGCACAGTGGAGGTCTCATCCCTTTGTTGCTTATGGAGGTGCAGGAACAGCAGCAGGTTCCCTGTCCTAGGTTCAGTCATAAAATGCAGCTTAGAACAAGGCACAGTAGATGGGCAAGAACTAAAGGATGCACACAAGGCCAGTCAGATGTGCAAAACAACTGTGGTTTTCACTTGTTGCAGCAGCTCAGCATCTGACCACTCACCTGGAGTGGGATTCCTCTGGCTGCATTGGGCAGGAACAGCTGGTGAGGAGCTAAATGGCCTACCCAGCTGCCTGGGAGTGATGTTGATCTCATCCTAAGGGAGGCATCTGCTCCAAGCCAGGTGCTTGCTCCCCAGAAGCACCTACTCACTCCATTAACTCTGGTGGGAGGTGAATGTGGCTGAGCAGGTGTGGATACCAACATTGTTGGGAGTTAGGTGAGGGAAGAATCCATCCTTTGCTGCAAGGCTGGCTCCAAGGGAAAACCAGCAGGTCAGTAGACAAACCTGCCTGAAGCTCTCTGACCTCCCTCCAGCCCAGTAAGCAAGAGAGTTGTGCCTTTGGTGAACCAGTCCCAAAATAACCAGTTACCTTCCAGCAGCTGCCAAGCCAGGGCAAGGTGTGACATTGTCTCTGGGTTGTCTTTGGAGACAGCTGTGTTGGAAAAAGCAAAGACAGCATCTTGCATAGCTGAAACTGGTCAGCATTGGACAATTAATGAAACATCCTGTTTGCTGGTCCCAGCCAAACCCCATCTCTCCAGTGGAGGCAAACTCTGCAATGACATCAGTGGTGATGTGTGTTAGGTGTCATTGGAGCAACAGAGCTCTGGATGGACTTGTCCCAGAGGCAGAACATCCCCTTTTGGTCTGCTCTGCAGGTGCTTTGCCCTCCATGTGTCAGTCCTTTGCTCCTTTCACACACTGACATCAGTGGAAACTCTGCATGTAGGCAGGTGCAGTGGACGTGGTACTGAGATGCATCACAGTGATAAGGGCTCTGAACTGCTAATTGTGGAGGAAAATTCTCCATCCTGCTCCTACCCCATTGTTTAATTTTGTGTTACATGGCAGGAGAGGATGTCCTGTGATGTGTGCTCTTGTGAGATCACTGAGTTTTCTCTATGGTGACACTTGCCATACCAATATGAGTCATTTAAAGAGTTCAGTTAGTAATTTATGAAACAAATTAGCCTGATATTAAAGGCCTAGTGCAGTGACATGCTTCTGAAGAGATCTGATGAAGGACTTGCCATGCAAGCTATTGTATCTGATAGGCTAATAATAAAGCAAAGTGGTTCATTCAGAAGAAAATAGTCACTCTGAGGTTACCATCCTCTGCCAGGAATGTGGCACTGGAACAGACCTAGCACTGTACAGTGCCAGTGAGGAAAGGAGAAGAGTTTTTTCAATGGGAATGGCAGTAACTTTTAGGTTGCAGTTAAGGAGGTATTAAGCAAGGTCACTATTTTTGTGAAATTCTGCAGAGGTCTTAAGGTGCATCTGGACTGCAATTGGGCCAGAGGGTCCCAGAGCAAGTCACTGTGGCTGGGCTAGCTTTAAATCCCAGATTTTGGGTGCCAGGTGCACTTACATCATCAGTTAAAGGGATGCTGACCTTGTGCAGTGGATATGCCCACTGCTCATGGTGAACCCTTCAGCTCCCACTGAGAGCTCTCCTCAGCCTGAGTTTGGAGAGTGGCAACAGAAATACAGGAGGGAAGGAGAGAGGTGCTGTTGATGCCCCAGAACATTTTGCCAAGGCTTTCCTTTCTCCAGGTTGCCTGACGTGTGAGACAGACCTCCAAAAGGTCCCAAGCTCAGCTCTTCCTCAGTGCAGTATGGAGAGCCCAAGCAGCACCAGGCTAGCAGCCAGAAGTATGGACAAAAGGCAGGTCAGTCACTGGGCTGGGCACACTTGGACTGTTTTGGATCCCACTCATTACACAGTGATGTGGAAAAAGCCTTGGATTATATTTTAAAAATGTTTAGCCATGACCCACATCCCAGTGAAGTCAATGTGATGTTGTCAGTAACTTAAGTGGGCTCTGGAACAGGCCTGCAATGTTACTGGTGCCTTCAAATGCTTCCTTCACCTGTAGGATGAAAGTCCTTCTCCGGAGTCAATGGGCCTCCTTACTTCTTCCTCCCCTCTCAGTTTCCATGGGCCCCTAGCATGGGAAACTCAGCCTTATTCATCTTTGTATTTCCATGTCTCTGAATCGGGCAGGTTCTGGGTATGTTCCACATAGAAGCCTGTTATCTTTTCAAATGGCAAAAAAGAGGGGATTTTTCCATAGTCACATAGTTTTTCCACAGAAATGTATTCATGAGAGTTAAACTTGCCCAAACTATGTTAATGTATGTGGTTGGCTTCTGTGCCAATTTTCATTGTGAATAAGACGCAAAATAAAAGGGCTCTTGTGTCTCCCTTTTCCTCCTCCCTGAATCCCTCCCATAATTTTTGAGTTCATAAGCCCATTTTGTATGTGAATCAGATCAGGAGAGGAAAGGCAGGGGGATTGCTTTCCCCTTTAAACTGTGCCTTTGCTTCAAGCTACTGATAGACATGTGGAAGTTCTGACTGAAACAAAGGGTTGATACAATGGGGCTGGATATTGTAGTTGGTGTAAGTTGAGATAACTCCATTTGTCCTGAGCAAACCTCCCTGACTCACACCAAAGGAGGACACAGCGTTAGCTCTTTAGCTCTGTCCTTTGCTGCCATGTTATTCTGAGGCATCTGACAAGAGAAACGGTGTCTCTCTTTAATACAGACCCTCAGCTCCACTGGACAGTCTCCTTGCAGAGCGTGCCCCGTGGGTTAGCACAGCACACACAGCACACAAGTTGAGCTCAGGCAGCTCTGTTAGCCAGGTGGCTATGAAACATTCATAATGCAAGCTGTAGCTGTTATGAGCCATTTCTCTTGGGTGCATGTCCTGACAAGCCGCTGTTATTAAGTTTCAGTGTATTTCTGTTAATGTTACCTACCTATTTTCATTCCTGTGTGCTGTCACACCGAGCTGGTTGGCGTGGTCTTGGGAACTGGGCTTCGAGGCTCCTCCCTGTGAAAGTTGCCAACTCATTTATTTGTTTCTTTCCAGTGGTTCAAGCTGGTGCGTTATTCAGAAACTTCTGAAAGAGTGGGGTTGGGTAAACCTCTGATTCAGTTTGTTTGAAAGCACCTTGAAGTCCTCCTCCACATCTTGTCCTCTGTGGCACTGAAAGAGGCTTGATGAGGTTAATTTGGAGCCCGTTCCTGGGAGACCATCAGTGCTGCTGTTGGAAAGCTCCCTCAGCTTGAACATCTCTGTCCTTGCTTGCAGAGCTGAGATACTTCTAGTTTGGGCCCTCACTCTCCCTGGTTTCTTTTTTATGTGACAGTAGTCATGTTAGCATCCAAAAATGTGTAGTCTTGGTAATCTTGAGATTGGCTTCAGATTTTAGTACACAGAGCTGGGTGAATGTTGCCTTCTGGTTTTTGCAGCAGAGACACTCAGCTCCTTGTATTCAAAACTGACTTTAATTGAGAGATGAGGCCCTTAGGTATGAAAATAATTTTAGTGGAAAGTCACAGTACGTGGTACTACTCACTATAAAATCGTAGGAGTAGGACATTCTGGAGAAATCAGGCAATATCTGGTATTTGAGGAAATTATTCATAATACAAGGGCAGCCTTTTGTTCATGTACAGCTGAATATGTAGCAGAAACATCTAAATTACTGTTTGAAAATATTTTGCTACAATGGTGCATGTAAGACCCTTACAGGGTGTATGAGGTAAAAATAAGGTCTACTCTGACAGATTTTGGTGGCTCTCATTTCACCTGCTCCTTTTTGGGGAGGAAGAGAGAGGAATGAGTGCAGCAGTTGTTTTGTAGTGAATAACTTGGGACATTTTCATCACACTTGTAATCTGCTTGGGTGGACCCGTGTTCTCCATTCCCAGCCAGTGAAGAGAGACAAAATGCCTGGCAGATAACAACTAGATGATTTCAGAAGCTCCCTGGAAGTGCTTTTTGTCCAAGTCCTGCAGACTTTCTTCCCTTGGCCTTGTCTCTAAGCTCCAGTGTTCCTGTTCTTTCCTGAGAGGGGCCCTTTTTCACATCTCAGGTCAGCCAGGTATTCATCTAAAGAAACCAGTCTCGGACTCGGATGCAGACCCTGAGCTGCAACCAGGAGAAAGGCCCAGGGTACCTGCACACCCACCCACCTCCAGCTGCTCAGGATCTATGGCAAGGCTTTGGCTAATGTGTTTACAGTGCATTTTGCAGTTGCAAAGGAAGAAGGGTTTTCTTTGCAGTTGTATGTAAATTGTTGTGGAAATGGAGAGTAATAATGTTCTTGTTTTGAGAGTTGTCAGGAATGCTTGGTTTTGAGGCCAACCATTCAGCTCCTGTTATCTCCAGGAATCAAGATGCTTATCTCTCTAAATGATTGCAGTGTGTCTCAGGTATTTGAAGGTGGTTCTTCCTATTTGTGGGGAAAATAAAAAAAAATTTAAAAAAGAATCAGTCTTTGTTTCCCAAACTATCAAAAGCTTATTAGCCTCAGGCAGATCTTTTTATCTGCAAGGAATAAAGCAGATATGTCCACATCCTCAGCTCGTATAAATCACTTTATTGCCCTTGGCCCATTATTTTTTCTTAAGCAGTTTCTCTCCACTAGGATTTAGGCAATATTTAAGCATCTTCTTGTTTTCCTGTGTCCAGTGTAAAGCTCAACACAACAACCATTAGTCTTGGCTCTTGGAGAGCTTGCACCAAATGGTATCCTGGTCTCCAGGGCCTGCAGAGTCAATGGATTGAGGATGTGAGCCTTTTGCCAAATAGCTAAGTCAGACAATTGCTTTGAAGGATCAGTGGAGACATGTGAGCTCCAAAGGTGAAGGAGAAGGTGGTGGAGCTGAGTTCAGGTGACCTCAGACACCAGTAACATGCATGCCTGTGCCTCGGTTCACTGCAAGGCTGAGGCAGCTCATCTCATGTTCAGGCAGAACTCCCGAGGCAGTGGGTGCCCTGGGGGGCTACTGAAGGTTTAGGCTTCTCACCCTCCCTGCTCCCCAGCTGACCTGACTGGTGCTCCAGCAAAGAGGAATATGTCTCCAGAAAATCTGGTTGCCACGTTCCATCAAAATTTTTTTTCTTCCCAAAATAAAACCTACAACTTCCACTTGCAGCTGATGCCTGGGGGACATAGAGTTGAAAATTATAATGTTCATAGAGACACAGAGACCCCTTTGACAAGATTCACGTCAGGGAGAAGGGCAGTAAAGGAGACCAACTCCCACTGTGTTGGGGTTACTGGGAGAGTGGGCCCTCTTCCCTTCCCAAGGGGACAGCTACGTGAGCCAGAAGTATTGGTGGCAGAGGGTGAGGAGGTGAGGATGGAGGTGCCCAGGGCTGTAAGTGCAGCAGGTGCTGAAGGCCCTGCCTGCATTCCCTGGTGCCCAGGGGGAAATCTGCCTGGGTCAGCCCTGATCCCTCTGGCTGCTCCCAGCCCACAGAACACCCTCATGTGTCCCCCAGGCAGGACCCTTCCTAAAACCAGGGCAAACCCTCATGGAGCCACAGGTGGTTTCTTTTGGATGGGGGTACCAAATCCAAGCTGGTTGGCCCTTCTGGCCAAGAAGGTCAGGTTATTGAAGTTCTCCACGACAGTTCTTCATTTTTTATTTTAAGGGTGTGGTATATTTTGTAAGTTTTGTGTTTATCAAGAAGTTGATTGTGTAAATAAAATTGTGGCCTTGTGTGCCAAATAGCTGGGTTATGATTTCCTGGAGGAGAGCCAAGGCAGTGAGTGGGAGCATGCCAGTGTGAATATGTTCACTTTGCTAAGGAATACGGCATGTGTGGAGCATGGAGGGAGGACACCCTGCCAGCCCTGCCGCTGGTTAACCCTTCCCTGTCTCCAGGCTCTGCCAGGCTTCCCCCAGCAGTGCTTCCCAGACAGTGTGTGCATTCACTGGGGCTGAGGCACTCCTGGGCCAGCCTGGAGCCTGGCCAGGTCAACACGGGACTCCGCAGGGCTCGGGATCCCACCCTGATTCCCTGCCCGGTGTTTCCTTCAGCCAGCACGTGAGGCCTCTGTCTCACAAACCTCAAAGAGCCCTCCAGAGAGGCCAGGTCAGGCACGTGCCTGGGGATGCCAGGGCAGGGAGAGGGGCCTGGGGCTAAATGAGAATCAACTGCTATGACTTTATTCCCTATTTACTACTAAGTGCTATCTGAAGTTTATCCTATTTCTATCCCACAGACGTAGCCAGAATTTTTTTGCAGTGGCTGTTGGAATAGCAGCTGAATCACTGAATAGTTTGGGAGTATTTTCAGCACGGGATGGTGCTGGAGAGGTGAAGCCTCATGTCACTGAAGGCAATGGGAGGATTCCTAGCAGACTTTGGGAATTACGCTCTTGTTGCTTCTTTTGTCACTTTTGCCCTACAAATCACACAGTCCCTGTCTCAGAGCAGCTCATATCTCCTCCTGCTCATCCTTAGGTCCTTACATCCTGGAATTATTTAAAACAAATGAATGCAGCAAATGTAACCTCTCGCTTTCCACCAAAAAAGGAAATCATGAGTCGGCTACTTCTGCAGACAAGGCAAAAGTCCCAAGGATGCATGAAAGGACTTCATTTTGCCAAGCAGCAGGGAGTGGAGTTAGCTGGGTTAAAGTGGGAGGGGGTGGGGAATTCTTGAACTCAGACAAAAATAGTGACTTCCATTATTTACCTACCTAAGCCGGAAACCTGCTTGCATTTCAGGCATTTATTGTAATTCCTTGCATAGCTGGGGATGATAAGCCCCACTAACTAGTCATTGCTTGCTGACTGAAAATGATAGTTAATGTACACCGGCTACCCAAACAACCTCCTTCTGTAGCCCTTTCAAACTGCTGGCTTTGGGGGCTTGTGTTTTCTCAGATAATATTGCTGCCGATCAGCCTCCCCTCAGCCTCCGTCTGCATCCAGCGCAGTTCAGTGGAGCTGTTTGATCGCAGTCTGATCTGTACGGGAGACTTCTCAGAGCAGTTCACACGTCTGAGATACAGTGACAGTTATGGCTCAGATTTCAAAGGAATCAAAGGGAGCCTTTTGGCCGACTTCCACTGAGTGTCACTGAAATTTGGATGCATAACTCCTGTGTGTGTCTTGAGTAGGCTGGTGCTGTGGTTTGAGTCTGTTAATGATCCAGAGCTGTAGCCCATCACAGTCACTGGGATTGTCTTCCTTGTGTACTGTTTGGTGGCATCGAGGCCCAAATTCCAAGGTGGAAAGTGTTTCCTGTCAGGGGAGCATATGGGAGAGGGAGCACCCCCCTAAGATTTGGAGTTTAGGCAGGGAGAGCTTACCTTTATCTGCCTGTGCTCATGCATGTTCTCCCATCTTCCTGCAGCCATCCCAGCTTACCTTTCTTTATCTGCTGTGCTTGTACATGTTTCCCCGTCTTCCTGCAGCCATCCCATCTTACCTTTATCTGCTTGTGCTTGTGTGTGTATCCATGACTTCCTGCAGCCATCACAGCTTACCTTTATCTGCCTGTGCTTGTTCATGGATCCGTCTTCCTGCAGCCATTCCAGCTTACCTTTATCTGCCTGTGCTTGTTCATGGATCCATCTTCCTGCAGCCATCTCGTCTGGCTGTAGCTGTCATGGCTTCCCCGTGTGCAGGAATGTGCTTGGCTGTCCCTGGCACCCTGTGCCAGGCAGGATTTCCTCTTGGCAGTGTGTGGCATGTGCTGCCCGGGCTCTGTATGGCACATGGAGCCCTGGTCCTGAGGTCACCACTGAAATCCCTGATAGAAGCATTTACTAATTTCAATTCATGGGGGAAGAGAGAGAAAGAGTTTGCAATTGGGCTCCTGCCCAGAGCTGTTTGCGGAGGGATGGGGCATCACATGACTCCCAGCAGGCTGTTGTTCCAGGGATTTGGCAACCTCAGAGACACAAGGTGCACGTTGGTGTTTGGTACCAACATTATATAAATACTGGTTGCACAAGATGTGGGGAAAGACATCTTTTTCCAAGGACAGGATTTAGCCCTAACTGCAATATCTTCCCAGCCATGATACAATAACAATACTTAGCAGGCATGTAGTTCTTAACATCATCAAAGTGATGTACAAGCAGTAACTAATTAATCCTCACAACACCCCTGTGAGGCAAGTATTGCCATCCTCATGTCACAGGTGGGGATGATGTGACTTTGGAAGGTCAAGTGACTTGTCCAGAGCTAAACAGTCTGCAATGGAGCTCATTAGTTCCTGGCTGACAGCCCACTGCTCAATGTACTCGCCCAGCCTCTTATTGTATTTTATTATGCAAATCTCCATGGAAATTAGAAGCCCAAAGCAAGCCACAGATCTAAACATGATGCCTTAGATTTAAATGCTGGGTCCATTTTGTTTGGAATTGGTTTGGGAGGCCTTGCAATAATTTCACTGGGTTTTGAATGGCAATGCCAAAAATCAGACAAGTCTGTCATGCCTGGAATTCTCCAAGAAAAAACAGGTTCTGAAGATGTGTGTTGGTGACTGTCCAGCTTTCCCATTGTTTGTACAGGCCACCAAACTGTGCCAAGCTGGACAGGGTGTCACCAAGAGCAGTAAAATGACAAAGAAAAGTTCCGCCTCGGTTCCTACAGGTGTATTGCAAGCAGTGAATGGAGACTGGTCTGCCCAGTCCCTGGAAGACTCTTTGGCCACACGGTTGGCACTGGCTGAAGGGACAGCCCAGGCAAGCCAGTAGCTGCCTTCAGCTGGGGTCTAACTCAGACATCAAGGTTTTTTCAGTGTTGGCAAGCTTTGCTCAAAAGCTTTTGTTGTCCATGCAAACTGTCACTATTTTGGTGATTCAGAAAGTAAGCCAAGCCCTGTTTGGCTTGCACAACTGCAGTTCTGCCAGAAATTGCCAGGGATTTTGCGTGTGCAAGGAAATGAAAAGGAATTCACATGTAACGTTGGATCAGGACTGGTTCTTGGCCCCGTGTTTCAGGGACTGAGCAGAGCGCTGCTGGATTTCATGAGGGTGTCATCATGCCACTGAAAGTTATTTACACTAAGTCACCCTCCAGGAACTGGGTCACAACTTTTTCCTTCATGAATCTTGGCAGGGATCTCAAGGTTTACTCGAAGCCGAAGAGAGGATGCCGATGTGCAACGCCAAAACCAACTGAGATGCAAAGGGAACTGGGCCCCGTGCCACTGATCTGTGCGTGGCATGTCAGGCTCTGAAGGCGCTGGGATGGGACTGCAGTGCTTTGCAGCTCCAGCATTTGCTGCTGGTTGCCTTTTGCACTCTGAACAGGTGTAAATGACTACCCAGAGGCAAAGCAGGGCAGAATCGGGGCCAGATCTTCAGCTGGTGTCAATCAGTGCCTCGGCTTCAATGGGGCTGCATCAATTTGCCTTAGGAAAGGGTGTAATGTGGGAAACAGAGATAAAGGAACTCGTGTTCTAGCACCCTATATCCTATATAATTGCTATAAGAGCACAGCCCAAGATGGGTTTGCCAGATGCTGGGGTGGTGCAGAATCCAACCTGTGTTTCATGGGCAGGTTTGTACACCCAAAGGGAGGCAGGCTGTGGCCAGGACGGGATCGCTCCCACTCCAAGGTGCCGGCGGCCGGGCAGGATGTGGCTGAATGGACCTCAGCACAGCAACCCTCTGCTTGCTGGGATTGCTCAGGCCATGCCTCCATGTCCCTTCTGCTCCTCTGACCCACAGGAGCTGGAGTGAAGCCAGTGCAGGTCTGTGAGCTGGAGCAACAATCACACCTTTGTTTTGTGGGCAGATGAATAGATAGGTAACAGCGAGTTAATGGATGGCAGCCCCTTCCCCCCACAAATGTCAGTCCTATCACTCACCTCCTCCCCCAGCAAAAGAGGCCTCGGGGACAGAGAAAGAGCACAAAGATTAAAACTAACTTTGGAACTCCTCAGCGAAAGGGGCTGATAAGAGAAGGCTGAGATCAGGAATCAGATTTCAGGGGTAACAAATGAATAACCAGAAAATGGAAGGATGCCGAAAGGGTTATCAGAACAGAGCGAGATGGTGAGCACGTCCCAACAGCTTCTCTTGTGGAAAAAAAAGAGGAAAGGTGTTTCTCTTGTAGCAGCTACAGACACAAAGAGCTGTTCAGACCACTCTGAGCCCACCAAGACCCTGGAAAGACGAAAGACTGTCCCAGAGCTCTGGTGGAGGTTTGTGAGCTGTTAGTCAAGTAGAGTTTCCATGCTGGCAGATTCCCGGGAGCTGTAAGCCCTACTGTTTTGTGCTCTCTCTGGGAAGTGTTCAGCACTGGAAAGACTCAGGGAGTAGACAGGGCTTGTGCAGCAGGCTCTGGCTCAGGCTGGGCAATGTGGTTTCAATTTAGGAGTTCTCCTCTCAAAGCCTCCATAAAGGCAGTCTGAATATAAAGTCCATGTTCTTACAGAGCAGAAGTGTTGGGAAGACTGTCCCCACCTCTAAAGGGAATATGGACTGTTCATATATTCTTTGCACAGGATAGATTATCCGGAGTCAACAGGACGGTGGGAGAGGGGCATCAGGGAGCTTTTCCTCTTCTGGGAATGGTGATGAAGGGGATGTCACTTGCTATCTTTCACCCCAGCAGAGATTGCAGGGGGATGTTTAGCTTGGAGCATGAAGGCAGAGAGCTGTGGCTGTCCCAGCAAATGCACAATTAGCAGGCTCCTGCCCGTTAGCTGGGACATCTGGCTGGAGCTCTGGAAGAGGCTGCAAACAGGCAAGGAGGATCCTGGTGCCTTGTCCCTCCTGCCTGGAGTGGGGTGACCTGGGCTGGTTTTGATTAAGACTTCAAAAATAAAGGGAAGCCTGAGGAAAGGGAGGAGGAGAGAGCTGCCTTTGAGAATTTGTTTTCCCATTCCCAGTGGGTGAGCCTGTCTACTCACTCACTCGGGCACATAGTAGTTAATACAATTTTCTTGATAATAACAGTTTGGGGGCTCTGAAAAGCCAGCAGGTGGGAGCCAGATAAACCAGTTGGGAAGGTAAACACTGACAACTCCTCAGGTAGCCCCAGCCATCTCTGCAGGGCTGGGGCAGCCTTGGGCCTGGGGTTGAGTTCCATCTCCGGCTGCTCTCAGGGCCAGAGAGCTCCCTTGAGTGAGCACCAGAACAACACTGTCATCAGACACACCTCACCAGGTGTCCTTTAGCCACCCACCTGAGTGGTAAATAGGCTACAGCCATGCTGTTTTCCTTCTTTGGAATTCCTGGATTTGCAGCCCTCATCAATCCGTGGTTTTGCACCTTCAGTGTCTCTGAGCAGCCCCCAAGGCTGGCTGGGGCCTCACAGTATCAGGGGTTTCTAAAGTTATACTGGGCACCATGGGACTTAGGGAAGAGTTGGAATATTAGGCAGTTCCTGGCACCTTCTCTTAAGAACCATTTTTAGGCCTGGTTTACATGAAAAACTGCCTTGATACAATTTCTTTTAGGAAAAAATTCTTCTTTTTTTTTAATACCACTGGTCATAATGGGACAAGGCCTTGTGAAAATGGAGTTATTTTGGTGCCTTGCACCATACAACTTTTCCTTCCCAAAAGGGAGCTGTAGTGCTTTCCCTGTTCTAGTACACTCAAAGATGCTCTGCCTTTGTATGTAGATGAGATGTTAATGGCAGAGACTTCATTGCAGCGTGGTGAGGGTGAGCAGGAACATAATTATAGTCTTGCTTTTTATTGTTCTTATATAAAGCTACTGTGGGTATTTTCCACTCCAGCTGTGGCTCCCAGCCTGCCCAGTCTTACCTTCCATTGCAGTGTGGATTTTGGATCCCACAGATTCAGGGATACATGGCAGGATATCCCGGAATGGCTCATTTTCCTGAGGTGCAGAGGCAGACCTGTGTCTGCAGATTTTGTATGTGTGTAAAGCCAGGGATATTCTCCAGTTTTCTAGAGCCAAGACCCCAAATCTGGATTCTTAGAGTGTTAGGTTTCTAAGGATACTTGAAACCTGAACTTCAATTTCACCCCAGAATTTCACCCCAAATCTTGTGAGCAGCGTTTGGACTCATGGTAAATCAGATCTATGTTATACCATCAGGAATCAGTCAGTAGTTTTTAATCCTCCCGTGCAAGCATCTTCCCTCTGCAGAGCACAACCCCCATGAGTCTGACACTTCTCTGGCAGAGCTGGGCTGTGGGGCAGAGTATTTTGTTGGGCTCTGGGGCTTTGCTGGCTGTGTGGCAGTGCTGGCTGAGCCTCAGGGGTGTGCTCAGACATGTGGGGGCCTTTCTTGAACAGCAGGAGAACTGTGCTTCTGGAAATCCCAGACTAACAGGGGCATTCCTCAGGTCCTTTCAGATGAGATTTCCAAGCAAGAAATCAAGGGTAGCAAAAGGAACGTGCCAGAGTGTTTCTTAGGCTGTGTGTTGTTCCTCCCCAGCAGTTCTTGACAAGTTCTGCAAAATTACTCCATAAAACCTCTCCCTGAGGTGAAAGTGTTCTTGCAGCCTGGAGAAGCAGAAATCTCTGCAAGAGCTCAGTAGGCATTTCACACCCGATTGAGCACTAACAGGAACATTTAAGGAATATGAACAAAATCCCAGTCTTTAGGGCTTTATCCCATGTCCAGCAAAGATACCATCAGGGATCTTACACATGAACAATCCTTATGATTGCACATTTAGATCTTCCCTGATTCCTCTGGGAGATAACAGCACACATCCCACGAAGTAACTGTGGTAGGGTTATCAAACCTCCTGTCTCACCACCTTTGTGGTGCTGGTCACAAATCCTTTGGTTGGCTGCCTGGTGAAGAGCTGGCATGTTGGAGCCTGTGAGCACCACAATGCCAGTATTATTAGTATTACTCCTATTAACACTACTACTGCTACTAATACGTTAATGAGTCATATTGTTAATAGATTAAGAATGACTTATGTGCTGAGGTAATGTGTGTTACACTTTGATTTCAAGTGAAGGTCATTTGCAAATGTCATGCATGCCTTACTATGGGGATGTATTTCCCTGCTTAGGAACTCTGGAGCTACAGAAACCTTTGGCATTGCTCCTGTTTTCCTAGAAGTTTTCCACAGAGTTGCTGTTTGCTAAATGGTGCTGCTCATTTTGCTCTTATTTTTGTTAATGAAATAAGAAAGAACCCAATTCTTTATTTTTTGAGGCCCAGATTTTCCCATTAGTTTTGAAAGGAACTAGAAAGGCAAGAAAAAATACAGGGCCAGTCCTGAAACGTGCTCTTTGAGGTAGTGGGTAAGCAAAGAATTCCTCTTTCTGCCTCCTACAATTCACATAAAATTCCCAGGGAAGCTCCTTTAGCACAATAATATCCCTAGTCTGCCTACCATGGCCCAGCCAATGCTTCTGCAGCACATGGACAGTGATATGCCATTGGAATGGTATTTGATTTATATTGGCAGGTTTGAAATTTGATGCTGCAATCTCATTTTTGGAGGAACTGTGTTCCTTTCCAGGGGAAATTCTTGTTTAAGAAAGAAAGGAAGGGGGTGGGGGAAGAAAAAAAGAAAAGAGCAAGAACGATAGAGGTTGCGATAGTATTACATTACCTATTGGATAAACTGACAGAACAGCCCACTGTGACTCAGGGAGCTTGATTTTGTACATTTTGGCAAGTTCTTAAAGCAGAAAATGAGAGCAGTACTGTCAACAGGGCTTTTGATATTTCTGGGTGTTTATACTAGAGATGAAAGTGCATTCTCAATGAGGGGCGAAGGCAGCAGGCCAGATTCTGACTCTGGCGACAAGAGGTGATAAACTCTGCAGATCTGCCCCCCGTAACAGCGGGTAGGAAACAGTTCTTCTGTTGCACAAGATGTTGTGAGATTTCAAGTTTTTTCCATTCCATTTCCACACAGACACGGGATCTGTAAAGGGCTTGTTTTTCCCGATCACCGCAATAAACCAGCGGAGAGCCAAGTCACTCGCTTGGCACAGACGACATCAGCATCATGTTCCTGCTCTTGCTGGTTCCGTGTTCTGCAGAACTGGTCTCGCTGTTACCAGCAAATTCTTTATGACTTACAGCCAGTAGGAAGTGACTCCCACAGGAAAGCAACATCCAAGAATGGCCTCTTGCCTGGGGGTTAAGATATCCCTCTTGGATTTAGGAGATCCAAGTTCAACTCCCTGATCTCTATCAGGCCTTCAAAAGTGCATCTTCTGACTGCTGAAACCATTGGCTGCTCTGGCCAGATTTGTTTATGTGTGTTTTGACCAGAAAACTCCTCCTGGACCAGAGAAACCTTTTCCCAGTGGAAGTTTTGCTGAAGCTGATGTGTGTAAATAACCAGAAAAACATGTTGTGGGGCGATGACATTGTATCAGAACCAATTCTCTGCACAAATAAGGGTTCAGCCGATGCTTGCCAGTGATTCAGGGCAGTCTCTGTGCCATTGTGTTCTTTTGCTAAGATTTCATGGAAAGAGCTATAAATTGTGGCTCTGATTATCCAGCAAGCAAGGTATCTGTCAGGCAAGTTCTGCCAGCCTTAGTCATGTGCTGTGTGTCATTTCCCAGGTTGTCCCAGCCATTCTGCTGGACCATCCCTGCCAGGCTGCTCTGCCTGGCTCCTCTCTGCCTCCAGCAGTGCCATTGAGGGAAGGAGGCAGTTGTGAGTTCCCGCAGCCTTTGGTAAGGTACAACTTCCTTCCTTGCTCACAGCTAATGAGAAAGGCTTCACCTCTTCTCCAAGCCTTCCTGCCTGTTTATTTATAGAGGCCAGGATCCAGACAGGATGGGTAATGCTTCAAACCAGACTTGGACCTGGGATTTAGGCTGGTCCAGCTCAGCTGCACAGTGGAGTTTTTGTTGGATGGAGGCATCTTAGTGTTCTGCTTGGGACATAATATCTCACCTCTAAATAAATGGTCTGCCCTGCAGGGTAAGGTGATTCTCAACAGGAGTGAAGCTGGTGGAACTGGGTTTATAAAAATATCTGAGCAGGGGGAAAAAATAACTACTGTTTTCCAAGAAGATGCATTTTTCTATTTTAATTTTTGAAGGCTGTGATAAAATTAATGTTGTCTGTCATGTAAAGCTGAAGGGTTGACCAGAACTTCCTTTGTGGTCAAGCTCCTTTTTTATTGATTGATTTTGAGTTCTCTAAATTTGTCAGGCTCACAAGTGCAGTGGTGACTTCAGTTATAAGAGAATGTTTGTGTCTTTAAGGAAAAGTACAGTGACCCCTCCTCCCCCTTGCCCTTCTCAACCTTGCAAAGAAACCAACACTTGGCCAGAACCTTTTTTCTCCCTCAGTGGAAAATGTTGATTAAATATTCAGAAAAAATAGCAATTAAAATCCCCAGACTCCTAAATCCCAAGAATCTTTAATGGAAAACTGCTGAATATGGAATAGTTGCATAATTTTGGTGGAGAATGCACACTGGCATTATTTTGGTAGAAGCTCAGGACTCTTAGAGGAATATCTTGGAAAATATCACTTTTCTGTTGATAAAAAGACCTTTTCCCAAGCACTTCTGCACAAGTTTTTCTGCTGTTGAGTGGGTTTAGCAAAGCCATGGCCATGTGGCTGTGTTGCTGAAAGACACATGAAGGACTTTCCATGGTCATTTTTATTTCCTGAGCCAGAAATTTTTTCAGTTCAGCTTTTTGGTCATTCTTCACACCAGATCAGACATCAGGCTGGGATCATCTGAGTGGCCAAGTCCAGTCTTGTCACACTGTACTGCTGCTGCTGTCAGCCCCTCAGGCTCTAGCACTGAGAGCTCTCTGCGTTTTTGGGGCACATCTTTGCTCAGCTGGTTTTACTGGGGTTAAAATTCCTGCTCTTATTAATCCCCACTGGCAACTCTGCTTTACTGCTGACTCGGGTTTGTTCTGCAGGCATTGCCCAAGTGTGGTGTGCGGAGGGACCAGGTGGGATGACCAGGGCATGGGAAGCCAGTGACAAGAACAGCAGGGCCCAGCTGGGCTCTGTGGAGTGAGGTCACAAAGGACTCGGTCCTCCAATGATGCAAAATTACTCATCTCCCTTCAAAATCCATACCTGCTTGTGTAGCTGGCTTGTGGATGTAGAAATGTATGGAATCTGGGTACATGAAGGGAATTCAGGGAAGAGAAAAACAAGCAACAGGAATGTGGAAGAGCTTCACCAGTCCATGTAAACTCTGCACCATTTCTCTTGTTCCCTGGGTGTGTTGGCTGTGTCTCAAATGCATTCAGGGCTCCTCAGGGTCTGCTCTGTTGGGGTCTGAGCCCTCTCCCACCTGGCTGGGTCTTGCTTCTGGGTGGAGATGGAGAGAAGAGCTCCTGGGTATGACTGCACTGTCAGTCAGCAGCAGAATCAGCCATGGAGGTTGCCTGTGGGGGTGTTTCTTCTTGTTGGCTCAGTTTGGCTGTTGTTGAAGTCAGTATTTCCAGTGAGCTCTGTGATGGGACCTGAGGTTGGCCCTTCCTCACCCACAGCCCAGCTGGCCAGGAGTCCTCACGGTGACCAGGGGTACAGCTCCAGAGTAAACCAGATGCTCATAAGGGTACACAAGGGAGTTTCCAGTGGCACTGTGGAAGATAGAAGGGAAAGAGATTTCTTCCCCCACACCTTTGTCGTAAAGGGTATTTTGGGGTGCGAGTTCACCTTTCCTTGGGTCTCTTGCCAGCAGGTGGGAACCGTTTCAAGTTGTCCTTTTTCTGAGAAGGGCTGAATCGTCCGCCCTAAAGCATCCCTTAATGCAATTAAAACCAGCAGTACTGCTCCTCCAACACTGGGGCCTCCGATACTGGGAGGGGAAGCGGTGGCTCTTCTTTGAAGTCCCACCTACGTGAACATCAGTGGCAGCACTTCAAAGGGAAGCTGCTATTTCCTGTTGGAGCTCAGCCCTGGTGCTCAGCACTGCTAACAAAGCAGTCGGACTGGTTGCAAAGGCACTGATCTAGCAGAGAGCTTAAGCACATGCTTAAGTCCCTCAGGACTTAACCACATGGTCTGTTGGGTTGGGACTCACCTCCACTGGAGACTGGACTGATGGTCAGGGTTGTCTCCCAGGTCAGATTTTCAAGGGGAAGAGCCAGGTTACAAAGCCTTTCGCAAATGGCTGGATGGGTTCTGCAAAGCTGGGCCCACCATCCATAACCTTGGGGCGCCTCTGCAGCAGCAGGAGGTGGAAATACCACAGGCCATACTGTGGAATTTAGCAGATAACCTGGAGATGGACAACAGGACACAGTAATGATCAGCAAGTGCTTGTAAATCAGGGCTTCAGAGCTAGCTCAAATCAACAGTGTTGAGTTCGCTCAGGGAAGCTGGCCAGGTGAGGATCTGGCCCAATAAATAGAGTTGTAAAGGTGGGAGTCTATTTGCAAACAGGTGAGAAATGCTAAAGGCACAATCATCCAGCCCCACCTTTTGCTGAGTAATGTTTTACTTTAGTGTTAGTTCCTCTGCTGTCTCTGGAGCTACTCACAGACTAACGGGTGGCACGGGGATGTAATTTTCTAACAAGCATTATTTAGGTAATTCATGTAATTTGCACCAACTTATTCTCTCAGATTTAGTCCTCAGGCTACAGATAGACCTTGTGGTCGTGATCTGCAGCTGATGCACAGGTACCACACTGCTCTAGCCTTGTTCTTAGCCCATTTCATCCCCTCTTCAGCAGCAGGAGAGCTTATCCCTCATCACGACCTACAAAGAGCCTCACGGTTGCCTCAAGTGTAGCAGTTAAAAGATGTTTGGGAGATGTTCCATGCTGGCAGCATGGATGGGTGCTTACAATCAGAAAGGCTGCTCTTCTTTGTGGAACAGATGTATTAGTTGAACATAGTAGAGTGTGAGAATAAACAGGTCACAAAGCCTGAGAAACCCAGTAGCTTCCAGGTTCTGCTCCCTGCGGTTCTCCTGTTCCTAGGGCAGCACAGCCTGCCAAACCCGATCCTGGGCTGCAGTTTTCCTCCACCTTGCTCTTCTCCCTATAGGGGAACTCACTACCTGGTTGCTAATCCCCCATCCCAAGTGTGTGAATTGAGAACAGTGCATTTCCTGGAGATTGTCATCTGAGACAAACTTCACTTGGATGAAACTGTGAGGGCACTGGTTTGGGATGTCACCAGCAGACACCTGCCCTTTCATCCGGGTTCCCAGAAGGAACTCCTGACATATCCTTAGCATGTGGATGTGCACTGCACGGTCACTGCTGACTGAAGCACTAACCCAGTGCTGTGCTGACCTGCTCTGTTATGTGCCCGCTGTCCTGTGGCACTGCCCAAAAAAGGTAAGGCCCCCACAGCTCTGCTCCTTGGTTCAGGTGTGGGGGTCTTGTACAGTGCTGATGTTACTGCATGGTATGTCCTTGGCATGCTCCTTGTGATGTCTCCACTCAGTGGTCCTGAGTGAAGGCCTGCCCTGGAAGAACCCCCACACGGAGGGCTGACGTGCTGTCCTTGGCAGGGAGGGTGGATGGGGCAGTGGCTGACAAACAGCAGCCTGGTGACTGCCTGCTCACACCTCAGTGCTCTGCAAGGAGAGTTTGTTCCTGAAAGTGAGTCTGGACACTTCACCTGACAGTGAAGCCAGAGACCTCAGAGACTTCCAGTTCCCCTGGAAAATCCACAGGAAGCTGATGTGATTCTTTGGGAAGGAAGACTTGTGCTGTGGCTGAGGCACAGGACTGGTGTTCAGGAAAACTGCTCACTTCTTGGAGCTGCCACAGCTGTCTGGGGTGGCCTTGAGAAGTTCACTTGGTCTCTTTTGCCTTTGGTCTCCCACCTGTAAATTAGGCTAATTACTGCTCACCTCTGTGGCCAGCAATTCTCCAGGTGAGGGGTTTATCTCACTGCAGGCTGTGTGGGTACTAGGGTTGTTCTGGACAAGGATTCACCTGTAAAATGAAGAAATAACATTAATAACCAATTGAGACAGGATGGATTTTTGGAAGGATTTCTTCCAAAGGCTCTTTGGATTCAAAGAAGGTCCATTTTGTTAATCTTCTTCATTTGTGTGGTTTCTACCCACGGGTTAGTACTAAAAGGGTTTTATCCGATTCAGGGTGTACATGCAAATATTTCTATTTGAATAATACTGGAGAATAAATTTAGAAATGTTTGAAGAGGGTATGAATACCTCAATCTGCTAGGTGGAAAAATTACTACTTCTTGTGGGTAACCCAACCTGTTTAAGTTGCTAAAAACATACCTGACTTGAGAAAAAAAAAAGAGAGAAGAAGGAATAGCTGAAAAGAGAGCTTTTTTAAAAAAACAACTCTCTTCAGATTTTGAGTTTAATATTTCAGTATGCAACAGTATTTTCATAACTGCAGCTTTTTTGGGCAGAGGTGGGGGAAATTAGAATATATTAAAGAACTCTGGAAACCACTTTCTATTTGTAAAACATGTTGTGTGTGTATCATAACACCTACAGTATTTGTAGCTGTGCCAGACTGTGCATCGAGTGCCAGAATTTTCCTTGCTAAATGACATTATACTACTCTGTGGGTATTGAAAACAAATATTTTGAGGGGAGGGACCATTCTCATCCTTAAAACCTTCGTGGCACTTGCAATTCACTCATAGCATTTTATTTGAAGGCTGCTGTGTTTTTCAGCTGCTTGCCATCAGCCAAAGGATAGGTTTGAGGAATGTTTGTGCACTCTCCAGCTGTTCTTTGGTGTGTATTTTTTGCAATCTAGCAGCCCCTAGGGGCTCTGGAGGAGATGAGGGCCTTGGCATGCTGGGCACCATAGGGACCTGGAGCAGAGGACAGGACTGGAAATTAAAAGTGTGGTGGTTATGCTCCAAAGGGCAGCCCTAGAGCAGGTTTTTGTGCACAAGGTGGTGTTGGAAGGGATGTGAGGTTGCCTGGCTGGGTGGATGGAGCAAGGCAGACAGCACTGGCATGAGGTGTGGTTGGGTGAAGGCACAGAACTGCTGGCACAGTGTGTGCTGTGTGGCACTGGGAGCTGGGGAGATGGGAGAGCAGCACGGCTGGCTGGGAGCTGCTGCTGCTGCTGCTGCAGGGGTTACACAGAGGCTGGCACAGTGTGTGCTGGGTGGCACTGGGAGCTGGGGAGATGAGGGAGCAGCGCGGCTGGCTGGCAGCCTTCTCTGCTGCTGCCACAGGAGTTACACGAAGGCTGCAGCACCTGTGAGATGCAGGTACACTGCTGGTATCTCTGACCAGCTGAGGTTCCCAGTAAGCCCAGTTAACCCACACGCTGTGGGTTTGAGGGTGGTACAAAAGCCTCCCTTGCCAACATGAGATGAACCCTGACATCTCCCACTGTACAAAAGAGGAGCGAGGCAGTAGCAAACCGGGTTAGAGGCTGCTGAGGTCTCCTCAGTTTAGCTGCTGGAACAGCCTCCACTGGGCTTTTGCTGCTGCTCCAGAAGCAAAGCTGCCTTAAGACTGCTCTGACTTACTCCAGGGTTATGCCCCAGCCACAGCCTGGAGCATTCCTGTGCCAGAGCCCAGGAGGAGCATGGAGCGTTGCCCAATGCCCTTCCGTGCCCTGGTGTCATCAGCTGCAGCTGCCTTTGCCAAGCACAAAAGTGGAGACGTTTGCTGGCATTTTATATTACATTTCAGTGGCACTCCTGTTTTTGTTTGGCATGAAAGCTGCGACTAAAATGTGAGCTAATTAGTAGTTAGTTATTAATATCTACTTGCTTTTTAATCATAATAGACAGTTGTGATCAGTTTTCACAGGTATAAAGAACCAGTGTCTAAAAACTGTGGTGTGCTTTAATCCACAGCTGAGCAGTTTTCTGTGACTGGATAGACCTGCTGGTTTTTTGAATTTGTTATTGAAGATGAATGATTAAAATAGAAAGGAAATGGAAAGATGTTTTGGTGCCAGTTAGGAAAAAATCTTCAGGAATAGACTTTTCTGGGGGTTTTTGGTTTTTTCCCCCCTTCTCCTTCTAGAAATGATATTATCTGGGATGGATGGAGTTGTTCCAGAGGCTTCAGGACACATTAAAGGGTAATAAGAAGGGCATGGGGTGAGAAAAAGGTTCCTGCTGGGTTAAAGAGAGACACTTGATAGCTCATCTGGGAGCAGAGAGTCAGGTTTAATAATGTCCTTGCTAAACGCAGTTAATAATTGAGGTCAGGGCCCTGGGTGAGGGCAATGAAGGGATAGTCTCCCATGTGTGGAGTGATGGGCTAAGGACAAGCTGTTCAGAGCACACAAGCCACGCTGCTGTCAGGCACACAGCACAGCCAGGCTGGGCCACCTGGGACTGTGGTGGCAGCAGGTACTTCACAAGGCACTGCTTTTTGTGTGTGTGCGTCTTTTTGTTTCAAATGCCTGCTAATTGCATTGCTTGCAGGACAGGGGGGCAGCCCAGCAGCAGGTGTGCTGGCTCAGCTCAGCCGACATGCTGGCTGATCAGCTGGTCGGTGGAGAGCTGGGGAAGACAGCAGGCTTGGCTTGCTCCATCTTGCTGATGTGGTAACATGTAGCTGGAATTAGGAACCACGGGGCTGTAAACGTTTCCATGGAAGGATCGGGCTCAGGTACCTGGGGGTCATTATGCATGTTGTGCAGCAGGGTCCCTTCCAAAACCCTGCACAGCCACCCCCAGAGTGCTCTGCTGAAGGCAGGATTGGTTACCTTTGCTTTGTTGTACACATGAGAAATCAAAGTATCAAATCCCCGAGTCAGAGTCAGGCTCTCGCTCTGAGTGCTGGTGCTGGACACTTCCCTGAGGGCATTTGTGCTCAGAGGATCTACGTGGCTTCTGACGCTGACATATTCTCACAGCAGTGCTGGGACAAGAGATTGGACCTTCCACAGGAGATAAAACATGTGATGATCACATCCAAGACAACATTTTTGGGACTACAAAAGTAACTGACTTCTTAAGAGTAGGGTAAATGTTACTTACTTGCTACATCCAGTTGACATCAGTCTAAGAATCCCAAACCACCTTGGTATCAAACTGATGGTGAGGAATAGCCTTTATCTGCAAAACACAAACTTATTTAATGTTCTGCTGGCTTTTCATTGCCTGTGCTTCATGTCCCGGATCCTGCAATGAGGTGTGGGTGGAAAATGCCAATGGATCTTGGTGGGACCATGGGCTGGTGCTGCAAACCTGGTGCTTTCTCTGCCACAGGACCTGAGCTGCAGCTTTCTGGGGTGAGGCACGTGCCATTCCTGGCACAGCAGGGAAAACGAGCACAGCCCATCACAGTTTCTTCCACCTCATGGCAAAGTTGGAGGGAGGATGGGAAAGAAAACACTCTGATTACGACTCATGTATGTGCTTTGGCAGAGAGAACACAGAGTAATTGTGGGCCAGAATTTTGCCATTAAGTGGTAAATCCTTGAAAACTGTAATTCTGCAGACTTTGGGCAAGGGAAAAGCCTGTTTCCTACGTTTGCTGTGGAGGGTTCAGCTCCAGACACTTGCCCAGTTTCTGTGGCAGCCTGACCCCCCCGTGCACTTGATCAGCCAGCATTTTATTGCCCTTCCCATTACATAGGAGGGGGAAACTACCTCTGCCTCCTTAAAAGGGCTGGGAAAAGCCCTCTTCCCAGTCAATACCTCACCCAGCACAGCATCCAGAGGTTGCCTAGCACAGGCACAGGCTCTGTGACCTGCAGGGACTGCTGTGCCAGCAATTAATAATAAATCACAAATATCATACAAGTTCCCTGTCAGACCCTTCCTTCCTTCCACAGGCTTGTACTCCAGGCATGGGGTAAGAAAAACAAAAAAGGAAAGGAACAGCTTACTAAATGGCCAAGATTGCATTCGTTTGGCAGTCTTTGCTAGAAAAGGCCTGGTAGCACATGAAAAATTAATCAGTATGTGAAGGACTGGAACATAAGCACAAGATCTAGTAGACTGATGAAGGACTGAAAATACTGCATGAATAACTCATTCATAGCTTATCATCCCAGGAATCATTTCCTCAGCGATAACAACTTTTTAGAGAGCATGAAACTGAACATGGCACGGACTTAAAATTTAAGATAAATCCGGGTGACATTTTGGCTGTCTGTGAGGCTGGGTGGCAGGGGAGGGTGGCAGGAAAGCAGCTTTTTCTGTGAGCTCTTTGTGCAGGGACACGTGCTGGGCAAGTCCCCAGGGACAGCAGCACCCAAAGGGGCATCTTTTCAGGGATGCAGCTTTATACAATTGCTCTCACATCTAAATGCTGCACTTGTCCTGTGTCAGTAAAATACTTGACATGGCTTGTTGCTGGCTGGACCTTCCCTGTCCCTGCTCCTCAGCATGGGTCCTATTCCAAAAAATAGCATGTGGTCTGCAGAAAAACAATATACTGTGGGGCATAAGTTAATTGCTGAATTTCCTCACTTTTTAGCCTTGGCTTTGTCGCTGCCATAATGTTCTTTTAGTGTTGTTATTGTTTCTTATATACATGAAGTGTTTTGCAAATGTTGGATGGCCAGGTCTCTCTGAGGTTTGGTTGCAGCAGCTCAGTCATACATGGTGATAAAATGTTGGCCAGAGGAGGTGATTGGGAGTCTTTGTGCACAGCTAAGATGGATTTGGGGCTTTGGATCCTCAGGCTGGGTGTTGTCTGTCCCACAGGTATTACTGGCCCAGGTTATGCTGCTGTGCCCCCACTCTGACTTGTGCATTACTCCACTGTTCCCATGGGAGAATCCATCCCTGCTCGTGGTGTTGGGTGCTCCCAAAGTCACAGAGTCCCAATTGTCCTGCCTGTGTGATTT
The DNA here is from genome assembly GCA_013396695.1 of Sakesphorus luctuosus. NCBI lineage: Eukaryota > Metazoa > Chordata > Aves > Passeriformes > Thamnophilidae > Sakesphorus > Sakesphorus luctuosus. The sequence continues at coordinate 59,979 of VWZD01001544.1, read as the reverse complement.
GTTTGCCACATGTTTAAAAATGAACGTAGCTATGTGAATAAGAGGAAAAGTTCAGGCAGAGGAATAATTTATAATTCCCAATAATATTGCTTCTAGCTACTGCTCTATAGTGCCAGTTCCTGCCCAGTGTGGTTTGAGCAGCTCACAGCTATAAAAGTTTGTTGACCTGAGAGGCTTAGTATCAATCATAGGTACAGTCAAAGTCAATATGGAGGCTGAAAATCCAGTGCTAATAGAAAAATAGAAGTCAATATTTAGGATGTGAGTCAGGAACTTAAAATAGGAAAGTGAAACAGATGAGGGCTGTAGCTCCAAGAGTGCTGGAGGTGAAATGTTTAGATCCAAGGACCACTGCTGATTACTATCTTCCCCTCTAACAAGGTTGCTCATTCTGCTTCAGAAATTCATTTGCAGTGGCCAGGCCACCTCCCTGACCTATATTCCTCAGGCTGCCATTACGTCAGAGCCTGCCTATTTGGGGCTATAAGTGAAATCCTCTGTTTTCCAGGTGAAATCCACAGGTAATTACATGTGGGGCAAATCTGGGCTGGGGCACAGAGAGGCCAGGAGAAGAGTTTGGCTTAGCTCTGTTTATACTGGAAAATCCCCTTTCTGAGGCTGCACTGTTGAGTCTTGGAGGGGAGGGGGCACAGGGGAACTCCCCCCTGCACAGCAGGAACAGGGATTTCACAGTGTGGATCTTCCAGCCAAGCATCAGGTGGAAAAGTAACCAGGCCTAAGTGGGGTTTTCACACTGCAGAGGGGCACGGGGAGCTGAGAGCTCTCACCCACAAGGGAAAATGCTGTGGCCTGATTTCCATGGTGAGGGCTGGGCAGCAGTGCCCAAGCACTCTGCTGCTGAATTTATATGCCCTCCAGAGAGGGTGTGCTTTAATCCACATGTCCTTTCCACAGTTTGGTTGCAGTGGACCAGATCTCCTACAGATGTGAATCTGCCCAGCCCCATTAAAGTCAGCAGAGCCCCTTTATTCCAGCTGGGGGCTGCGTCCACATCTCCTGGTATTTAAAGAAACTGCCACCTGCCAGGCTCTCCCTGTGCCCTCCGTTTTCACAGAGAGATTTGGTAGCTCAGAAGGTATTTGGGATTCACAGTGACATTATTTTGCTACTGTAAGAGGACCCCATCACATCTTCCTCTGACACATGTGATGACATTCCTTTGTTTTGGCTTTGATGTCATAACATTGTTCTCACAGACTTGCCCTGATCTTGTTGTGACAAGGTCAAAAGTCCCATTCAATTCAAGAGGAAAGTATTAATCCAAGGGTGAAAACCCCTGGTATTAATTAAGCCCCGAGCAGTAATTTCAGGCAGATGCTGCTGCTTTAGTTCTTGCATGTAAAGTGCTGCAGCCAACACAACTGGTTCGTGCTGCAATCCCAGCTTTGGTTTAAAAAAGGGCTGTCCTCTACTGAATGATGCTGGACAGCAAGGAGCCAGGTTCCAGTTAGGAGCTGTGCTCCAAAGTTGCACCAGCAGCAGCAGCAGCAGGGAGATAAGTCTGACAAACTGTGTCACAGCACCATGGGACTGACTGGCAACATCTGCCACTGCAACTGCTTTTTTGTGGAAAGCAAGGTTTGAGCTTTTTATTTTTCAATTCAAGTGCCCTAAACCTCAAATATTTACGCTGACACAGTTTGATTGTTATAGAGTTCCTGTTTCATGCTGCCCCATCTGACTGTTGGGAACTGCACAAGTTTTTAATTTAAGGTAATTTCAGATGTCTATAAGGTGTGAGCATTGTTGTGATATCAGTAATGTTTGTTATTTTTTCTGACCAAGTGCTCAGGCAATATGGCTCATCAGCCCATCCTAAAATGTATACACTGGGTTATACAGTGCCTGGTAGCTGTTTAACTTAGTATTTCAGGACTAGAAACTGAGGCACTTTGCAAGGAATGATTTGCCCCAGGTTCTTAATGCAACAGCCTACAACAGGTTGCATTGATGCAATCCAGTGCATAACTGGATCCCAGTCTGATGGAATGTTTCCCTGGAGTAGGAGAAGTCCAGCCACCTTGGGATTCCCTTTGCTGCAGCCTGACTTTTGCTAAAGGAGGAACAAAATGATTTCTGTTCATCTCACCTGGGAGATCAGTATTAAAATGGCCAGGGCACCTTTCAACCAAGGCTTTTCAGCTGGAGAGTTCTCAGAGATAAGGTATCCATACAGATACATTATCTATACATCAGGGTATATCTGGAGAGTTCTCCTAAGTTTGGCAAAACCCCAGGGTTAGAAGAAACTGCTTTCCCTTTTCAACTTCAGGTAAAGCAGCAGCTCGTGGGTTTGGCAGCTGCTCACCTTCCCTGCTGGAGCAGTTGTGCTCAGGCTGTGCTTTGAAGCCCTTCTGCCTCTGAGGGGAAAGTTACTGCACTCCTGGTGCCCCGAGTGCCCTGTGGCTCCTGGTTCCATCCCTGCACAGCAGTGGCACAGCCTCTCACTGGTTTTTGTGGCTGCACCACTCCCTGCTGATCCCAGTGCACTGTGGAGGTACAGGGAGCTTCCACTATTTCCCTGCTGGGCCACAGGGCAGGGGATGCCCATGCCAGGGTCACACACATTGTCTGCTGCTTCCAGGTGTTCCAGCAACACAGCCAGGCCTCTTTCCAAACCCCTACTTTGCCTTGGATGGGGCAGAAGTGAAGCAGATGCAGGATGTCTCAAATTAAACTTCTTCAAGGTTCCTTGAGCCGTTGTGTCTGATGGAACTTGGTTTCCACAGAGAGCCTTTCAATGGAGAGCAGTTTTCATCATCAAACCTCTGGGGTAGTCCCATGGTTTTGGAACAAACAAGCCGTGAGTTATAAACAAAACCACAAACAAGGTTTTGTTTGCAGACCATTGCATAAAGCACTGGGTATGTGTCAAAGGCTCCGAAGATTTTGCTTTAGATATAGTTGGGTTTTGTAAAACATTCCTGTTACAACATATAGATTTCCTATCATCTGGACACAAGTTCAGCAGGACAGATTCCAGAGGGATGGAACTTCCTAAATTGACCTCAGATTGTTTTACTCTGCATAAACATGTCATGATTTTTAAAGAACTTAGGCTCTTTCATGGGCAGAAACTTGGAATGTCTCCCCTCAGACAGTACAAAGATTTCCATTGTGAGCTCTGATGAGCCAGGAAATATTGGATCTTAAACTTTTCACTCTTGCAAGACCAAATGTTGCTTATTCAGTTGCTCAGAAGGTTGTAGTTTTGCAGAGGTGTCACCCATGGAGGAACAAAACTTGAATCACTGTCACCTGGGCTATGTCTAAAGAGATATCTCCAAGGAGGTCCCAAGGAGGAATATTGACTCTGTTTCCTTACTCAGTTTGCCAAAAAGAGGATGAAAAGTGTCTTGACAAGTGGACATGAAGAAGTTTGCAAGGCTGGTCAAAAAATGAGTTCTAAGACAAAGCAACAACCCCTTTATTGAACCAATGACCGTTCAGAGTGGAAGAAACACTCTTCCCTGACATCCCAATACAAAACCACGTGTCCCTGGACATGTTAAAACACCAGCTCTGTTTCCCAGATCTTCTTACAAAACTGATCATGAATCAAGAGAAGGGAAAGAGTTAGAAAGTAAAATCAAACATATTTTTCTGGGAAGTTTGACACTCAAAATAATAATATAAGTGAGAGGGCAAGAGCCCTCACACCCTCACGAATCCCCTGGGAAAAGCTAGAGCAAACAACCCCCAGGCTCCTGGGCTAACCTGCTGCAGGTACATTTGACCCCCTTGCCCAAGCTGTATTTCATTAGTATATCTCAAGGAGGATGGGCTGTTAAATGATTCAAGCTGGCTAAGATCTGCTGCAATGGAAAATGTGTGTACCTCTGTGCCTCTCCAGCTGAAAAACTGTTTGCAAAAACAGATCAGCAAATGGTCATTGCAAACTGGGCTGTTCACCCAAGAGTAGAAAATGCAGGGGATTTGAAACTGCATTTTAATTTGTCACGCTTCTGAATAATTTATTGCACATCTCACCATATATTGAAATCAAAACCTGAAGTATGACATACAGTAAATAATTCAGACTGGCTCTTTCATCGAGTGTGAGCTGGGTTATTGATACTTCATTTTAGTTAGATAGACATCCATGTCAGCTGCTCTTGGGGATCTCTCCATGAGCTAATTTTGCTTGTGTTGGTACCAGTGAAAAATCTAGGGCTGTGATCAGGGGCTGGGGCTCCTCTCCAGGCTCAGAGTTGGGTTGTTCAGTCTATTGCAGCATTTCAATACTTTAAGGGAGCTTACAGGAAAGATGGGGACAGACTTTTTAGCAGGGCCCAGTGTGATAAGGCAAAGGGTAATGGTTTTAAACTGAAAGAGGGTAGATGTAGATTAAAGAAGAAATGCTTTATGATGAGGTGGTGAAACACTGGCACAGGTTGCCTGGGAAGGTGGTGGGTGCCCCATCCCTGCACACATACAGGTTCATGTTAGACAGGGCTCTGAGCAGGCTGATCCAGTTCAAACCGTCCTGCTCACTGTGGAGGGATTTTACCAGATGGCCCTTAACGGTCCCTTCCAACCCAGATTATTCTGTGGTCCTCTGAAATCCTCCTGCAGGCAGCCCATGAATTCCCTGTGCTCAGTACTCCTCCAGTTCTCCTGATAAAGCGACTGCAAGGAAGGCTTCCTGAAGCCTGACAAGCAAGGGCAGTGACCTCCTCTGAGGGTGCAGCCTCAGGAATCCTCTAGGAGCAGCCCCAGAAGGCTGCAGGGATTGATCCAGCCCTGCTCACCCCCAGGACACGTCCCCGGGGGCTGTGCAGGCACAGCAGGAGCAGCAGAGCCGTGTCCTCTGCGGGGCCACTGCAGAGCCCTCACACCGCAAACAGATACACGTGTTACTGCACAACTGTTTGTGTTATTTGAGATCCAAATCTTAACAGCCAATTAGGATCTCATTAGGGTTCTATTTACATAGCTAATGAAGATAATTTATGAGGAAAGAAAACATTTGAGACTCCCCAGCACAGTCAGTTGACTTTAACTTGGGTGAAGCAGACAGCCAACTGCATTTAGAACTTCCTTTTTGCCTGGCTAAGAGGGCCAACAAAAGGACATTAATCCATGGGGAGGCAGGACTTAAACCTCTCTGTGTCTCGATTCCCACTAACCCGGGCCAATGAGTTTTCCATTCTCCGTGCACTGTTTAGGGTATTGCCTTCTGTCGGGAAGAAAAGGTGTAGTTTGCCTTTTCTTTATCTTATTTTTCTTTTTGTTTGTTTATTTGTTTGCTTTGGGTTTTTTTTTTCAATCCAAAAAAAAAGAGGGGTCACCAGACACATTTGAAATATGTGAACTGGTCCTGCTCAGCCTGTTATAGAGGAAATCTGCGTTTTATTGTAGGTAATCCAGAGTTTACTGCGGGGCAGTGTGAATTTGTCCTTCCTAAATTTGAGGAAATATTCACTGAACGAGTTTCTGCAGTGAAAGGTGGTGCTTAGAGAGTGAGGCTGTACCCCAGACCCCTTGGTGCTGCCTGTAGGCTTAGGATTATAGGGAGTGCCTGGAGGGCACTGGCTCCATCCTGAGGGGGTGGGAAGGAGCCAGTTCTGTTTGATTGGTGGGGGTTCAGCAGCTCTGCTTTGTGCCACTGCAGCTCAGGTTTGCAGGAACAGGAGGAAACGGAGCCTTGGTCTGCAGGGGCAGGGGGAGGGGACACAGCAGAGCTGTGGGCTGTGGGCTTTGCCTGCCGGTGCCAGGGCAGGAGGCACCTGCTCAGGGCCAGCCGTGCAGCTCCTCCTGTGTGTGCTCCCCAGGAGGGGCCAGACCGACGTGTGGCACCGTGTTTGTGGCACGGGGCTGGGACTCGTGTGCCGCCGCTCCCAAGCTCATTCCCACGGCCCGGGAAGCAGCTCCCTGAGCAAGATGGAGCTGTGGTTGGAGGTGCCCAGGTGTCCCTGGGTGGCCGTGCTTACGCCTTGGCACTCCGGTGCAATGCTGCTTTCTTGGTGCTTTGAGGAGAAGGACAGCACTTGGGAAGGAAGAGAAAGGAGACACTTGTTTCTCATCAAAACCAAATATTGATATTTCCTGCCTGATAAAGCTTTTGTTCTTGAACCATTGTTAAGGAAGAATATTTACAAGGTTAGAAGAAAAATGTAAAGCTGGAGCCCATGTGGGAATCATGGGAGACTGTCTTTAAGGAAAAGATCCTGGTATTTTGTCATCTTCAGGCAGGGACTAGTCACAGAAATGCCAAGATATTGTAACAAGTGGCTTTAGGAAGGGCTCAGTCTTCAGCTGTGTTGAGCACACGCAGTTTCAGCTGAGCTTTACAAGTTCACTAGATTTGAACTTGATATTCCTCTCCAAGACTTCAAACAGAAACACTAAAAAGTTGCAAGCCCAGGCTGAGCTAAAGCAAATAGTACCCTGTGTTACAATACTACATATTCAGCTGTATAAAAATGTGAATCTGTATTTATGATCTGATTGTAATTATGAGCAAATTGCACTGTAAAGACCAAACCATTCACAGAGGCAGTAGAGAACCTTTGTAGACCTTTGGGTGGGCACAGGAAATTAAATGCCTAATAATGACATCTGGGCATAAAAAGAAGAAACTAATGTCTTAAAATCAGAAACAATCCATCTTCTTTGCCTCCCTAATAACTCCCTGATCACCCCTGGTATCCCTGAGAACCTCTTCAGTTGGATTCTGAAATTTGTGCTTTGGTGACTTTTTCCCTCCTCACCACTTATTTTAATGGTGCTGCAGAAGCTCTTCATTCTTGTGGTGTTGCTGATCCAGTTGGTGCAGATCACATGGGCAGCATTCCCAGGGAGACTGGGTCACCTAGGAAGAGAAATCAGCTTGGGAAAATCACTCCTCTTTTTTCATACATCCTTGTTCCTCCTCCCCCTGTCCTCATGTGTATGTGTGTCTCTCTCACAGTAAAAAAAAAGAGGAGGAAAAAAAGGCAAAAAAAGCTTTGAAGGCTTAAATCTCAGATGTGAGCTTACTTGAGCTTTTATGGCCTTTTTTTTAATCCAGAAAAGCTTAAGTTCACTCAAAATGGCAATTACTTGAATCTAATTGGAACCATTTCATGTAGCTCCAGACTCATTGCTTGATCTCAATAATAAATGAACTTACAAAATATTTTTGTTACTGAAAGAATTGTAGCTGGGCAGGGCAGATCATCAATCATGATTTCCTTTTGTAGGCTTAATGTGAACCTCATTTGATTTTGAACAAAACAATGTTAGCTGCAACATTAGCTACTGTACCTTCAGCTATGGCAGGGAAGGGAACCTGGCTCCTATAGATTTTTAAATCCCAGTTTACAAGTTAAAAATTTTAGCTGAGATTTACTTATTAAATGAATTTACATTTCATTTAAATATAAAGGAGAAGAATGTATTTGTAATGTGGAAGTTCCAGCTGAGATCAGGACCCCGCTGAGGGCAGTGCTGTGCACATGCTTGGAGAAGGGATTACTTTTCAGACAAACCAGCTCTTTGAACCTGTTTATTGCACCAGTTTTGGCAGAAGAGACAGAGCAGGGCTGGGTGCTGGGCTGGGAAGGAGCAATGTGCTGGGAGGGATGGTGGCAGCATGTGGTTTGATCTGCTGAGTTGTTTGGGACTGTGCTCTTGGCAGCCAGGATTGCTTCACAGAGTTCCTGTGCTGAACAGAGGGCAGATGGAGTGAGGAGGGAAGGGGCCTCCATCTTTGGATGGCTTGGCCATGGGAAGTGCCAGGCCTGACCCCAAACAAGGTTGTTGAGCTGCAGCATGAAGGGGAGAAGTGGCTTTGCTGTGGTTGTGCAGCAACCCCAGGCACAGTTAAGTGATCAGTGATACCTCCTGCCCAGTTATGACTTCATAGTGAAGGCACAAAACTTGAATGCAGTTGGACTGAAGAGTTGTCTCTGGGACAGACTGTTTTGGGGAGGAGTTAGGGACCACGTGTTCATCTGGTGAACTGGATAAAAATGTCTTCACTCCCATCACTGAGCTGTTGTTTTGAAAAAAACCCCATGAGATAAAAACCTGCCCAAAGAGGTGTTGGTCACACATCCTCATCTGGCAGCAGCACTTTCTGACAAGCCCACTGCTCACCCCTGCTCCTCTCCCTGTCCTTGGAGCTCTTCTCCCCATTCACCTGCCAGCAGAACAGTCCATACAATTAACTGCTCCCTAACCTGGGCTGGAGGAAAGAGTCAGATTTAGCTTAAATGTCTGGAGAACTTTCATCCTAACTTGGAGAGACCTGACATAGGGAATGGTTGTGCATGTGAAGTGGAGGAGGCACTAGCCCACAGTGAGGATGTGGGAAGCAAAGGTGATCTCTTTCCCTGGTTCCTGCAACCAGAACAGAGTTTATTGCTCTAGTGGGACACCCTGGTGAAGATGATGCCAGTCACAAGTTGGGTGCCAGTTTGGAGCAGCCTGTGGATCAAACACAGTGCAAACCCATGTTGTGGTACGTGCAGTTAGTGTGCCAATGCAGAGTCCCACAGATTCTGGCAAACCTGAGCACAGTTTGTGGCCAACGCCCTTCAGCCCCTCTGAGGGAGTGGCTGAGCACTGGCCACGGCCCCCAGCGAGTCCTCAGAAGTCATTTTGCCTCCCTCCAGCTCCTACTCCCGTGGCTGTCCCGGAGCTGCTCCCTGGATCGCTGCAGCTCCACTTTCAAGTGGTTTCCCCTCTGGGCACCTTTAAACGCTCCCGTATCAACAGCTGCTGTAGAGATAAGAGAGCATCAGCAAGTGGATGAAACCCCCACCAGCTAACTGAAGTGGTGACAGTCCTACCCCAGGTCCCACATCCTCCCCGGGGCTCCGGGCAGGCACAGGTGGGAATGGCCTCGGGCTTCACCTGCACTGCTTCCCAAGCAGCGAGCTGGGAACGCGGCGGGGCCCGGGAGCTCCGGGGTGAGGGCCAGGCCAGGAGGGTCTGTCCCCAGCGGGTCCCCACCGTGGGTTGCTCTGGCACTGCCCGGGCAGCAGTTTGCTCGCAGCCACCCCGGTGCAGAAGCCAGCAGGGAGGCAGCTTTCCCATGCCAGCTGCCTCCGTGCCCAGGAATGTTCCCAGGCACACTTGATTTACTAGTAGAGATGTAGCCTCGGAGGAGGAGATACAAACAGAGCTGTGGGTCTAGCTGGCTCCCGTGGAATTTTGCCCTGGGCTTTGAAAGAAGAGGATTTTGCTTCTCTGCAAACGCAATGGGCTCAGGAGGAACACGGAGATGTGGGAAAGGAAGGAAGTGGGGAATAAGATACATTTTTGTCACGGCTTTGAGATTGGGCAGTGATATGACAGGCCACTGGTATTGCTGCACCTGGATTTCTGGTTAACACCCTAAGGTGGGTGTAAATAGTGCCTTCCACACACGTGAAAGGGAAGTTGCAGTTTCTGTGAAGGAAGTGGAGACACTGTGCCCCCTGACTCCGTGTTTCTGAAAGCCTCGTGTTGGCTCTGGGAGCCCAGCACGCTGCCCAAAGCCTTCCCCTGGCTCAGCAAGGGTGAGGCAGAGATGAACTGCAAAGAATGACGCAGAGCTTTGGGTTGGAGGGGACCCTTCCACCAGACCAGGTTGCTCCAAGCCCCATCCAACATGGCCTTGAACACTTTCCCACTTGTGGTTAACTCGTGGTTTCCATTTTCCCCTTAAGATGGGATTCGATGCTGAGGTTTCTTCCACTTTTAGGATGTGAAAAATTACAATAAGAGAAAAGCTCTAAAGCCTCCCCATCTGGGGGAGTTTTACCCTTTCCTGGGTTTATTACCTCATTTCTGCCGGAGCAGCAGTGTTAGAAATGCTTTTATCAGTAGCAGAGCTAATGAAGGGATTGGCAGGAGCAGGTATTCTCCTCCTGTGGGACACCCAAAAATACTATTTCTCTCAATACAATGCCATTTGTCCTTCTGCTCACCTGCTGTTCTGCTTAAAATTTTTGGAAGTTAAAAATTTAATTGAAATGATTACCATGTGGCAGCTCAGGAGCCTCCTTTCCACATGGGGTTTTGGGAGAGGCACTGAGCAAATGACATTCAGTTGGGCTGGCAGTGAAATCACCTCAGCTCAAGGGAAATAAACCTGTATTTTATCATATATGTGGCTATTCCTTTGGAGAGTTTGTACAAAAGCTTTTTCACAGTTTCAGCCCTGGAAAATTCAGCTTGTTTTATCAGAACATGTCCAATATTGTAAATGAAGGAAAGGAAGAAAGGGAAAAAAATTATTTCATGGTGTATTTTTTTAATTTATCAAGGTTCCTTAAAATTAATGTCTGATGTTTTAGAAGTTTCTTAGGGGAAAAAAGAGATACAAAACAGTCTACTTTTTATTAAATTTATTTTGTAAGGAAACTATTTTCCCACCAGCTGCAGAAATGAATGTCACATTTGATTGTGCAACTTGGAATTTCAATTTTCCGCTGGTGTGGAGAGAGTGGCCCTGATTTTTCAAGGATTTATTCACAAACTTGAGTTTTAGGTCCTCAGGGTTCTTCCTAGACTGTGTGAGCATCTGAACCAGGACTTATAGAATCCATTCAGTCAGCTTAAAATTACCTGTGGTATTAATTTGGGGCTTGGGCTGATCGTGCCTCTTTCCTTGTTCATGTGCTGGCAAAGAGGGGCAGGAGACATTTCAGGGCATTTCTTTTTCCCATCTCCTGTATGCAGGAGGCTTGGGATGCACACAGAGAGCAAGGGAGACAGAGGGACACAATAAATGAAGGTTATTCCATGTTTCCCCAGCTTGCTTGTTTGTTTAGTATTTTGATTTATTTGAAAGGAGTTTATTCCACGGCTGACCAAAGGAATGTGTGAAATGTTTAGTATACCCACCTTCATGGGTGGGAATGTTTACTCAGTGTCTGCACGTGAATGCTTATAGAAAACAAAACATAAGGAAGGGCAAATCCCCTACAGTAACACAACACCAAGGCTGTGTAAGTCCAGGCAGAGAATGCAGAATTGATGGGAATAATGGAATTAGTAATTGGACAATGCAGCACATCATGAATGTTTTATGGTGCTGCCTTTGCAGACTAATCCTGAGCAGGCTGATGGATGTGTTCGCTTTTACAAGCACAGAAACTGAGGACAGATAGGCCACTGCAAATAGGAAAAAGCAGGGAGCAGAGGTGTGGTGAGGGAAGGGAGTTTAAGGTATTAAGGAAGGTAAAGGTTGGCCCAGGCTTTCCCAAAGTGCTGAGCAGGTTGGCTGTAGCACACCCCTCCTGCAGTGGGCCTGAGGAAAAGCAAAGGGAGGAGACGATGGCACAGCAGGAGAGGGAATTCACTGTGTGCTCTGTATGGCAGTAGATGGGTTTGGGAACAAATCTCTGTTGATACTCTGACCAGCACCTTTATTGTCCTGACCAAGGCTGTAAAAAATCCTCTCTCTTGAATGGAGATAGACACTTATAATATCAGAGCTTTTCCCTGTTGTCCAATGAAATTATCAAACTCCTGCTGGATTTATGGGTTGTGGTAAGAACTGTGGGGGAGGCGCTGCAGGAATTCATCAGAAAACTCTTGGGTAATAGATTTGGTATTGAGATTCTCAAAAATGTCTCCATGAGCTGAGCACTTAATGTCTCACTGAAGTTTTGGGTTCTTAACCCAAACACTGTGTCTAACCTGCCTATGCATCAGTGAAAGTCTCACTGGGACCTGTGCAGATCTTTGGGGCCCTGTGTGCCTGTCATTAAAAACAGGCTTTCTCTGCTCTCTGCCCCTTTTTCCCTTCTGTAAAATGGAGATAGAGGTTCTTCCTGCTCTTGGAGAGGAACCTGGAGGCTGAAAAATTCTTCCAGAGAGAGTGCTCAGGCATTGGAATGGCCTGCCTAGAGAGGGGGTGGATTCACCATCCCTGGAGGTTTTTACACTGAGCTTGGCCATGGCACTGAGTGCCATGATCTGGTAAAGGGACTGGAGTTGGACCAAGGGTTGGACTTGATGATCTCGGAGGTCTTTTCCAACCCAATCCATTTTATGATTCTATGAATACAGGGAGATGACTCTGACTAGGTCACTGACTTTGAGGCTACAGATGCTTTGAGGATAAACAGCACCTTGAAGCAGTTCAATGTGTGTCTCTAATAATTAGTTTCTGCAGTTTGGAATGTGCTTTCTGGAATGCCACAGAGGGAGTGGAGAAGAGCCTGGGAATGGCCAAAGGATGCTGCTCTCCTAACACCCCTCCCAGTCAGCAAAGTTTGGAGCACACAAGCAAACAAATTACCAAATAAAAGCTACATGGTGGTGTTTGACCAGAGACCTGTGCCCATGGAGCTTCTCTGGGAACCAGGAACAAGGGGTGGCATTGAGAGCCACTTGCAATGGCTTCAGTGCCAGTGCAGAGCAGGTGCAGCGCTGACCGCCCGTGCCCAGCACGCACCACAGGGCAGGCACAGAGCTTCACTATTGCTGGCTGCAGGGCTGCCTGCTTTTAGGAGGATATTTAAAAATTGGAATGACGATAACCTGAGAAAACATGACTTTAGACCAGAAACTAAAACTGCAAGCATTCATTATCAAAGGCAAAGAAGTGTTAGAGAGCATGAATGCCCGATGATGCAATGTTTTTCATCCTGCAACTGAGCACAGAAAACCTTTTCATATGCCCTAAATCTGCAGCTACAATAAAGCCTTCATACAGACAATCTGCTTAAACAAAACGTCACGCTTGCCTTTATTTTATTTTAATTGCAAAACATTATCCAGTTTCACTGCTAAAATATGCACTTCTTAAGGCAATATGTGTAGCTTTATTTTATCCTCCATTTTGCTTGACGTCATCTCTGCAGTGATGAAATTATAAGCTCCTGAAGTGGACCACCTATGACGCAGCCCTTTCCATTTTTTTCTGTGGGGAAACTCCCTCACCTCATTGTCTTCCTAACAAGACTTATATAATTTAAAAATCCTGCTTTACTCTGAATCTTCTGACCAGAATAGTTGGCATCCCTGTCTCTTCGTTGCTTAAACACGGGAGCCTGTACCACCAAAACAAGTAGGAATTTTGACTTTGTCTTTAAGCAAGATTGAGCCCTGGGATTCCAGGTATTTGAGATTATTATTATTGCCATTAACCTAGTATTTAGTCCCAAAAAATAGCACTGCCTTACTCTTAGTGCCTTTACTTGAAGGTCTTGCAGGGACTTATAAGTGGGGGTCAGCGTGCTCATCCCCATTTCCAAGGAGGGAAAACTGAGGCACTATGGGAAGTAAAAGGGGTCTTCTTTCACTGGGAAGAGAACTGAGGTCTTCTAAATCTCAGTCAGTTCACTGCCCACTGAGTCTCCCTAGGCTGACACTCTGTGACCATTCCCGCTGCATGGAATGAAATGTGCCTCAGTGGTGGCAGTGCCTCAGAATCTGTCCGCTTGTGCCTTGGATGTTCTCCAGGCTGTACTGAGGTGTTGTGGCATTTTCACCTCTTCATGATAAGGTCCAAATACTGAATTTTGAAATTTGGAACTTTTTAGCGTCAAGGGGAAACAGTAAAAAAAAAAGGTTGTCATATTAGGCTCCCTTTTCCCTCTTTCCCCAGGAATTTTATTATAAATTGTAGGAATTGGTCTTGCAGTTTCAAAGCTGCACAGCCACATGAACTGGTTGCTGCAGCCTTTATTTGCAGATGTAACAAACTCGGGAACAACTGTTATCATCCACTAGCAGTGGAGACATACTGGAAATGTAGAAAATCCCAGGCCTGCATTGTATTTCCTGATAAATTCCAATTTTCCTGCCACTGTGACAGAAAGAGCTGAGATTTGATGAATGAAATTGAGACTCGCTGCAAAACAGAGCAACAGCTTTGAAGAGCTGCCAGATTTCAGCAAAGGTGAATAAGACAGAAATCGACATTTCTGAATAAGCTGCATTTCCCCTCTTCAAAAACAAATCACAGTCTTGTAAATTATCTTCTCAGGTGAGAACTCATCCTTCACGGAACAGGAGACAGGCTGTGCAGCACAGACCCTTGATAGATGTTAACAGACAAACCACCAAAAGACAAATATGTCTTCAGAAAACAGTATTAAGTAATGTTTTAAAGAATGGCCACACATCATATTCACACAGATGCCAACAGGAAGCACAGCTCAGGAACAGAAAAGCTTTCAGATAATCTCCACCCGTTACGAAGGCAAAACCTCAACATCACTAACACTTCTTAACTCATTCTCAGCAGTCACCCCTGATGCTGTGCCCTGTGTATGTTTCATGCTTCAGCACAGGGTTTTATCAAGAGGCTTATTCACTAAAATGTGTAAAATCTATAGAAAAGCTCACCACTATTAATATTTCACATCTCACATACTTATCATATCCAGGGGACAGTGGGCTGGAGGGGGAATTTTCAGGAATGCCCAGCGTGGGTCTATCGGTGGCTGCTGAAATGAGGAGCAGAGCTGTGGAATATTAACGTGCAGAGAGTGATGTGAGACCTGCAGATCCGTGTCTCTAACTAAACCAGAAATTAGGTTGTTTTGTTAAGGATTGCAAGGCGTGGACACAGAGCTTAGTGAGCCTTTCTCATCCAGGTCTTCCAGATGAAGTTTTCTGCCCATCAGCAGTGATGGTTGCAATTTAACCAGCTTGGGAAAATGACACTATATGGTGGCAGTGGATACATGGGAGTTGGTATAGGGTTTGTAAGGAAAAATGCTGAGGGAAGAAAGATTTTTCTCTTTCCCTCACCATGTTGTAAAACCTGTCCTTATTTAGATACTTTTCTATTATTTAATTAAGAAACCCCAACAACACCTGAAGTTGATACCTGTCAGCTGTGTTTGGGTCCTGAAAAGGAACACCTGGATCTGAAACATTAGCAGCAGGTGCTGCTAACTGAGTACTTACTGGCTAAACACCTCTAAGAAAACCCACTAAAAACCAACAACAAATAGAATGCATGTGGGAAAGAAGAAAGAAATTAATCAGTGCAGTTAACTATACAAAGTTCAGGAGCAGGGAAGTGAAGTTTCACAAAGGACATTAACAAATATGCACAGTTGGATTTCCCCAAACCAGATCTTTTCAGCATAAGCAATGGTTTCTCTCCCTGGCAGGAGTTTTGCTGAAGAGCAGGACTGATCTGAAAGGAACTCTGTAAAATGAAGTGACGCTGTGGGAGCCCACTGTGCCGGCGCTGGACCTTTGGCTGATGTGCAGCTCGACTCCACCATTTCAGGTGAGGAAATAGAGCACCAGGAAAGGTGTCCCTCGAGCTTTGGTTCCTTTCTCTCTGGTGCTGCTGCACAGCTCGAGGGGTGCAAAGGGCACAAGGGTTCATTTGAGGAGCTGGAAGTCTGGGTGGGCACATCCAGATGTGTTTGACTCCACAGACCGAGGGCTGCCTTCATTACACTAAAATACACCGATCTCTAAAGCTCTGTCATGACAAAGGCACTTCTCGGCTGGTGACCTCAGTGTGCTGGTGTGGTGCGGCAGAGCAGGCCTGAACACCATGTTCAAAGGCAGCAGTTAGTCAGTGATGAGGCACAAACCATAAGCAAACCTGCATGGATGATGCTCTGAGGGCCTTACTCCCGTATTCACCAGGGCACTGGCTGCAAGGGGACAGATCTGCCCTGGTGAGGCATCTGTATGTGGTGGGGCCCAGCTGAGGTTCTGACGTGGGTGCCACTGCACTCAGGGCACATGTTCCAAGTGCTTCGGTGTTGTCCTGTGGGACCTCAAGGAAACAGATGGGAAGGGAGAGTTGCTGTCCCAGCTCCTGATCTAGATAGACTGAGAGATGCCAAAGTAGAAGGGAAATGTGGTTTATGGCCAAGAGAAGACTGTGAGAGCATATTTTATTTGAAATCAGAGAGGGGCAGTCCTACAAGACCCCGTTTATATGAGATCAGAGCACATGCAGGCCTCCAGAACAACCACAACCACGTTTCTCCCTTCTAAGGCTCATCATCCTACTACAGAAAGCTCCTGGAGATAACGTGGAGCTGGGCAGACAGTACAGCCTATGCTCCAGGCACAGGGAGTAAGTGTTGAGGCAAGAAATGACTTTTTCCTGGCATGACCCACTAAGATTGAACTGGAATGGCAATTAGAAGTTGAAGTGCTCATTTAATGTCAGTGATGTGTAAACTACGTTGCCATTGTTATTTTAGTGCTGATTTACATAATTGGCATACCCTGAAGTCACACTGCACGAACTTTCAGTTCATGCTAAAGACTTGCAGGAAGTCATAAAATTAAACATTATCTGTGCTGGAATGTAATGGAAAAATAACTAAACTTTTGAAGGATTTCTAAACTTTTGATGAAGGATTTCTCCTCGCTTAGTGTCCCCTCTCCCACTGTATGGGTGACAGGGAGTGAAAATCGGGTTAGCAAGTGCTGGGAGCTGTTGATGTGAAGGAGCTTTACCAGCTCTCTAATTACACTATAGTGTAACTCCCTGTGTGAGCTTCTCATCCTGCAGTGATGTTTCACCAGAATAGCTGAAGTCACTCTAATGTGATAGGAAAGCCAAGGCAAGAAGGTCCATAGGAGGAATTACTCCAGTCCAAATGTGATGAATTCCTACCTCAGATCAGTAGGTTTCCTATGCTGAAAATGGAGGGAAAAGGCTGCGCCCAAAGGAGGAGCTGGTAATGGAGCTGTCTCAGTTGTTACTGCTCTAAGTCCTCCTCCGCAGGAATTCCAGGTGTCACGGGCTGGCCGTGTCTTTAGCAAATGAAGCCCCTGAGAGGTGTTGGGAAGAGGAGGTGCAGCGCAGAGCACTCGCCTTGCCAGGAAGGCACCAGGTCCCCGGCTAATGATGGTGTGCCGATGGCTTTGGCTTTGATAAGGACCCTAAATTGCTAATTATCACATACCTATGCGAGGGCCAAGCCATGCCGCAGAACCCGAGCAGACAAACAAGGGATGGGGCAAGGGGCGCATCCCTACCGAGCTACTCGTTGTATTAGAATATTTGCCAGGATCAGGACAGGGAGCGAGGCTGGATGCAGCTCTGGCAGAACCCGGATCCCACTGACCTGCCTTCTTCCCTTCTTCACCCCTGCCACTGCTGTCCTCCTCCGTGCCCGTGGGCGATGCCGGGGCCGCAACCCGGGGAGCACCGGCGTGGGCGCGGGTGGCCCCGGCCCGGCAGGGAGCGCGGCTCAGCCCCGGGGCAGGTGCGGGGCGGCAGCGAAGGGCCACGGGCCGGCGGATCGTGGTTTGTACCGGGACTGCCGCTCCGGGACCGGCGATCCGCCGCCCTTCCACCACTGGAGGGCAGCCACATCTTAACAAAAACAAACACCCATCTCAACCCAACCCCTCCGCCGCCCGCACGGGGCTGAGCCCGCATCGGATGCGCCGCAGCAGCGCTGCGGGAGGAGGTTCCTCCGAGTCCGGGCGCTTCTCTTGCGGGGAGGAGAGCGAGGAAATCCCCCGAGTTTGCAGCCTTCGCCTCCGGCTCGGTCAGCGAGCTCAAGGCACTGGTGGAGGCAGAAAAATAAATAAGGAGATACATGTATTTAAAGTGGTTTTAAAGCACCAGGATTCTCCCGGTACCTTACGTGACCTTCACACCTTACCACCCCGGCAGTCCGGGGCACGGCGCTAATCCGATTTGCGGCGGCGGAGCGCTCGGGGCTCTACAATGGGTTATTGTTCGACCCGGCCCGGTACCGCGTCCCGCTCCGGAACAGCCGCCCGGAGCAGGACCAGACAGGCTGGGGGTCTTCCCGCATCGGATCAACTGCCGGTACCACAGTTTAACGGGACCACCGCCCGCCCCATCCCTCGCCCCGGCGGCACCGCGACCCGGGCGCGGGCGGCAGCCGCGGCGAGGGAGGGAGCGGGCGAGGGAGGAGGGAGGGAAGGAGCAAGGGAGGGAGGCGGCGTCTCCTTTAAAAGCCGTGCGGGGCCGCAGCCCGCTCCCACAGGGCGGCTGTGATTGGCGCGGGCCCCCGAGCCTCCGGGGTCGTGACATCGCCGCGCAACAAAAAGCCCCGGCGGCGGCGGCGGGCGGCCACCCCCGGCCATGGTGCGGTGCGGGGCCGGCGGGGAGCCCGGCGCGCTGCCCTAACGCGGCCGCTCCACGCGGGACGGCGGCGGGCGGCTCCCCACCCTCTTTTTTTTTTTTCCTCCTTTTATTTACCCTCCTCCCTCCTTTTTCCTTTCTTTTTTAAGGGAGCGGAGACAAGTCAAACTTCGTCTTGATGTTGCTGCGGGAGTCTCGGTAAATGACCATCTGTCTGATGAGCGTGATGCAAAGGATATTTTTGAAAAGGAGTCTTTTAACTCCGTAGACACGTAGGAACCCATTCACGGGCAGGCACACGCACACACAGGCGAGGAGGAGGAGAAGGAAGAAAAAGAAGAAGCAACAACTTTTCGATCGCTGCTTTTAAAAGGGAGAAGCCTTTTCCCTGGCCGGGACTTGCCTTCTGCCTCCTCAACCAGCTGCTAAAAGTATGTTTCCGAGGCGGACTGTACTTCAGGGAACTTCTATTTTCTGCTCGGCAGCTGTAGAGGAGCAGCAGCGAAGTTTGGAGTAACACCAAGTGATGCGGGAAAAACACCCCGAGAGCAGAACACCCTCCTGCAGACACAACCCCTGCTGCTGCACACAGGTATAGCCCCGGCGGTCGCAGATCCGCTGAAAGCCTTCTCCGCAGGATGACTCCGTGGGCTACGGCGGAGGTGCTAGCGCTCTGGAAGAGAGAGGGGGGACGGGACACTAATCATAACTATTATTATTGTTATTATAATAATCCAGCCCAGATTTTCACAGGGGAGAATGTCAGCCTGCGGGTTTGGCTAAGGACGTAGCAGGATTTTTACTTTCCTCCTTCCCCTTTTTTCACTCCACAGAGGGAAAATAACTTTTCTTTTCCCTCCGTTGGGGGAAGCCGCTGCCCCGCCGCGGCAGGAGCGGAACCGGCCCCGAGCGCTCGCGGCTCGGCTCGGCGGGGTGTCGGAGGGAAGCCTGGGGGTCGGAACGGGAGTGCAGCGGGGAGGTCGCTCTGCGGGGCAGCCGCCCCTTCCCTTCCCGGCGGAGCGGTGCTGGCGGCGGGAGGCCCGGCCCGGGGCACACCTGCACCCCCTCCTCCCTTCAACCCCGCGCTCCTTTGTTGCGGAGTGCACCACTCCACTCCACTCCGCTCCGCTTCCCCGGCCCGGCCCGGCGCGCTCCCTTTGATCTCCTGCCACGGGCATTTCGGTGCCGCCGCGCACCTGAAGCGGCCCCTCGGGGGCTCCCCCGGCCATGGCCCGGCGCCGGGGTGGGTCCCACCTGCGGACCGTGCCCGCCCGTCCCCTTCCCTCCCCCGGCGCGGTGTCCGCGCTGACTGGCTCCCATCGCCTCCTCCTCCTCCTCCGCGCAGGTTGATCATGGTTGCCGTGACCCGCTCGCTCCTGGCGCTGCTGCTGTGCCAGGCGCTGCTGGGCGGCGCGGCCGGGCTCATGCCGGAGGTGGGTCGGCGGCGCTTCATCGAGCCGGGCCGCGCCGCCTCGGCCGCGCAGCGCCCCGAGGACCTGCTCAGCGAGTTCGAGCTGCGCCTGCTCCACATGTTCGGGCTGAAGCGGCGGCCCAGCCCCGGCAAGGACGTCGTCATCCCGCCCTACATGCTGGACCTCTACCGCCTGCACGCGGGGCAGCAGCTGGGGCAGCCGCCGGCGCTGGGCTTTCCGCTGGAGCGGGCGGCGAGCCGCGCCAACACCGTCCGCAGCTTCCACCACGAAGGTACGGGCGGGCGGGGGCTCGGCGGGCTGTGGGAGTGGAGGGCAGGGCTGGAGGAGGAGCGGGGGGCGGATTCCCCCCGCCGGGACCGCGGGGTTCGCGCAGTGTAGCCGGGCCGGGCAATCCTGGCCGGGCGGGCTGTCCGACGGGCTCTACTGAGGAGCTCTTGGCTCCCTTCTCCCCACCCTCGGTCCGGCGGGGCTCTCCCACTTCTTGGCTTCTCCCGCTAAACCGGCGCGGCTCCGCGTTAAGCGTTCCCGCAGATCGCTGCTCTTCTGCCAGGCTGGAAGGCAGGAAAGGCTGCCTAACGTGCGGCTGAGCCGCGCCGCTGCAGAGGTTTCTAATCCTTATCTAATCCCCGTGAGAGATCAATGAGACAATCAACGCGTCCTCCTCAGGCGTTGCCGTCGAGGAGCGATGTAGCCGAACCCGCAGTATGGCTCCCCAGCCCCCGGCGCCCCGTGCCTTGGGTTTGGCTCTCACCAGCGGTGGCTCCAGCAGCACCTTTGCAGCCCCTCCTGCCCTGCAGCCCACCGGGGCAGCCGACCCTCCGGGACGGGCCCTCGCTCAGCATTTGGGTGCGTTTCCTGGCTCTTCTAGCCAAAATAGTGGCTGTGGCATTAGCCATGGCACAGGTAGGCCCGGGGAGCTGGTGGGGCACGTGTAACTCACGTGCTTTTGGGGAAACATTTCCCCAGGTTGTAATTGCTCCTGGCTGCTGTCTCCGGTGTTGGCATGCAGTGGCTCTGCTGCAAAAGTAATGAAAATGCAGTTTTCCCATGCTTTTATCACGAAACTGTGTCAAGAAAAGAAAATCATTAGTATTTAAATTTCTGATGGATGAAGGAGGTAGCCTCGGAGAAGTTTAATGGAAAGCCTTGTCGTGAGAAAGGAGATGAATGATGAAATCCAACCTCTCCTCTTCCACGTTTCCCTTCATGGGAAGTAAACACCTGGCAGTAAGTGGGGAAAAGCCAGTGTGTGAGTCGTTCCCATTAAACCCAACTATGGTAGACAAGGGGCTCAACAAGAGAGGAGCTGAAAGGCAAAGTTGATAATGTTTTGGCAAATGTAAAAATCTTTGGTTTGAAGTAGTTGTACTGTTACAGTAAGGGCTGGCTTTGTTAGAAAATCAGTGTTATATTTTTCACAAAATTTGGAAGAAAATCAGTGTGACTGCTGCTTTCTCACTGAGTTCTTACTCTGCATTAGTGGTTTCTTGAAAGCAGAAGTTTGTCTTGTGACCATTCAAAACATCTGCATATTTGCAGATGTAAGACAGTAAGGCTGAGAGTCTTACCTTATGCAGAGTTGTACTGGATTCAATGGAGAATGGTTACATGACTAAGAACTGCTGACAGCAGTTATGCCTTCCCTTTAGAAAGTGATTTATTTTTCTCCAGAATGCTTAGCACCAAAATTAAAGAAAAACATGACTTGAGGGAGATTTATTTTAGCAAATACTTTTAATTTCTTCAATGTCTGTAGCAACAATGTACTTCTTAGCAGCCCTGGGTCTATTTTACTCTCTCTGAAGATACATTCAGTTATTTGTTGACTCAAAGGTGAGAATAGCCTGGGGTTTAGTGACTTCTTGAGTTTTGTTTTTGCTGGTTTTGAAAACTTGTTGTTTGGGAGTGACTTGTTTCATTGTCCCTTTGCCATCCACCTCTTTTTTTAGCAGTTGAACCTTCCTGCTGTTCTTTGTGGCACTTTTGGGTAAAAACTAAGATGTGCTGCATGAAGTACTGTTACAGATGCTGAGTCCACAGTCTCTATACATTAAGATTTTCAAGTCACCTGAATTGCACAGTAATGTTTTTCAGAATGCAGTTTCAGGGATTGATGTTAGAGCTGTATCCTTGAAAAGAGCAGAAACGTAATAGTTACCCACAGTCCTCAACTGGTTTTAGTGATTCCCCACTAACTACAGGGCTTGAGCTTTCTCATTCCTGTCCTCGAATTCCAAATTAATACTGTGCATGTCTTGCCACTTCTGAAAACCACCTGGACTGCAAAGAGCACCAGTGTTCAACCCAAACGCATAAGTTAGTGCAGCATTTTTAACTGTGCAATATGTGTTGCCATAAAGGGACAAGGGAGGTGGTATTTTCTGCCTGAAAGTCTTGTAGATCTTGTGTTCCAGATGTGTTAGCTCTCATTTGGAAGTTGCCAACAGAAGATGATCTTGAGGGGTTTGTTCGCTTGTCTCAGTTCCTGATTTTTTCCTTTTTTCTCCTTTTTTATTTTCTTTTCCCTGTTTAATCAAATTAGAAGTTTTGGAAGAACTGCCAGAAACAAGTGGGAAAACAGCACGACGTTTCTTCTTTAATTTAACTTCCATCCCTAATGAGGAGTCTATCACCTCAGCTGAACTCCAGATTTTTCGGAAACAGGTGCACGGAGCCTTTGAGAACAACAGCAGCTACCATCACCGTATTAATATTTATGAAATTATAAAGCCAGCCACAGCCACCTCTAAGGACCCTGTCACAAGACTTTTGGACACCAGGTTGGTGCATCATAATGCAAGTAAATGGGAAAGTTTTGATGTAACGCCCGCTGTTTTGAGGTGGATTGCACATGGACAACCTAATCATGGGTTTGTGGTAGAGGTGGTTCACTTGGACAAAGAGAACAGTGCCTCCAAGAGGCACGTTAGGATTAGCAGGTCTTTACATCAGGATGAAGATAGCTGGTCTCAGCTGAGGCCGTTGTTAGTGACGTTTGGGCATGATGGCAAGGGACACCCGCTGCATAAAAGAGAAAAGCGTCAAGTGAAACACAAACAGCGTAAACGCCACAAATACAGTTGCAAAAGGCACCCGTTGTATGTGGACTTCAATGATGTGGGGTGGAATGACTGGATTGTTGCCCCGCCGGGGTATAGTGCCTTTTACTGCCATGGGGAATGTCCTTTTCCACTGGCAGATCATCTAAACTCAACAAACCATGCCATTGTTCAGACTTTGGTCAATTCAGTGAATTCCAAAATCCCCAAGGCTTGCTGTGTGCCGACAGAACTGAGTGCTATTTCCATGCTCTACCTTGATGAAAATGAAAAAGTTGTATTAAAGAACTATCAAGATATGGTTGTGGAGGGTTGTGGGTGCCGCTAACACAGCAAATATGTTAGACAAATGCAAAAAAAAAAAAGAAAAGAAAAAAAAGAAATAGCTGACACTTTAATATTTCCCAATGAAGACTTTATTTATGTAATGAAATGGAAAGAAAAAAAACACAACTATTTTGAAAATATATTTATGTCTACGAAAAAGTTGGGAAAACAAATATTTTAATCAGAGAAATATTCCTTTAAAGATTTTAAATGTATTTTAGTTGTACATTTTATATGGGTTTAACCCCAGCACATGAAGTATAATGGTCAGATTCTTATTTTGTATTTATTTACTATTATAACCACTTTTTAGAAGAATAGCTAATTTGTATTTATATGTAATCAAAAAAGAAAAAAATATAGGGTTTGTACATAATTTTCCAAAATTGTAGCTGTTTCAATTGTGTGTATTTAAGTTGAAAAGAATACATGGAAGGTTACTATGGCAAAGTGCATAGCACATTTGCTTTCTGCTGTGCTACTGTTAAGGTCACAAGTTCAAGTCCAGAAAAAAGTGGATAATCCACTCTGCTGACTTTCAAGATTATATTGTACAATTCTCAGGAATGCTGCAGGGTGGGCTGTCCAATCCATGAGAACTGGCATCCTCTTTAGGTGGAACAGTTGGATAAGAACCAGACGTTGCTGATCTAGTATAAATACTGCTATTCCCAGTTAATTTGCAGCGTGAATATAAGAAGGGCCAATAGAAATCCTATGGGAGGTGGGGGTGGGGAAGACTGAATTCTTTCTAGACCTACAGAAAAGTGAATGTTTGATGTTTCCTTTAAAAGTCCTTCCTTTAAAAGTCCTGGCCAAATATAAAATAATAAAAACTCAAATGTCATCCTTTTTTTGTGATTATCTATGCTAAAGAGGAATACTCACCTTGTTTGTACCAGCCCTTTCCTTTAACAGTTGGAAAAGCATTGCATACTTCCTCACCTCAGAGGAGAGCTCACTTCTGTGGAGTGTTATAGTGAAATTAATCTGTCATTTTTGCCCTGCATACAGCAAGTTGTTGTCATGTGCAGCCTCCTCTCTAACCTCAGCTGATGGTTTTGCTGTTTGGCAGATTAGCATCTCTTCATTTCCAGGGTTTTGTGTCTGATGTTTTTTTTCCTCTTCCCAAATGTTTAAATCTATTTCAGATAATAAATCATAAAACTCTGATATTTCTTTCTGAGAAGTCCAGTCTGTAAGAAAAAAAACTTGTGCAGCGATCACAAGAACAACTTGTGCTTGCATATTCTTGCTTTTGAAGTCCTTTGTGTGAGGGGCCAAGGTGTGATTTGCAGTTGGCAAATGCAGCACCCAGGCTGACAGTGCTGGTGCCTGGTGTGTGTTACCAGCCTGGGGTGGTGCTTGTGTGCCAGCTGAGCTGCAGTAGCAGAGTGGGAAAGGAGCTTAAATGGGCTTCTTGGTCATCCCCTTGAGCTCTGTTGTGGATCCACTCCTGGGTTTGGTGGACTGAGGCAGCACTTCCTAAAGCCACGTGTACAGTAGGCTCTTTGGAGACCTCTTTAAGTTGACTCTGGAAATCTCTAATTTGCGCCTCCTACTAGCCTGACTTTTTATTAATGAAAAGCTCTGCTTTCTCATGGCTCTCCCCAAACTCTTTTTTTTTTTTTAATCTGCATCATCTGGGTTGCAGTGAAGGTACTAAGTAGATGAGTCGATCAGAAAGCCTAACTTGATCAGCAGGTCGTCTTGCAGAAGAGTTCTCTCCCGCTGAGCATCACTGAAAGCAGTGGGTGCAGAGCATAGCAGAGAAAATCTAATTGTCTGTTGGCTGCCTCCATTTTTTTTTCTTGTCAGCTTAGAAATACCTTGGGCTGTAAAGTTCTGTGGTGAGATACAAAGCTATGTATTTGTTTGTACCAGCAGTACTTTAATGGCTGTTAGAGAATAGTCCACCACTCTGCAATTTGGCTCCGCTTATTTTTGAGACGTAGCTGATGTTGGTCATGCTGATGTTGGTTGTGCTGATACTCCGCGGTGCCCCATGAGCTGACTGAGTGGACAATGTCCAGGTGCTTTTTCTTGTGCTGTTCCGGTGTTTAATGTTTTTAGTGGGGAAGCAGCATATATGGAGAAGTTTAGTTTGCCCTTTGTTTGCTGCCAGCTTTGCTGGTGATGGCTGAGTTTGTGGCTGTTGCTTTAGCAAGGGTGGCAGTCCCAGGATGTGCCATGGTGGAGCTTCGGTGGGAATTTGTTCCTTGGCATGTGTGGCTGTGCCAGTCAGGTCACAGCTGTGTTAGTGCACTGTAAAACCTAAGCCTGCAAAAGCTGGGTGTAAAGTGCTGAAAATGTGGTGATGAGCAGGAAAGGTACGAACCCAAAGCTCTTCCAACCAGATCCTCAACTCTGGTGTTGTAAGGCTTAAGTTTCACAGCTCCTTCATGTGTAACGAGGCTGGAGGAGGCTTTTTGCAGAGTGGTGACTGCCTGACTTCTCCTGCAAGGCATGGGAACACGTTGGTGCTAATCTTGTTTCCAGAGAACTGGCTGTGGCGCTTGTTTATGCAGGAGCAGCAGCTGGTCATGGTGTGATGCTGCATTCCTTGCAAAGGCAACCCTCCTGTTGCCTGACAGAATCTCATCCTTAACAAAATACACAGGGTATAATTGTGAACCTATTAAGACCCGCTCTTGTAGGCATTTCTAGAACTGCATAGTGTTAGTCACAGAATCATCAGTTCCATGCTGATTTTGAGGAGGAAATATGCATTGTGTCAAGCTCAGCACATCACATTTCTGCAGAATTTGCTTCATAATACATCTTTAATCTTTAACCTTTAAGCCTCAGTCTCTACATTGGAGACAGGAGAGTGCTGCACTGAAGAGTTTGTTTAGGATTTAAAGTAAAAGAAAACCCCCAAACTTTCATAGATGAGTAGTAGAAAACTCTCCTAGAGATGAGTTGGGTTCCTGAATTCTTTTAGATAGGGCTGATGATCAGACAGCCCTTCTCAAGGGTTTGGGCTTTCTGACATCTTTTAAAAGTCTGATAATGACTGATAAATAATGCTGAATGCTACCACAGCACTCCAGTACTTACCTTAGGTATTTAGTACTTACTAGTATTATGGTAATCTACAAGGAGAAATGGAGCTTTTTTTCCCTCTTAAGAGGAGAAAAAGCAAAAGATTTTGAAGGCAAAGCTGCCTTTGTTACCCTATAGCCCCTAAATATTTTGCTTCTAGGCACTTATATAATCAATATAGGCAGAGATTGTGATAGATAATGTCACCCTTTGTGCATTTCAGATAAGCATCTCTCTAAACACAAAAGTGATCAGCATCTCTCCCTGTCCTTTTGAGCCTCAGTAGCAGCTTTGTCGAGTGGCTTGATAATTTTTGCGCAGAATTCAGTTGGACTTCCGTGGTGAGCACCACGTAAAAATGCCGCGGGAGGATCGCCAGCCCAGGTAAGCTCTCCCGAGAGCATTGGCCATTCCCCGGGCAGGGGCCGCTCTGCTGCCCCACCCTGGGCTCGCCCCAGGCAGGCACCGACACCTCTGCAGCTCCTGCGGGGTTTGGGTGGCCACGGAGCATCTCCTGCTCCCGCCGAGGTCTCCCATCCGCCCCGCTGAGGCTTGGACAGGAACGTGCTGTGTTGTACTCTCAGCTTTGGAGAGGAGCTCCTCTGGACTGAACTTGTGTTAGACCCACTTCGCTACACTATTAGAAGAGGATAATTATTGAACTATTTTATTGTATAGCTATTCCTAAATAGTTGATTTTTGGTGGGTTTCCCCCCTTTTTTATTGATTTCAGGAGGCAGCTAATTGCCATGTGGCAGCTTGATGTTAATGTTTTATGAAGATCAGGAAACAAAAGTTTTTGAAAAGCTTTTGTATAGTAACTGCAGAGTTTCAAGAACTGTTTTATACTTCCTGACAGTGCAGGTCTGGCTTAATGGTTTGTTTTTATTGCTTAAGAGTGTAAACCTTTCTTTAGCCGATGTGTGGAAATTATATCCTCATCCCGCATTACGCATTTCTCATTGCTCATTACTCATTCCTGCTTTCATTGCTGCCATCTGTAATCAGAGCTTTACTGTTTCAACTGCATGCAAAATGCTCCTCTCCTTTGCACAGTAAGATACTTTTCCTTAGCACTCACCCACCCTTTCAAAAAAAAAAAAAGGAGGGGAAAGGGGGGGGAAAAGGGGGGAGGAAAAGCCTGCTCTGTCTATATTGTTTTCCTCTGTTTTGGGTGGAGTCTGTGTTAGATTTTGGTTGCTAGATGGTTTCTGTAGTAACAAGCAGAGAAAAATCCAAGACTGAAAAAGCACTTTTAAAGGTGCCATATCTTGCCTGAAGTATTATTTATCTAATTATGGATATGGAATGTTTAGCTTCTCCTTTATATTCGGGCAGCCCCCTTTGCAAGGCAGACTTTGCTGCTGTGAGATCTGATATGTTGGGATCTTACAACACAAGAGCAGGAGAACCACAAATCCTGTTCCCAGTTGACTAATCTGCTCAAAATAATGATGGAAAGCCAAAGGCATTAAAATATATTTTTAAAGATTGTTACAGGCACAAGCAACTTTGTTTTAGTTACATAGGAAAGAAACAAGAATCAGGATTCAGAAGGACACTTGGATTGTACATGTTGCTGCTGTAAGGGGTGTTGGATACAAGCAACAGTGTTTTATTTTGTTAGACTCCTGTATACAAGGGAAAAGTCCCGCCTCCTTCAGAATATAACCTTACTGTGCTGTACTCCACATTTTTCTTTTATTTCTCCTAAGAGATTTTGCAAGTGTGTGAGAACATAACTGTGTGTGTGTGTCTACTGCTTTTGCCTTGCTTGGGCACAGAAAAGATTCAAAAAGTAGTTAAGATTACCTCTTTCCTGTCTCTGCAGTACTAACCCTTCCTTACCTGTGTTCCTGACAGCCTTGCCTGCAACAAGCAGTAGTGGTTTCCTGAGGTGGAGTTTCCCCTCTTTGTGGGATCTGGTCACCTGTCAGTGCCCCCCAGGACTCAACAGCGTTCCACCCGCGAGCCTTGTGTGGTGGTCACTTAGAAGAGCAGGTACACTGGGTCTGTCCTGGTTCTGTGTCCCTCACACAGGCTGTGTGTGCCAGCCTTCAGCCAGAGCCTTAGTTTGGGAAGAATCTGGAGGTTTGTACCCACTGGGTGCAGCAGGAGACACCCTGTAAGAGCAGGGACTGTGTCTGTAACCTGCCAGAAGTCTGAGGGCCAGAGCTCGTTTGCATCTGTATTTCCATAGTGCTCGCCTGCAATACCTGCCTGGGCTTGTGTGGCCCTCCAAGGACGAGCAGAGGCTGAGAGCTCTTGGACTTCTCCAGGGGGAGGGAATTTGCAGTGGGCCAGCCTGGCTCTCATCTCCTGAGAGGTAGGTTTGCTCTTCACAGCTGGGGCTTTGCAAGGTGTGCTTGGCTGCCCTCCCAGAAGGGAGAGCAGAGCCACTGGGGGAGGGCTGTGCTGGAGGGAAGCACATGGGGGGTGTGGGTTTAGTTTGGAAAAAGGCAGGGATTTGGGGGGGGGAGAAAGTTGTAGAGGAGGGAAGTGGGGAAGGTCCCTGCAGGCTTTGGAAGCTGAAAGTGTTAAAAGCTTCAGGTAGAAAGATCAGAGCAGTGAATTGATAACACTATGAAAGTTCAGGTTCCCACAACAGCCGGACTGTGGAAGATTTACAATTTAATGAGGCTGATAATCTCATTAGAGATTAAATTAAGAAGGTTTTTCTGGGAGATCACCAAGAAAATTATGAATATTGTGCTGTAGCTTGGCTTACAATGCCAGGGCAGTGGAGAGCTGACATGTACTTCTTGCACTGCAGGACACTGTTTCATTCAGAGTGTCTCATTAAAACAGAGCCTTCAACTCCAGCAGTGTTCCACTACAAACAGAAGCAAATTATTATTAGACTTTTTATTGCTACTTCTACTGTTATTACTATCATCATCATCATCCTGGAAACAATATGCAGATTAAATTATGGAAATATCAACCAGCTCTGCAAAGGAGCACAGCTCTCCTGGCTGGGTTCTCAGACAATCCAGGCCTTTTCATTAAAGCGAACCCTCAGAAGGCAGGGTGACCACGGGGAGAAAGTAATGGATTTAAGGTACCCATTGACATAACTCCAGTAGCTTGGAGCTCACACAAACCACTGTTTATGGCACTCTGCACACCCTAGTGATGGGAAAGTGTTGTATGGAATAATGACTCTGCAACCACAGACTTCAAAAGTATAGAACGTCTGCGGTGTGATGGAAATAGCTGTTTCCACATCAATAATACTCACACAGGCATTTTGAAGCTTAATTGCAAGGCCAGTGGTGATGGGAGGAGGGAGGGGTAAGGGCTATCTGACTGCAACTGCACCAGAAGCCTCTGCTTTACAGCCAGAAACAGTGATGCATTCCATGATAAACTTGACTTTTGCATTTTTCTCATGACTTGTTGATAACTTCATATGGGACTTCATGGACCAAAGAAGTTATTGACTCCTTTGGATTTTGGAAGATGGACAGGGTTTGTATTCTTTCTTATAAATATCACTCTAGCTGTTGTGTTTAAATTGTTCTAATTTAAGGACAACTTTAACACAGTCTTCTTTATGCTTGCATTTTGTCTCTTCCTTTGGATGAAAAACCTTTTTACTTACAAGCAGCCTCTCACTTTAAGAGCTGTTTTGGTCCATTTTCATGAAGAATCCTCATCTTCTGGTTGCCACCATAATATTAACATGGAGGCAGCTTTGTTACCACAAGCTGCTGCTGTTGGACCAAGTCCTGAAGCACATGAAGATGTTTTCCTAGTGCTGGCACTGTAAATAACAGGTGGGCCCAATGGCTTTAAGTGACAAAACGAGCACTTTTGTTCTGCAGAATACTGGCATTATTGTTACCCTTTTATTCCTGTTGTGCAAAGAGATTGGCATTTGACTGCTTTTGGTGTACAGACTTAGAGCAGGTTTACTCTAAAGCTTCCCTGGCTGGAATCTCGTGAGGATACCATAGAGCCTGAGATTCTTAAAAAGAACATTTCTTCCCATTCTCTGGGGAGAGGCCTCAGAATACTTTGAGACTTAAAGATCAGAAAGAAATGGAATTGAAGCTCTCCTTGTCTTAACCACTAATATTTTTAAAGTCCATCAACGTCTTTGGTTGCTTAGGATTAGCAGTAACCCATGTTCTAGATGTTATTACTGAGGGGAGGATCAAAGACTAATTGATTCATATTTCCTGGTCTGGTGATTTTTTTTTCTGTATTTTGTTTTGTTGGGTTTGTTTTTAATGGTTAATTGTTAACTTCTTGACGTGTTGGGTAAAGAAGTCTCCCAGGTTTGCAGATGAAAAGATTTCCATCTTTGAAAACATAACCCAAATGTACCCTAGAGGGCAGAGTCATTTAGAGAGAGCTCCTGCACACCTGCCGGGCTCCCGGAGCGTGCCCACTGCCAATGCCTTGGAGAGAGGCACTGAGCCCTGGGAAAGTGGCCTTGGGAGGGGGGGTGGAGCCTGCTGCCTTTTGTCAGCAGCAGAAGTGGAGGAAGTGGTCTGTGACTCCTGTGTGCAGGTTTTGAGGGGAAAAACCCAAACCCAACCAACAAAATCATTAAAAATAAAAATCTGTGTTCTGCAGACAGCCCCCTGTAACCCAGCAGGCCATGCTGCTGGCAGGGAGCCATTGCAGCCCCTGCTTGCTAGAGGATCTTAGCCCTTTTGTAGTGTTTATATTTAATTTTCAAATAGAAACAGCTTAACTTTTGTTTTATATCAAAGAAAATAAACCAGGTGTTGCCCCTTGCAAGAGCTTTCTGCCCTTGAGCCTGAGCTGCTCAGGGGGGTTCCTGCTGACTTTTCTAAGTGGTGAGGAAGATTTGTTTCCAGGCCTTTCTCTGTGAGTATCTGGGAAGAATCTGGGAAGGTCTTTCCAGCTCCTCTTGTACTTCCTTCAGGGTTTCAGGCTCCATTCCTCTCTTATTTACCCCATTAATCTGAGGGGGGGAAAAAAAAAGAAGGTCAAGTACTGGGACACTTTGAAGAGTGTGCCTTTACCAAGCTTTGGTTTTTCTCTCTTCCTGGAACCCTCATTACATGATCCTGGTTTTCTGAGCCAATTGTTAGCCCAAGGCTAAATCCTTAACCTTGGGCTAGATAACAAAAGCACAGCTGAGGTGATCTTGCCTCCTTTATAAAGGCTGTCTGCTCTTTGATGCACTCGGAATGAGACGCATAATTCATTTCATTCCGAAGGTTGTTCTTAGCTTGGGAAATTAGCAACCTCCGTGATAAAAAGTCAGCATGTTGGGGTGTGTGTGTTTTATGTTGATCTTTGTCTTCCACGGCATTCCACATCCTGGAGGGTGTTGGTGTGTCTGGGGAGAACCCGAGACTGAATCCTCTCTGGGGAGTTTTGCTTCATGTAACTGCATCTGCTCATACCAGGGCCTGAAGACTTTGTGCCAAGGATAGGGATCAGCATTTGGAACATTTGGCTTTCTAAGTGAGAGGAGTGTTTAATTGGAGTGTATGCTCAGGAGAAATTGGGACCAAGTGTTTCAATGGGTGTCCAGACTGGCTTGTGAAGTACAGCCCTTTTACATGCAGTGACCCCAGAGGTGTGAGAGGGGTCATTCTTCTTTGTGGTGTGCAGGTTTCTCCAACAGGTCCTGTCTGAGTTTTTGCTTTGGGAGAGGACTCCTCCACCATAAGCTCCATTGCTGAAGCCTCTGTGCTGCTCTCAGTAACTCTGAGGGTTTGTTTCGTGCTGTGGTTCAGCACAAGCCTGATGGCAGAACCCAGCATTGCTGGGGCTGGAGTGTCAAGGAGTGAGGTCATGAAAGGCAGTGGAATTCAGGGAGAGATGGGCTTTGATGGGAGAACTGTTGGCAGAAAGTGCTGCTGGTCACACACTGCATCAGGAAAGAGGAGTGGGGCCACCAGACTAAGGACAGGAGAGACAGCAAACTGCTCAGCCATGGAGCTGGAGTGTGCTATTGGAAAGGTCCCTGCTGTCCTTGTGTGCTGATTCTCAAATAGCTCTTCCTGCCTCCTGAGTGTTTTGGAATGGTATGTTCCTTAAAGAATTTGGAGGTGCCCAAGTGCACTGCTGTTTATCCTGTAGGCTAGAGATAGATAGTTACATTATATGGCATAATGACAGGTTTCATCCACTGGGAACCACTTTGCATGTGGACCAGGTCTGGCCAGTATTAAATTGGAAAGCAAAGATGGCTTTGTGATTAAGGAGCTGCAGTGGGACGCTGGAGATCGGGGTTCACGTTGTGGGTCAGCCATAAACTCCCTGTGTGACCTTGAGCAATATAATTATTCTGAGACTTCAAAGGTATCTAAACAATTTGGACACCCATTTTCCAGTCATTTTAATTAACTGGGATGCTTTGAAATGCTCAGCTTTAATCTCTCTGTGCCTGGGATTCTCATTTGTAAAACCAGGATAACAATATTTCCTTGAGCTTGAAGAGGAAGCAGGCGCTGGGGGCGTTGGGAAGCGGGCAGTGGGGGCGTTGGGAAGCGGGCGCTGGAGCTTGGGAAGCGGGCGCTGGGGGCGTTGGGAAGCAGACGCTGGGGCTTGGGAAGTGTGCAGCTACTCAGAGTGCAGCAGATATGGAGCTTTGGAGCTTCCAAGCTGAGTTTTACAGGTGTGGGTTTTAAATTCAGACATGGGTGCTCTGTGCATGACAAACAGCCTGTGATGTACAGAAAGAAACTGGGGACAGTTACAAACTGTGATGTATGGCCTTCATTTTCATCCCTGGGAGATAAATACCACTCAAGCAAGCTGCAACCAAAATATTTACTGAGAGGAACAGCTCATTTCTCCAGTATTTCATTTAGCTCCATAACAACATCTTGCTGTTTCTTTAGTGTCTTGCCATTCTTTAATAGCAAACATTAAACTTTTACAAGAGAAAATGAGTAGTTATTAACATTTCCATTTCTGTGCTTCATAACAAGCCCTGCCCCCCTTTAACATCACCAATGGTTATGTCCCTTTGCCTGGTGCTGTGTAATGAGAGCCTGGATTGCACACAGGCAGAGGGAAGGGTTAAAAGAGCCAAGGGAGTCTTTAATTCCTTCCTTTTCTGACTTTTGTGGGTTTAATACACAATCTTAACATTCCATTAGTAAGTGGGTGCATTTTTTTCTTTTTAACTAAAGAGATTAAAGGTTCCTTCAGATTTTACATATTTTCACCACTCTTTAGTCATGTCAGTTGTGTGTGCTGGGCAGGCAGGAGGTGAAAATCTGTGCTCAGTAACTGCTGGTGCTGCTCCCAGAGCCCAGTGATGGATATCTGGGACTCACCTGTCCATAGGGACTGCCACAGCTGTCCAGAGGGAACTGCTTTTCCCAAAAGATTGTCTGTCAGGGTAGGGAAATGTTCCCAAGGCCCTGGGACCTGGGTTCCACACAGGCCTGTGGTGCCCACCCCCCAGTGCTGCAGTGGCAGAACATCTCACCCTGCTTGTCCCCAAACTGATGGAGGTGTCTGTGGTGAATATGTGGTGAAATGAGGTTCATATTTCAATGGGAAGGAAGGAGGTGGCTGCTCCTCTGAACAGCTGCCACTCAGTCAGTGCCATCCGTAGCTTTGGTGTGGATCAAATCAGCCATTTCCACTCCCCTGTCCTTGGCTTCTCAAATGACTGCCCTGCAAACAGGGAGATCTGACTTTCCCATTGCAGTAACTTTCATTTATCAGAACTGACTCTCAAATCTGCCCATCAAGGGAGGCTTTGCCCTTGAAATTTGGTTTTCAAGGCAACCACGAGCCAAGGGCTTCTCTACTGTGCTGTCTGTGCTTGCAGGGCAGGTGACCAACTATTTCTCAGTTTTACCCTAAATTCTGTATTCTGAGCATCCTGAGCATTCAATGGCAAATTTTGCTCTACAAGATAGTAACAGTTCTAGTTGTGGTTTTCTCTGAAAAATAACAATCAAAAATTGCAAAGATTTGGGCTGGTAGCTGTTATTGCTAAAGATTTTCCTGTTGCTTTGATTTAGTTTTTCACTGAGAGTGAGCAGGTAAGAAATACTGTCAAATTATTCGTATTGTGTGCAAGTAAATGTCATCTCTAAAGATTGTTGTAGAATACAATCGTTTTATGATTAGTCAATTAAGCATTTTCAGATAGTCTCACATTATAGAATGTGGTCATTTTTCTCTGTTTGGTAGGTGCACAGTTTAGAAACAAAAGCAAGCAAAGCAGGGAAAAAAATTATGTCTAGATACCTTCAGTTAAAATGATCTTAAAGAAAAATGTCTCTGGATTTTCCAGGAGAAAATAATGCACTGAATTAACTGGAAAAAAATAGAAAGAACAAAATATGGTAATGCTGCTTTCTTCCTTTTTTTTTTTTTTAAGAATGGCCTGATTCAGCAAAACCTTCATATTCTTATTAGCTATTTTGTATTCTTGGCCTGTGAAAAACCTTTGGAGAGAACTTAATTTAGTACATTGTTACAAACTCTGATACCTGCCTGACTTTATCCAAGTTCATGAACCTTTGGAGCAGCAACCCCCCTCCTGCCCCTGGGGTTCTGGAGAGGGATTTATGGTTTCATGTGCAAAACAGTGTGAAACTTGGCACTTTTACATGGCCTGAACTCTGACAGCTCCAGGAGCACAAAGCAAAATCAAGGCTTGTGAGCTCAACCAGCTCAGAGGCAAAGCAAAGCTTTATGGAAGTTCCCATGAACTTGAACCAAAGTCCATTTTTAAAAGGCTGGCCTTTACTGTCCCACCATTGCTTTGACATTGACATGGAGGAAATCCACCCTACATGGCAGTTGGGAAGGCACATTCAGGAACATTTATCAGGTGCTCAGATAAGGGTAGTGGCACTGGTGGGGTTGGAGGGGGTTAAGAACTTCTGATGTGCAGGAAGGAGGGTGATGACCCAGAGCTATGAACATCCTAAAGGTCAGTGCATGGATAGCAGAACTTCTGAGATCGTGTTGCTGAAGAGCCAGGGCAGGGCAGGCCAGTCATTAGTGCTGTCTGACAGGTGAGTGAGTCACAGGCAAAGCAGGCACTCAAGTTCCTCACCAGGCTTTTCCAGAGCCTGGGCAAACTGCAGGCTCCAGTTCATACTGAAAGCCGGATTTGCCTCTGCTTTCAGGGGAGTTGGAAGATTGAGTGGCAATTTGGCTAAAGGTCAGAAAGCTACTTGCCTCCCTGATTTTATAAACCAGCAAAGGTGCAGCCAGTGCTCAGGTTCATCAAGAAGGCTGTGTCATGTTCCTGCTGTTGTTCATCTGCAGTTCTGCAGATCCTGTCACTTTTCAAAGGATGGAAGTCCTTGGCAGTCACTGGAGTGACTGGTGCTGGGACTGGGCCCACAAGGCACAGAAAGAGTTCTTCCTTTGCTGTTCCTGGCCTTGCCCTCTGCACTGTCTGGCTTTGGAGCTTTTATCATTCAGGTAGGTCGTGTTATGCCTCTTCTTAGCAGGTCCCACAATGAGCCAGTGTTGCTCAGCTGCAGGCCCAGACTGACTATCAGTGAATATTCCTGTGTTTCTGCACTGTGTAAAGTACTCCAGGGATCCTCCCCAAGTGAGACCATGGGATTTGTCACAACTCACCTCTTCCAAAGGTGCTTATGATTGTTGCATTCACATGATATGGATTCCAGCTGTGCTTCCAATGGCAGGCCCTTGGCTTATGAAGCCACCCCAGGAACATTCTGCTGCTGACTCACACAAAAGGCTGGTTATCAAGAAGTGGGCTTGTTTTCCTGACTGTAGGCTGAACCTTTCAGCATAACCAGGACCCTCCCCACCCT
Organism: Sakesphorus luctuosus; assembly: GCA_013396695.1. Classification (NCBI taxonomy): domain Eukaryota; kingdom Metazoa; phylum Chordata; class Aves; order Passeriformes; family Thamnophilidae; genus Sakesphorus; species Sakesphorus luctuosus. Next base: position 24,359 of record VWZD01001544.1, on the reverse strand, counting down.
GCTGGAAGGGCAGTGTGCTGGGACATGAGAAATCTGAGAGGTGTATGGAATTTGTGAGGCACAACATCTTGATGCTGGTGCTGGATGAGCTGAGTGATGGACACGCTGTGCTGGGCCTGTTTTGGGGTGATTTGGCTGCAGTGTCCTGAGGTGGTTGTTCAAGAGCATGGGGAAAGTGGGAAAGGCAAGTCATGTAATAATCACTCAAAACTTCAGGTGTGTGGACTTTGGCTTGTTCAAGGAACTGGTAAGCAGCATCTCCTGGGAGTCTCCCTTGGGGGGCAGAGAGACCCATGAAAGTTGCTTGATCTTCAAGGGCAGCCTCCTCAAAGCACGGAAACAGCCCATCCTGATGTTCAGGGTGCTGAGCAGGTGTAGCAGGAGGCCAGCTTGGCTGAATGGGGAACTCCTGAGTGATCTTAAATGCAAAAGGGAAGAGTACAGAGATGGCAGCAGGGGCAAACCACCAGAGGAATACAGAAACATTGCCTGGGCTTGTAGGGACAGAGCCAGGGAAGTGGAAGCTCAGCTGGAGCTGGAACCGATGAGGCTTTTGGAGTGTAACTGGTTATTTCTGTGGGCAGCACCAGGACCCCAAGGGAGATCAGGGCCTTCTGCTGAATGTGGCAGGTGATGGCAAACATGGGAAAGGCTCAAGTGCTCAGTGTCTTGGTTCCCATAAGCAAGATCTGCTGCCCGCCCTCTGTGCATAGTGGCAAAGCCTGAGGGGCTGTTAATGGGCTGGGAATCCTGATGGACCTCACATCCATGTGCAGCAACTTGGCTCCTGCAGGAATGAAAGCCAGTTGTGTGTGGCTTGTCTGGAGTGGCCTGACTGTTCCCTCTGCTTGTGCTTGTTGGGGTGCCAGTGCAGTGCTGCATCCAGTTTGTCACTCTGGTGGAAATACTGGCGAAGTGGGGAGAGAGAGCTCTGAGCAGCTGTGGTGGGTGAGCAGCTGGGCTGGTGACACGGGAGCAGAGGTGAGGAGCCCTGACTGATCCAGCACCCTGTGACTGATCCAGCACCCTGCCATGGCCCAGAAGGAGGTGCAGAGGGACAAAGCCAGACTCTTCTCAGGGGTGCATGGCAGAGAGAGAGCAGGGAGCTGCCTCAGATTGTAGTAAAGGGATATCTGACTGAACATGAGGAAAAAATCCTTCACAGCAGCAGCAGTTTAGCATTTGAACCCCAAGAAGCTGTAAAATTTCTACTTTTAGAGATTTCCTGAACTTGACTAGTTAAGGTCCTGAATGACCTGAGCTAACCTGAAGCTGGACCAGCTCTGTTTGAGCAGGAGGTTGAAGGGGATGAGCTCCAAAAGCTGCTTCCAATCTCACCATTTCTGATTTTGTGACACAGATAAAACACTGAGCAAGAGCAAGATGGGTCAGTGTGAGTGTTGTGGCTTCTGGGTTCAGTGTATACCGTGGTGTTTCCAGTCTGTGCCCCATCTAGCAGGCCTAGTGCTATTTTTTTTCTTCTCTTAAAAACATGTAGGCAGGAGATGTGCTCAGTATGCAATCAGGGTGTCAAGCACTGTGTCCAGTAGCAGTGAAATAATGTAAGTAATAACTGATCATTTATTTCTGCAGGTGTTTTTTCTCATAAATACCAGTTTTGAATGAATCTTAGCAATGGGTTAAAAAAATCTGAGTGTACAAGAGAGACCTTAAAGGAAGTTTTGACCTGAACTTTTACTACAAAAATTGTTCAGTACAGGATAGGAAATTATTTCAGTAGAAAAAAGTATTTTGTATTTTTTTCTCACAAAATCATTGTAGCATGGACAAGAAGATGACACAAGGACATCTTTGACCAATTAAAATATTTTAAAAAGACAGCAAAGTGTTTGGCAGCGACTGGCACCTGTTAAAACAGGAGCCCCTGCTGGAATATCAGGCTGCTTCTGAACTATGTACTGGGTATATTTTTGTGTTTTAAATAGGACTTCCCATCCTGGTATTTGCAGGTGCATTGTATTAAAGTGAACACAATCATTTTGTTAATTGCAGTTCAAGCTCATTAGGGAACTATAAAGGCAGAAGAATGAATGTAACCGTGCATTAAATGGTAAATGATTTTGGGGTGGGAAGCAGTCAGGTGTGTTGCCCTGGGCTATGATTTTCCCCAAATTAACATACATAGCAAAGAGAGAAAGAATGAGGCGGGTGGGAAGAAAGAAAGGCCACAGGTCACCCCAGCAAAGCTCCTGGACTGTAGTGCCTGAGAGGGGCTCGGGCCAGCTGGGTCTGGCTCGCACCGCGCCAGCCTTGCCTTGGTTTCGGTTCATTCCAGCCACACAGGGGCAAACCCGAACCCCCCAGGCTCGTCCCGCAGTCCCGAGTGACCGAGCCTGGGGAGGTCCCACCGGCCTGGGGCACCCGCGGATGTGCCGCGTCGGAGGCTTCTGTCCCAAACCCACCCCGGAGCGGCGAGTGCCTGAGCGAACAGCCAAACGTGTGCCCCGCAGTTCTGCGGGAGGGTTTGTAAACCCCTCCATGTGGTTATCCCAAGGCTCGGTTGCTTCCATTCCCCAGCGGGCTCTGAGGCCAGCAGGGGTTTCCAGATGATTCTACAAGCGTGTTTGCTGCCTTGGAATGATCATCCTGGAGCAAAATGAAAGCCTTGGCCAGCACTTCAGGCTGAGTAGCAGTACTGGGTGTCTCAAGGTTAGGGTTTCTGGATGGACAGAGCTCCAGGAGTAGTTTCTTTGGCTGGCCATGATTTGGTTCTCCTGGAAAATCAAGCTCATTATGTTGCCTCTTGTTTTCTGTTTTACCTTGGCTTGAAGTGGAAATATTTGTTTGGAGCAAGGAGGAAGGTACAGGGAGAACAGAATGAGAATTTTCCCCTGGAATTATTTCAACTGATACTGCATTTCATGTAGAACACCCTATTTTTTTCTATGCTGTTTGTTAATCTCTTGTCCATTTCCTGAAAGCATTTCCATTTTATGCTGCTCTAGTGACCTGTTTAAACAGTGATCAAAGGTAAAAGTTTCATGATTTTCAGGATGTATCTGCAATATTTGAATGACAATTGAGGTGGAAATATCCTGAGGTTTTTTCTTAAAGCTTCCAGAAAAAGAGCTGGTTTTTGTCTAGTCCTAAAAGATTCCTTTGATAGAAAAGAGGGAGAGAAATACCATTATTTATTAATGTTTCTGTCTGGTAAAACTATACACTCCTTAGCCATTGTTTAATCATATTTGGTTCAATTTCTTTGTTCTTTAGTTGTATCCCAAAGAGAAAAGAAACATCTGTGGACGGGTCTTCTCTCAGAGCTTAAACATAACTATGAAGAGCAATTAGTCCAAATTAACCAAAGTCAGTACATTAGTCACTAATTTTATAATTATTCAAGAAAAAAATTGCACTCTTAAGCCCCCAAAGTGTAACAGACAGGAAGATTAATATTTTTTTCTCCTCCCTCTTGTGTAGCTGGTGCTGTGTAGGGTCAGGGAAGAGCTGCTGGAATGGACTTGGCTGAATCTTTTCCAGCAAATCTTCTTCCTTTGAAGTCCCAGCTTTGGCAGCTGCTGCCAGCTTTACTGTCCAAGATGAGACCAGTAAAACCAGACTTTGCTGGTAGCCCCAGTCTCTGAGATGTCTTCCTTTTGTAGAACCAAATATGGACAGTTAATTTGCTTTTGGATGTACATCATATTTAACAAGATGGATATTTGTTCCTAACAGCTTAAACACGAAGGCGTGTGCTCTTGTCTGCTGTGTCTATTCCAAATTAATCCACTTGCAGCTTTTTTTAGCACTTGTTATTTGCTTTGTAGGTCTACAAAGAAAATGTAGGCAGCTTTGTGAGTCTAGAATGGAAGTTCTCAGCTTGAGGTAGGCTGGTGATGAGCTGTTCAACCCAGCGAGGGAAAAGAACAAAACCCTCTGGCCTGACAGCAGATCAAAAGTAATAATATTTTAAAAACCAAGCACACACCCATGGCTAGACTGGCACAAAAGTAATCTTTATTGGTGGCATGTGGACAAATATAGTGGAAATACTTTTTAAAACCTTACAGGAAGGAGTTGCAGCCGTTGTGGGGTTTGCTGTTATTATGATGGGTGGATCTGAGATGTAAAACTTCCCAGCCACTTGCTGTAAATCGGGGCAAACCCATCTCTCCCCTTGGCACCGCAGACGTTGCAGTGGCAGAGCTGCTGTGTGTGTGTTTGTGCACACGTGTGTGTGGCTGGTGTGGGACTGGCACCACCAGCCTTTGGGGAAAAGGAAAGGAGGAGTTTTCCTTGCCTTGAAACAGTGAGATATCCTCCAGTCTGAGCAGCTCTAGCACCACCGTGCTGTTGAGATTTGGCAGGAGAGTGACTTTCACTTTGTTTTCCTGCCAGACTCAGCCACTTAATGAACATTTCAACCCTCTCCACTTGCACGTGCTCAGCCGCTGTTTGAGGGGGAAATCTGCTCTTTGCACAGCTGGCTGGGGCTTCTGCTGCTGCTCTCCCACAGCCCCCACCCGCGAGGGGTCTGTCCCTCGGGGAGATGGAGCGGGACACGGGCGAGGAGGAGCTGCGCTGGGATCGCAGCTGCCTTTCCAGGTGGGAGAACCTCAGCAACGCCTGCCTGTCTGCAGAGGATCCCCCTGCTCGCAGGAGGGGAGAGGGGTTTGCAAAGAGCTCCTTGTCTGTCCAAGATACAGATGGAATAGAGCAGAAAAGAGGGCAAGGGACTTCGGTATTTTGGGGAGGTGGTACAAAAATTGGTGTTCAGCACGTTTCCTTCCAGGTTCCTGAAGTGGATTTGGCCATTTCTGCATTTTGCCCTTCTGCAAAGTCCCCAGAGAGTGAGCTCAGCCCCCCTTGTCTGCACAGAAAGGCCACGTGCTCTCCCTCACACAGGTACTTGGTCAGCTTTCTCTACTGGGAGTCTCTTCAGCAACTCCAAGGGTGTCCCAGCCCTGCTGGAATTTGCTTCCAGCTGCGCAGTGGATTTTTGTACCTTCATTTTGATTATATTTATTTTTTAAATCAAAGACATCACACACATGTGTGTGCAAACTGTATTTAAGGATATTGAGGATATACCAAAATTATCTTGCAACTTTAGTTCTCTTCCCAGCCTTGCTCCCGTCTTCTGTGTTACGATACAGTCTCTAATTAGACCACTACAATTACAGACCTGCTTGGGGAATGCAGCAGGGTTGTGTGGTAAAAGACACCATTGTCCAAGGATCTCTACCCCATTTCTGTCAGGAGTGGAAAGATGGATGCTGAGTGAGGTGGGGGTTTGTGGAAAGAGGAAAGAGTATTACAGGCTGCTCAGATGTTCACTGGGGAATTAGCACTTTCGGTGCTTCTGTCGGTGATTGCAGGCAAGTCACTGAAACCAAACTCTTCATGGGTGGTCACTAATTTAAGTGTTCCTCATGTTCTGGGTATCTGAGTAGAGACCCAGGGTACTGACCTGAAAACCTGAGCAGTCACAGTTGCAACACAAGCTCAGGAGGGCTGGGGTGTAGCAAATACCACTGCAGAGCTCTGGGAAGTGAGAGGTCTTCGGCGTGCCTGGTGGTTGTGTCCCCAGAGCCGAGGGAGAGCGAGGACCCTGCCGGGAACACACAGCACTGTGGCCACATCGCCGCGGGCTGGGTCATCACGCACATGCGGGAGGGAGGGCAAATCGCCCCACTTACCATAATTTTGCCTTTTTCTCACCTTTGAGTGCTCAGCTTTGCAAGAACATCAAGTCACTTTTATCTGCTTTGTGAGCTGCAAACATCCCTATCCACCCCCCAGCCAAAAATACTTTCCTAATGGTCCTTTGAGGCAGAACTGCCTCAGTGGCTTGTTATTAGGAGCAAAACTCGGAGGCACAAATGTTGATCTTTTGCTGCACAGCAGTTTATGGCTGGATAAAAGGTTGCTGAAAATAGGTTTGATTTAAATAAAACAGCTCTCTCCGCTTTAATTTTTCATGTGTGAACGCTTCAGAGAGCCCTTGTGTGGACGTCACCGCGGCACAGCCAGTGCGTGCCGGAGGAGAAGCTGCAGGGGCTTTGAAATTAGGCATCTGTTATCTCTTGCCTGGGGTTTACTTAAGGAATACAAGAATTCAAAACATGAATGCGCTCGATCTTTACAAAAATACTGATGTTTACAGTTTGACCTTTACTTTCTAGTGTTTAACTAAGGTCTAAGTGTTTGGAATTATGCTTTGGCTTATAAATGTTTATCATCGAATAGGAATGATAGCAGAGTCCTTGCAGAAATAAGAGTTCCTTGGAAAGATCTGACTGGAAAAAGCTCCACAGTAAGGGGAAGGGAGGGAAAATAAGAGCTGAAAGAAAGGCTTGGGACTTGTGGCATCACTGCAGCTCTGACTGGGGCAGGTGCCCCTGGTGTGCCAGCTGCCCTCTCCCTGTTCCTGTGTCCAGGTAGAACCCAGAGCTGGTGGCAGCGCTGGGAGGGCTGAGCTGCAGCGCAGTGAGCAAAGGGACAAGGACAGCCCCCATTGCAAAGCCCTGTGAAAGCCCATTTGTAATAGTGGGGCTGGGGCAGGAAAACCCGCTGGGCTTGGTCCTTCTGCTTTGCTACAAAGACTGTAACAGGTGGAGTTTCTGATCAATGTTTTTGAGAAGCTGAAAGAGGGGAGAGATGATGGTGTGTTGGACAAAGGGGGTGGGGTCAGAAGAAAGCTACAGCCTTACAATATATCATACAATATCCCGCTTTTCCAGTTCCCTGAGCACCTCAGGTTGTTGTTGGTGTCTGTAGGAGGTGCTGGGTTCTTCCCTTCTCACCATGCCTTTTCCTCACAGGTGCAGGAAGTCAGTAGAATTCCGTTTAAGAAAGGGGGCTCAGAGAGCCATTAGTGTGTTCCTTTCTCTGTGCTGATGTAAACATGCTACGATGATGTTTGGATTCCTCTGCTCTCGGTGAGGGCAACTCCAGGTCAGTCTTTGGGGGGTTTCTTTTATCAATTCTGTTTCTTGATGATTCTTCATGACATCCTCGTTCAAGTATTAGTAGATAATGGCAATGCCAGTTAGGTCCGAGTGCTTGAGGTGGCCTATGGACGTACCCGCTGGAATCATCTGCCCACAGGTAAAGCAGAGATTCTCAGAGTTAGGACAGGCTTTGCAGACTGTTAGACTGGACTTACAGGTTTGTGCTAGAAATTTATTTCTCTCAGACAACTGTTTTTTCTCTTGGTTTGGAACAATCCCTCTCCTAGACTGGTGGCCAGAATGTGAATTCAGGTTTTGCTAAGAGAAATGCCTGCCATGATCCACCTTTCTGTGTCTCTGCACCTTTGGGTACTTCAGCTATTTTTCCTCTGCTTTCAGCATTGTGGTTTCCAAATGCCACTTCCTTTCAATGGCCAGTGGCAGTTGAATTCCTTTTCCTCTCTTTTGAACTAATAGATAGAGCAAAGGAAGAGTGAAGCCACTGCTGGAATACCAGTCTTTCCATCAAACCTGCATATCCTCTGTAAGGAAAACCTTCCAGGTGAAATGAGTATTTATGTGGAGCAGTTGAATTTAGTAGCTCAGTGTCTGAATAGTGCCATTATTTTTTTTCCTGCAAACTTTCCGGTACTGTTTTCCACCTTTCCAAACAGCCCATTGTCCAGTGTTATCTCTGAAGCCACTGCCAGATAACACTGGACAATGTGTATTAATTGGTTAATTATCCACTCCTCTGCCAATGCAGTTGTAATAAGGGAACTGGTCTTAATGGGATGACTGGTAGAAGTTGGCTGGTTTCTCATTCTGCAAATGCTGTTGGGGGGTTTATGTTGCTGACTGCGTGTTTTGGTTCAGGGTTGGAACTGATTGTCCCTCCACGCTGATTTCACTGCAGATCTGCTCTACCTCCTGTGTGTCTCTCAGGTTTGTAGGCATTGCCCTGTGTGTTGGGAGGGCAGAGGGTTCAAGCCTGTGTGGTAAAGATGCCAAGGGCCAAACCACCAGTGACAGAACAAACACACACTTTTACTGAAATGTGCTTTTTTGTGCTTTTGTCAGACCTGCGTTGTGTTGGGATCTCTGCACTGAAGGATGTTTAGGTCTGTTAGCAGAGGGACCTGCCCTGTAAGGATGCTGCTGGTGTGTTCTGTTCTGTGAGCTTTCCTGAGGCTTGGGGTGAAAGAAAACCTCTGTGGTACCTACTTCCATTCACTGATTGGGGAAGAAGCTTCCCCAAACCCACTTTTATCCCAAAGCTTTGTTTTGAAACTGAGCTCTGTTCAACAGAGTTGTAGGGAATTTTAGTTCGTGCTAACATAGACAAAATCACACTTAAACCCGAGGATCTGCTGGTGAGAATTTTACCCTCCAGACTTTCTTTTGAAGTCAATGCCTGATTTCCTTTGGTCCACCATGCTCCACCTTTCACATTTCTAGTTTGCTGTTGAAGTCCCTCATTTTGTACCAGTACGGTGAGAGTGTGACTCCCCCCCAGCTGCACTTGCAGGTGAGTGCTGCTGTCTGTCTGTGCCCAGCTGGGCACTGCCTGCTGCCAGGCTGGCCCTGTGGGCAGAGGGACGCTGTTCTACCTGTCTGTCAGAACATTTCCTGCTGCCGAGCACTGGAGAAGCCGCTTGCTCCGCGAGCCGATGGCCACTCTCCTCCGTCCTCACATGTGGGGAGGCGGCCAAAAACCGGCTTAAAGAGCAAAAGCGTAACCTGTTCAAAGGAGAACAGAAAGGAACATTTTTTTCAAACAGCTTAATGAAGCACTTGTTGAGGACTGCCAGGGACACATTTCCATTCTACACAGGATATTCATTAGAAAAGCAAACACCCTCCAGCACCATTTGTAGGAACAAAGCAGCTTGCATTTTCTAACGAGGTGTTAATTTAATGAAGGAGGGGACTGGCAGAGGAGCAGGAGGCAGGAGACCGAAGGACAGACATCTTTTCCTGGGCGGCCGGGCCAGCTGTGCCGTCCCTTGCGGAGCGGTGGAGGCAGCTGGGGCTGTGCCCGGCACAGGCACGGAGGGCCTGGGTGAGGAGTGGGGCGTGTGGGATGGGTGTGGCCAACTTCGGGACTTGGATCGAGGCTCTCCAGAGCCGAGTGCCTCAGCTGGACAACCAGGGCCCCTCAAGGCGGTGGTTTCAGGGTAACCTCTTGGGCACCTTTTTCCAGGCACAAAGATTGATGGGATGGAGATGCCCCTGGGCAGGAGCCCAGAACCCCATTGGAGTGGGAGCCTCCCCTGCTCCTGCTTCATGCCCTGCTCCAGGGCCTGACATCCTGCCATTTCCCCAGCCTGGCCTCAGGGTCCCCGATGTTTATTGTGACCCCAGGGCAGGAGAAAGTAGCAGGTACTCAGGTGTCAAAAGAGCCAGACATTTGTTTCACAAGGAAACAAATCCTGTGGAAGGATTTTTCCCTCTTAAAATGAAACAAAGCATTCTGAATAATTTCCTTTCTATGGGAAGTTGTCTTTCTGAAGCTGATCCCGCGTGCAGGCACTCACCAAATGTCACAGCTTCTTGCCAAGTACAGTGTGGCAGGTCAGCCACCTCTGCTGTGGTTGGGATGTCCCTGGATTTTGGACTCTCTGGCCAGGAAGAGCTGGTGCAGGGCTAAGGTGTGTTTACCAGCAGGTCATCCCGAGGGGTGCACAGCTCTGGGGTTGCTCCCAGGAAAGGGGCATGGAGTGTCCCAACCTGCTTCTCTGGAGGGGTGGGAACCATCAGGAGGGCTTTGCCCTGCTGAGCTGGGGATGGAGGCAAGCTGTGTGCTCCCAGGATTAGCCAGGTGTCACCACGGCAGAGCTGGGGGCTCAGGGCCGGCTTTTCTGCATCTCAAGCCAGCACTTTAGCCTCAAGCTTATCCCTTATTTTCATACATGTGTGTAATTCCCACCAGGGAATTTGTAGCAGAGTATCCAACCCTGTGGGGACCAGGCCAAGGTGAACCTGCGCTCCCAGCTCTGAGAGAACAGTGACTGTGGAGCTGGGCCAGGGAGGAGGCTCAGGAGGCAGAGGAAAGGCACAGGACAGGAGGCCAGGCCTTATCTGATGCCGCTATGCTGGTTTCTGATGAGAGCCCCCAGCAAGCTGCAGGAGAGCATTGTGGCCATGAACCCACCCCATCACTGAGAACACTGGCCCAAAGGAGGTAATTTCTCATGTTTATATTCTTACACACATTGTGTGCTCCCTGTTCCTCCTCCTCCTTATGTCACTGGGATGGGAAGGGAATTTCCTGCACATGCACAGCATTGTTGGTGCAGGGCCTTTGGGAACATAAACCACTTCAAGCAGTAAGGAGGAATAATACTCTGTTCTGGCAGCAAAATTACAAAGTTAGGAAAACTCCCACTCCCTCAAATCATTTTCCTTCTGGTTGCTTGCTGAATATTTTACTAGGAGATTAGAAGGAGAAGTGGCCACATTCAGCAGCTGCCGACACGTTCCAGCACTCCCGGCGTGCCGAGGTCAGCTCTGGAGTGCTGTAAATCAGCCCAGCTTTGCTGCAGCCTGGCCCTGATTCCCAGCTGGGCAGGGGCTCCTGGGAAGGAGCACGTGGAGCCCTCCCCTCCTGCTGCACTGAGGGTCATCTCCCAAATCTACAGGCAAAAAGCGGGCTGGGTGGTGAGTCTTTACCTTGCAGTCTCTCACCTTTGGGTCTGTGTCACTTGTGATAGTGGGGCAAGTTGGAAATTGTGTCCTCTTTGGTTTCTGGATCCTGTAGGTAGGAGTATCTGTATTTCTTTGGCCAGGGAATGAAAAATGCTGGTTTGCCCCAGGAGTGAAGTGTGATGGGACATGGGGGCCTTGTCAGTGGGCCAGATCTGGAGGGATGCAAAATGGCTGCAATATTCCAGCAATATTCCAGCAGAGGCCAATGAAAAGCAGATGTGCAAAGAGGGATCACCTCCTGTCCACCCCCTCACTGCTGCCCCAGCATCAGCCTCTGAGGCTGTGCCTTAGGCCAGCAGAGCTTCCCTGCTGAGAGCAGGCTGAGCCATTCCAGAGGTGGCCCAGGCCAAGCCCTGAGCCCAAGGCGTGCTGTCACCACCGGAGCTGGGGCAATGCAGAGTGAGGCTTGGGAAGAGAGAGAGAGAGAGAGAGAGAAAGCCATCCCTGGGGCAGCCCCAGGGCACAGCTCCCCTCCCCTGCCACTCCCTGGCAGCACATCCCCTTCCCCAGGTGGCATCACTTTGGGAACATGGAGGTGGTCCCAGGCTCTGGCCAGAACACAACTGTGCCCATGTCCCACCTGGGAAGGGAAGGTGTCCCCAGTCAGGTGACAGCTGTGGGACAGTGCCACAGTCCAGGAGCCAGACCTGAGAGAAAATGGTGGTGCCCCAGACAAAGTGATAACAAACCTCTTCGAAAATTACACTTGGAAGAGGCTTCAGAGTGCAAAAAAAAAATTAAAAAAACAACAGAGAAAAGAAAAAAACCTGAGCAAAAAGCCAACCCTCATGTAAACCCCAGGGCTGGAGGAATAAAAGTGCCAGGAAACATTTATATTGGGCTCCCTTGATATCAACACAGATGAAATGGATCCCCGTCCTGCCCTCCAAACCACAGGCTCTAAAGTGGATTCCAAATCCCATCCCCACTTTAATTTAAGGGCCTCCCAATTAGACCACTGGATGCCTTTCAAAGCTGTGTATAAATTGGAGATTACGCATCCAGCAGCAGAGCTGGAGCTCCCTGCCCAAGCTGGCCTGGCCCCGGGGGAATTCAGGGGCCAAACGTGGGGTCCAGGTGGCCCAGCAGGGTTGGTGTCTGCTCCAGCCACTCCCCATTGGAAAACCCTCTCTGCTGGGGCTGGAAGTGGCAGGGCTGTGGGAGTGAGGGATTCCTCTGATGCGCTGACTGAAGTGGGAAAATCTCAGGAGAAGGGGGGGGAAATCCTTTCAGGTTGATTCGAAATGTTTTTTGCTGTTTTTCCTCTTCCCTCCTCCCCCAAACCAGCAATCAAAAAACCCACTTATCACAGAACATGGCACAAATTCAAATAGTTTTGGTTATGCTTTATTTTTCACAGTGGATTTTAAAGACACGTGTTTCTGTTGTTGTTGCCCAGACCAAGGATTCTCCTGTATTTTCCTAAGAAATAATGGAGTCCTAGGTGGTGGAATCTTCTAGTGGGAGAAGGAAGAACCAGAGATCGTTTATTGATGTGTGAACCTCTGCTTCCTCCCATTCCACTTGCATCCCCTCTGCTATCCCTGGAGAGGGTCTCTGCTCCAGGGGCTGCTCCCACCCCTCAGCAGCTCATGGAGAGGAGTGTTGTCCTCAGGACTGTCCCCTGTGTGCAGGGAGATGTCCTGTGGGATGCAGGGGCAGAGCTGTGGGCACAGCCACCTTCCTGCAGGTACTGGGTGGGGGACCAAGGAAGGACATCCCAGGCTGGAAAAGGTGGCAGGGGCTGGTGGGTGTTGCTCTGGTCCTGCATTTCTCTGTCATTTCCCATTTCCTTCCCCACCCTTTGCAGCTGCTGCATTGGCAGAGCCAGAGCAGAGTCTGAGTCCTGCCCCAATCTGCTCAGAGAGTGGGAGCTGCCACTCACAGGACTTTGGATTTCCAGTGAAATGAACCAAACCAGCTGCAGAGAGATAATTTTATTAAGCTTCATATTGATGGAAATGTGATTATTATTCTTCCTTTAAGTATTTTACATCAGGCTCCTGAGCCCAAACTCAGTCAGAGTGGACCAGCTCATTGCACTGGCATTATCTGGCTTCAGTGAGTGGATTAATTTAATTACTAATGATTAAGTGACCAAGGGGTTGGGAAGTCATTTACTCAGGCTTTTCCACATGAGTTTGGGTCCAGACTTCCTGAGGAGCTGAAGTTGCCTGGAGTTCTGAGCCCGGTTCTGTCCCCCAGGGCAGAGTCCTCCCTTTTGGCCCAGCTGGTGGGTGCCAAACGCAGGATTTGATTACAGCAATGTGGTTTTCATCTCTTTAAAGTCATTTTTCATGGTCCAATGCCCTATTTGGCACAGTTCAAATTAGGACGGTCTTTCTGTTTTTGGCAGAGGAGTGGAGCACTTACAGGGTGGCTCATTTTCTGCTGCCACTGATGCCAGTGGCTCTAAAGTGCTGAGCCCTGAGTGAGGTGTGTAGGAATGGCCTGAACTGGAAGTTCTTTTTTCCTTATGCACAGGAATGTCCCACTTTTATCAGTCTTCCCTTGAAACATGGGAATGCTTCTTTAAAAAGGCAACAGACAGGAAAAAGGTAATCATAAAACCCAAAGGATAAATTTGTGTCTCTTTTAATGTAAAAACCACGATGTCACCATTAAACTGTCAAATTATCCTCTGTTTAATTTCTATATAAATTTTAAAACTTTCTGCAGACAGCCAATAAACCTCAAGGTGATAGGACTTGTTTCTGCATCCATTGAAGTTGGTGGCAAACCTCCCATTTATTTTGGTGTGTAGGATCAAACCCCCAGCACATAAATAATCAGGCACTGGGATTCTTCTGTCCCTATCTCTGCCTTCCTCTCTGAAAACTTCTGAGGCTGGGCCCAGCATTGATCTGATGCACAGGCTGGGAGCATCTTCATTTCTTTCTTTCTTTTCTTTTTTCCCCCCCTCCTCTTCTTTGTGGGTTTTGATCTCTGCCTTTGAAATGGAAGCAGTTCCCTGCAGGGTGCTCTGTGATCATTCCCTGGGTGTAGTCGCATGCTTTCACTTCTTGCTGTAGGTGAAATGGCTCATGTGCAAGGAGATTAACTCTCTGCTGGGCAGGAGCAGCGCTGCATTCCTTCTCTTTTCCTGCATTCTCAGCAGAGGAGCAGCTTCCCCCACCCCATAAAAGCTCGGGGTGTGCAGTGGAGTCGTGCAGTGCAATGAGAGAACAAGATGTGTGTTGCAGGGAGAGCCACAGGTCTGGTTAGTTGATCTAAATCAAAGATATTACCTCTTCCTGGGAATTCGTGCACCGTCCAACAGGGGTTGTCAATTATGATTTACTTGCTGTGGAAGAAAATGTCATTTCCCTTTGGTTTCACTGGAATGAGGCAGTTGGAGGGGGTGGTTGAAGAGGGAAATTACAGTGATGGGATAAGTGTTGGGAGAAAAAAAAAACCCCTAGACTGTTTTAACAGGAGAACTCTGGTTAGGCCCAGCCCAGAGAAATATGTAAGAATGTGCTTGTGATTTGCTTCCAACAGAATTTTTAAGCTTATACTCAACTAAAAGCATGAGTATCTCATTGCTGAAGGTTAAGCACGTGCTGAAATACTCATCTGGAGGTAAGCCCTGGCTGGCAAGGCTGGGAGAAACACAGATCACACATTCATCTTCCAAAGCAAGAGCCTAATCCTACCCAGGCAGCTATTCTGGGGGAGTTTCCAGGAAGGCAAAGAGGTTGCAGGAGGTGGATCTGTCTCTCTGATCTCACAAATTTCCTGGCAGGTGCAAAAGCAACTGCTCTGCACAATACCAGAGGTGTTTGCAGGATTGGCCTCGGGCTTTGTCTGCAGCAGAAGATGAGGTTAACAGGCTGTTTAAAACAAACAAACAGCCCCACCTTCCTCCAAAAATTTCATGAAGATGGTCCCTGTGGCTGTGGTGTGATTTTTAAGGAGATTTAAGCAGGATTGCTCTGAAACCCTTCCCATAGCTCTAGAAAAAAATCAGTCTTTGCTTCTTGGTCCAATCCATTTTGCAAATTCCTATCCCAGTCACATCTGTCCTAGGGAATAAGTCTGGGCATCTCTTCCTAAATGCCACATTTGGGACTTTCATATTATTTTTTTTAAAAATCAAGTGATCCTAATCAGTTATTTCAGTTATGTTTATTTATTTAGCAGGAATTTTAGCTGGAAATTTTCCAAATGATTGCACTTAAAGAATGTGTGTGTATGTGCAGTGGGGTAACCTGTGCTCTCTACTCCTGAAAAAATGCATGAGCACACACATGCACAAACTCACCAGGAAGAAAGGGAAAGGAAAAGCATTTCCTTAGGGATGTGAAAGGCAATTCTGAACACTGGCTTTATTTTAGACCCTTGGAGGATGTTGCGAGGTCAGTGAGTGTGGTGCCATCTCTTCCCACCGGCGAAATGCAGGGTCGTGTTTATGGCAAGCAGGGAGAGGGACAAAGGCAAGAGGAGGGAAAACAAGGCCAGGGTAGGTCTGCTGTGGCTGTGCCTGAGGTGCCAAGGTGTGCTTGGGGCACAGAGTTTAAGGGGTTTAAGGTGGGTGAGTTTGCTGTGGCAGTGCCCGAGGTGCCAAGGTGTGCTCAGCGCACAGGGCAGGGGTTAAGGCAGCTGGAGAGGAGGCCTTGGGCACTGCACGCTTGGTCCAAACCAGGCTTAAGGTCCTGTTTTCATTGTGAAGGCTTTTGGCAAAGGCACTGTTGATGAAGCCACTGGATTTCTTCTATCGAGTGGAGACTTGAGGGAGGTGATTGAAGTGTTTCCAGGTGTTTCTGGCTTCAGAGAAACCTCGGGAGAGCTTTTGGCTCGTGGTGGTTTGTGTGCCACGCTCGGGGCTCGGCAGCGCCCGCTGCCCTGCGGGAGGGAGGGTCGGGCACCCCGTGGTGGGTCCTGCAGCACCCACGGGCCCTGGCAGAGCTGCCCCAGCCTGGCCACCCCTCAGGGACAGACACATCACCCCAAACACCCGAGGCTGTGCTGCCAAAGAGCATGGCAGCTCCAGGAACATCCTCTGCAGATGCTGCTGGACCTCAGCTGTAAGTGCACTGGAGAACAAACCCCAGCAGGGTGTTGGGAGCCAGGCTCGGTGTGTCTCAGTATGGAATAATGAGCTGGGATCACAAGGATGGGCATCACAGGGCAGGAATACCTTTGAAGGCGCTGGGTGGTAAGTGGGGCCTGTGCAGTGTTTCAGCAAAGACCTCGCCCTTGGGTTTGCACAGAGCTGGTGACCCACAGAAAGGTACCGTGTACAAACAATGGGAGTTATCTGCTGGTGTGTTCAGGAAGGCCTGGGGCCTTCAGATGCAAATACAGAAAGATATTTAACATCTTGACTTCTATTCTTTTGTCATAATACAAAGTGGAAAGACAATGTTTAGTAAATGTTTACATCTTACAAAGGGGAGTTTTGCAAATTGCATTGTAGCTCTTTGGGAGGAACCAGGAAAGAGGGCAGGATGTTAACAACATAAAAAAGAATAGCAATAAAACCCACCCCTAATATTAATTGTCTAAGAGGAAATGCATCTATCTCTCATCAGGACATTTCAGACTCTGCTTTGCATTGCTGGAAGCCTGAGAACACTAATCGTTTTTTGGCATGGAGAAGCAAGTTCTTGCATACTTGAAACACAACTCATTTACTGTTGTTTTGGTTGGATGCTCATAAGCAATATGGGAACCTCCCAAGCCCCTTTGGTGGCTGAGCATCAGAGCTGGGAGCCACAGAGCTCACATGCAGCTCTGGCTCAGCTCCCTGCCATGGGGACTGCAGGGACTGATCTCCATGCTGGTTTGGTCCCAAGGCTGGCTGTGTTATGCAATGACAATCTCTGCAGGTTTCCTTGGGAATGCATAAAGCACCCGAAAGGATTCTTGAAGAACCGTTTGCACCATTGGGATGGCCCAGAGCCACCACAGAGCAGCCTCCAGCAAGGCAGCAATGCCCCCAGGCAGAGGGAAGGTGGATGCAGTGCTGGCAGGTCAAAGGCAATCCTGGGAGGGAGGCACAGCCCAGAGAGCTGCAGCCTCGTCCTCTCCCTCCCTGGGACAGTCGCTGGATCCACCAAGCCCTGGGGTCGGGGTCACACGTGGTGGGGAGAGCACGGGCTGAGCTGCAGGGGCTGACCCGAGCTGTGAGTGTTTGTGCACACACGTGTGTGAGTGAGTCCCTAACACCAGGCATGGGCAGCACATGGGAGGATGATCCTTAAGGAAACAAAAACTCCTGGGCTGAAAATGCTAGAAAATGTTTGTGGTGATGATAAAGATCCTGTAGATCATTCCTGCTTTTTAGGATGTAGCATTGCTTTGGGAGGCTCTGGCTGTGCTGGAAAAGGCTCTCCGTGTCTTCACAAAATATCCCAAAGGAGGTGTTATATGGTTATGCATATCATAGCCAAGATTCACCCTGGACTACTAGACTTTTATTTTGTGTCTATTATTAGTTATATTAATTACTGGCACTGTCCAGGCCCTGCACAGCCCTGACTGCTCTGAGGTTTCCCTCCCTCCTGAACTGTCTCCTGCAAAGCCCCTTGACCAAGCAGATCCTCCACCTTCCCCACTCCTAGGTGGAGTTCAGAGCCCTTCACCTGCCCTTACAAGTCAGCCAGCAGTAAGTCTGCAGCTCCCTGCAGGGCCCCAAAACCTCCTGCGAGGGTGGAGCAGGAAGAGGCTGCTGCAGTTCCCCTGCCAGCTCAGGAGAGAAGTGCAGCACAAGGAATGGCAGTCAGGCAGCTGTGCTGGGAGAGGCAGAATGGATGCTGGGAGGAAGAAGGGAGAGAGGAGGGAAAGGAGAGGAAAAATAGAGGGAGATGGAAAAAAAAACTGGGCTCAAAAAAAATTAGGTATTATCCAACTACTGGGATGTGCTTTGCTGGGTTTCAGAGGGGTGCTGCTTGCAGAACAGGAGTGAGCATGCTGTAAAAAGCATGAGAGCTGCACCACAAAGGAAATACAGAGCAGGTCTCTGGTACACCTGAGAGGAGGGATATGCACAGGCACTCCTGGAGCCCGTGTGAAAGGAAAGATTTGGCTCTGAAGCCCTTGACATCACCTCTGTACATCCAGAGAGCATTTCCAGTCTTCATGTAGGAATCTCCTCTCCAGACAGAGCCACACTGTGAGTGACATGCAGGACTCCTTGACAGTCCCACTTTATAACCCCATTCCTTTTCCTCCCGACAAGGGGATGTAACCAGAATGTTACTCATTGCAGCACACAGGATTTGGTTCAGCGGGGAATGAAAATCATTCTACAGAAACTGCCCATGGAGGCCACTTTGCTTCAGGCTTTTGCTTTCTGGGCCCCAGGAGAAATGGGCTGTGGGGGAGAAGAAATCACTCTTCATGAGAGTTGCTGTCATGGTGCTAATCTTCATCTTCCAGCTCATCTTGGGCCAGCAGTGTGGGAGAAACTGAGAAGTGGGGCCAAGACTCAGGTGTAAGTAAATAACACCAACAGCTGAGGCTTTCACACCACATTGGGCACTGGGCAGCAATGAAGGATTTCACTGCAGCCACAAACCTGTTGATCCACCTCCCTCCTGTGATAATGTGGCAGCTGGGATAAATAAAAGGACATTCAGGATATTTGACTTCCAATGTGATTGGAACTGTGGATATATAATTTTTTTTTATTGCATCAGGGCAAAATTTCCCAAATTGGCTTAAAGGCTTAAAGTAGCATTTTAAAAAGCAATTGAATGTTTAGGCTTTGGCCTTCCTCTGATTTTCTGTGGGAGAATATCAAGTCAAATGTTCAGAAGCATCACAGTTCTTTAGCCAAACTCCTTGTGGGTACTTGGTAGGTTTCCCTTCCCTGTTTCTAATTTGGTTTATACCCAGAAGCCAACTGGTTTTTGCTTTTCATTCTGTGGGTGGGAAAGCTTGTGAGAAGGTATTAACAGCTCTGCATCCCAGTTGGGCGATTTCTTCTCTGAACTTTCCTGGATGCGAGGAGGAAATTCCTCTCCAAGTCCACAGCATGTTTTCAGATCTTTATTGTTATTTTTTTGTCAGGCAGATCTACATCAGGAAATCTGAGCACCTGGAGAAGGTTCAAGTGCACACTGAGCTTCAGGTCTCAGCTTGGACTCAAGAGATACTAATAACAACTACCAATCTTTCATCAGCACAGCTCTGCTCTGTGTTAGTAATACCTGAACTATTGTTTGTTACTCAGGGCTGGTGCTCTGGTTGTTCTGCCCCTGGTGCAGGCTCAGTGATCCCTGCAGTGTGAGCAGCTGCCCCTCTGCTGCGTGCTCTGGGTTCCAGTGGGGTTGGTGCTGTGGGGCTGCAGCCACCAGCCCGGGCTGTGTCTTGTGTGGGTGTGTCTGTCTTGTCTGTGTCCTGTGTCTGTGTGTGTCTGTGTGCCCGTCAGTGTCTGTGTGTCCGTCAGTGTGTGTGTGTGTCTGTCTTATGTGTGTCTGTGTGTCTGTCCATGTGTGTGTGTGTCTGTCTGTCTGTGTATCCATCCGTGTGTGTGTGTGTGTGTGTCTTATGTGTGTCCGTGTGTCCGTCCGTGTGTGTGTGTGTGTCTCTGTGTGTGTCCCCAGGTGTGGCCTCCACGCCCTCACTGTGGTGGGAGACATGAAGCAGCAGCTGGAGCTGCAATTGTTCCCCTCGGGGTGTCAGCCACAAAACAAGATGGTTCTGGGCAGGCTGGAGGGGCCCTGGGGACCAGCTTGGCCTCCTCCAGGGCAGCCCATCCCATGTCCATGATCACTGGCTGCTCTCAGGCACTCGCTGGGTCCCACCTCTGCCCACTTGGGCCAAGGGGCAGAGCTACACAAGAAGCCCTTCTGCCTCCTGCTCTGCCTTTGAGTGTGCTTTGAGAAGGGTGTATGTTTTGGCAGCTCACCAGTGACCAGTGACCTCCTAAGAAACAGGCAACTCCTCTCCTGAGGCAGAGGATTGTTGGGTCTCCATCTGCCCTTGGAAGGAAGGCTGACTGGTACACAGGAATGTAAAAGCTTGGAGGATAAAGAACTTCTCAGGATGGAGAGGCACTGAGGAATCGCCTGTGTTAAGGTTTGCCCAAGCTTCCTCTCCTCAAGGCAGCTTGTTTGCTGCCACCCTCAGAAGCGCCCAGAGATGTCCACTAAGAGCTTAATGGGATTTGTTGTCCATGGTTGGGGTCAGAGTAGTAATTCCTGCAGGAATTCCAAAATCTGGGAGAACACATGCTCCAAACACACAGAATAGCCTACAGTTTTTAATCAAATTGTGTATTATTGCAATATCACAGTTTCTTCTGGGTGATCAAAACTTTTCCCTACCTTTCCAAGCTCAATTTCTTCAAATGGGGTGGAGGGAGAGCCCTCACCAACACTCCATTTAAAGGTTTAGGGCTGATAATGAATTTAGCAAGTTACTACTCAGGCTTTGATGCTGATTATTGTAAGTATCATAGTTCGGATTCCCAAGGCAGCAATCACAGGTCATTATTACCAACATTATTAGGTTAAGTTAAAAATTAGCTTTTAGCCTGAGAGCACCATGTCCTAATGCTCTGAAATGGAACACCTGTGGATGCCTTCACAGATAACAGAGGGAAATTAATTAGGCTCCTTAATTAACAGAGCTCCAGCCCTGCACTGTTTGTTGTTACACTGATGGAAAACGCTCTTTGCACCTTTAGACAGCGATTTTGCAGAGCTGAAATGGGCCACTGGTTGGGATTTGCAACCCAGCAGTGCCTGAGGGATTTGGGGCACTGCCCCCCACCCGTTCCAGGGACAAACTGAACCCCAAGTGCGGGTGTTGCTGCACTGAGCGGGGGAGCATTGACAGCCACGGCCGGGCTTTGTGTCTGGGGGAACACACACAGACCCTGCCCTGACGCAGCTGCCAGGAAGAAGACAGAAAAGCAGATATTTTTTTCCTCTGTTTCCCATCTCTGCTTTAATAGTTTGGAACAGGATGATTATTTGCTGAGGGGCCGGTCCCATTCCCTCAGCTTGGGTTATCCAGGCTCTGGAAACACCTTGTTTGACAGGGCTGTGCATTCCAAGGGGACCCTCTCGGTACCCAATGCAGTGCAAAGCCCCTGCAGGGGTGTTTGTGTGGGATGAGGGTCCCTTTGCATCCAGCAGAGAAAGGCCAGAGATTTATTTCCAAGGGGGAAGGAAGCAGCAGAACGTCCTGAGCTCCAAAGGGAACATCTTCTGCAAGGAACTCTGGAAAGCTGAAATGATTCCCCCCCAGCCCAGGCTGCCCCAGGGCAGAGTCCAAGCCCCCTCCTTGCCCTGATCCCATTGGGAATGCAGAGCCAAGGGCAGGGAATGTCCCGGAGCTCCTCTCGCTGCTCCACCTGCCCAGGAGGGCCGGGATTGGCTTCCCCTTCGGAACGAGCCCAACCAGTAACATGGAAGTGAATCTGCCCCTCCGAAACCCCACGTGGAGCTGCCCCGACCCTGGCACTGCCAACCCTCCCACACCTTCCCGTTATTGCCTTTTGTCACTGGCCTTTGGAGTTACTTTTGCCTTTTTAACATTTTTACCTATTACTATTTATTTCCTTTTTCCTTTTATCTTTTTTAATAATTTCCTTTTTATTTTTCCTTATTTTTCCTTTTTAATTTTATTTTTGTATTTCCTTTTTTCCTTTCTAATTTCCTTTTTACTTCTTTTTTAATCCCTTTAAATTTCCTTTTCCCTATAATTTCCCTTTCCTTATAATATCCTTTTTCTTTCGTTTCCTTAGTTTTCCTTTTTCCTTTTTATTTTTATATTTTACTTATATTTTTCTACTTAGAATTCATTTTTCATTTCCCTTTTTATTTTTCCTTTTAATTTCCTCTTTCCTTATAATTTCCTTTTCCTAATAATTTTCTTTTTTCTTTTTAATCGCATTTTTCCTCTTATTGTTCACATTTATTTTTTACTTCCATACTTTATTTCCATTTTCTTATTTCCTTTCTTTTTTACTAATATTTTTATTTTTTCATTGTATTTTTATTTTTCCCATATTTCCTTTTTCTTTCGATTTTCTTGCTGTTTTCTTTCCTTTTTATTTCCTTTCCCTTTTCCTAATACTTTTAATTTCAAACTGTGTTTCTATTTTTCCCATTTATTTTTATTTCCTGTTTATTTCCATTTTACTTCCAATTTAATTTTTATTTCTGGTTTCCTTAAATTTTTTTTTTGGTGTATTTTCATTTTCCCCATTTATTTTATTTCCGTTTTTTCCTGTTTATTTCCTTTTTCATTTATGGGTTCCTCATATTTTTAATTTTTGTGGTATTTTTTTCCTATTTATTTTTATTTCCTGTTTATTTCCTTTTCATTTCCTTTTCAATTTCAGATTTCGTTATACTTTATTTTTATGGTATTTTTATGTTTCCACATTATTTTTATTTCCTGTTTACTTCCTCTTTACTTCCTTATTTCCTTTTTATTTCCTGTTTATTTCCTTTTCATTTCCTTTTTAATTTCTGGTTTCCTTTTATTTTTTATGGCATTTTTATATTTCCACATTATTTTTATTTCCTTTTTATTTCCTATTTACTTCCTCTTTATTTCCTTATTTCCTTTTTATTTCCTGTTTATTTACTTTTTATTTTTCGTTTTCTTATAATCTTTATTGTATTTTTATTTTCCAATTTATTTTTATGTCCTTTTAATTTCCTTTATATTTCCGGTATCCTTATATTTTTCTTTTTATTGTATTTTTCCCCTTTGTTTTTATTTCAGGTTTCCTTGCATTTTTATTTTATTTTTATTTTCCCCATTTATTTTTATTTCCTCATTATTCACATTATTTCCTGTTTATCTCCTTTTTATTTCCTGTTTATTTCCATTTTCAGTAGCCATATATTTTATTTTTATTGCATTTTTATTTTCCAACTTATTTTTATTTCCTTTTTATTTCCTATTTACTTCCTCTTTGTTTCCTTATTTCCTTTTAATTTCCTGTTTATCTCCTTTTTATTTCCTGCTTATTTCCTTTTTATTTTCAGTATCCATATATTTTATTTTTATTGTATTTTTATTTTCCAATTTATTTTCATGTCCTTTTTATTTCCTTTTTATTTCTGGTATCCTTATATTTTTCCCCTTTGTTTTTATTTCCAGTTTCCTTGTATTTTTATTTTATTTTTATTTTTCCCATTTATTTTTATTTCCTCATTATTCACTTTATTTCCTGTTTATTTCCTTTTTATTTCCAGTTTATTTCCTTTTTATTTTCGGTATCCATGTATTTTATTTTTATTGCACTTTTATTTTCCAATTTATTTTTATTTCCTTTTTATTTCCTATTTACTTCCTC